>JBBGZY010000748.1:2202500-2670000 GCA_037952925.1 Lithobates clamitans
AAGGCTGCAGGGCAGCGTGGAGGAAAGGCTGCAGGGAAGAGAAGAAAGTGATGACCTGGGTTCAGTCTGGTCTGACAGAAGACGCAGGCTGTTGTAGGACCACAGTCTGGGGACATCTAGATCATCTGCTGGTGCTGTTGATCTCTGGGATTCTTGGACCAGATTGTGCTCCCTCTTATATGGACTCCTCAAGATCCCAATTTTCTTGTACACCGACTTTTTCCAGCGTTGACTTCCTCTTTATTTTATTTTGACCATGAATAAATGGATCTTTTTTGAGTTTAGCAAAAGACTTTATGTGTTTTCTTTTAAATCATTGATTTTACACACAGTGTTAAATTAACAAGGGACAACAATCTCATTGAGTTTTAAAAAAACACACCAAAAATACATTACTAATGTTAAGAATGTTCAAGTGGTAAGTCTTGAAAAAAAAAAAATATACATAAACAAAAACGGTGCTTTGGGTTAACTTTATCTAAAAATTAAAAAATAATCACTAGAAAAAAAATAAAAAAGAATAATGGGTTCTTTGTGGTAACTTTACAAACCTAAAAAAAAAAAAAAAAAATAAGGGAAAAAGTATTATTAGTATGGAAACATTGTTTATAAAAAGCATACTATATCATTCATGAGATCAAAGAGAAAAAGAATTCAGAAATCAGTTTGGGAGAACTCTGATTATGAACAGCAAAACACCTTCGTTCTTTAGAGCATTCGTAAAGAAGAAATAAAATGCGCTGCATTCAACGATCACAGATTTTGCAGCGTGATGAATGTGCTACCTACAATACGAACACTAGTTTTACTAGACCGAGTGCTTCCGTTTAGTTTTTGCTTATGAGCATGCGTCGTTTTTTTGTCCGTAGGACTAGCATACAGACGAGCGGACTTCGGGGTCCGTCGTAGTTACGACGTAAAGATTTGAAGCATGTTTCAAATCTAAAGTACGTCGGATTTGAGGCTAAAAAAGTACGTTGAAAGTCCGAAGAAGCCCACACACGATCGGATTACCAGCCAGCTTTAGTCCGTCAGCGTCCGTTGGACTTTTGTAGACGAAAAGTCCGACCGTGTGTACGCGGCATTAGCCTTGCTCAGCCTGTTAGTTAGGAGGTGGATTTGTACAGTTAGTGCCAAGACACGGCTAGGATTTTGTCTTGGAGTTTTTGCCCTGTTTATTTTGTGGAACACTTTGCAGTACCTGTAAATGGACTTGTAAATAGCACCAATAAACACAGCACTGTTTTTCACTACATCACTGGAACGGTATCTGTGCCTGAAAATGTGCTCACCTCAGGGAGCTTTGTATCGGCTACCTATCCCCAGCTCACAACCTCTATATTCTGCTTCCTGAGGAAGACATCTAATTGTTTTTGAAGTTGTCTACACTCTCATCTAGTGCCACTTCCTGGGGGAGGGAGTTCCACATTTTAACTGCTCTAACAATAAAGAACTCTTTCAGCATCTTAAGGTTAAACCTCCTTCCTTCTGACCTCAAATGATGGGTGCATTTCCTCTTCAGAGACCCAAGAGTAAACCGTTTATTACAGTTACAGCATTATAATCATGTCACCCCTTAAGTGCCTCTTCTCCAGTGAATAATAGAAATCTATATAAATGATCCTGATAGCTGGGGTCCTCCATCCCGCCTATTATTATTTTTGCCTGCTGCTGAACTCTTTCTCATTCAACAGTGTCTTTCTTGAGGAATGATGACCAAAACTGAACTGCATATTCAAGATGATGCCAAACCAGTGTTTTTTTAAAAGGGTAAGTTATTGATTTATCTTTTGAATGTATGCCCTTTTATACTGCATGGGGGTATTCTGCTAGCCTTGTTAGCTGTAGCTTGGCATTGCATTCTATTGCTAAGTCTAATCTACAAGCACCCTCAGATCCTTTTCCATCACTGCTTCTCCCGGGGTGAGTGTAATTAACATGTTTTTGCATTACAAATCCTTTTGCAGGTAATGTATACTTTGCATGTGTATTTTTGGCACATATATGAATAACAGGTGCCATACTGAGAGAACAGGCTACACAAGGAATGACATCCCCCTAAAATACTTTTACTGTTTTACCTACCAAACATTTTGTAATTCTGTACAGCCAGCCTTGTGATTTACAAAACATTTTTCATACTGCACAGCCAGGAAGGTGACATGTATACCTGCTGGAAATCAATTTATCTTCCTGGTTCAGCAATGATGTTTACGTCACCTCTCTTCTCTTTTTTTCCAGTAAGCAGGGTGACCTGAACAGCAGAGGTTTCTGTATCACAAGAATGGCTGGTCAAAATTACAGATCCTTTGGCAGGTAAACATACAGTATATAGAATGTATTTTAGCTGCATATTTAGTTTTTTCCCTGCAACTCTGGCACAATCGGCTACTGATATTTGTGCAATTTCCTTATGTACCACTAGAGGATGACAAAGCACAGCTTACCATTCGGTGGATAGACAACAGCAAACTCTTCTAAGCCAAGCTTGCCTATAATTAAAAGACCGAAAGTTACTTTTTCCAGATGCTGAAGCACTATAGACATAGAAATAATCTTACTGGCAATTTAATTAGTCATACTTAATAAATCAGGCCCAAGAAATAGAAAAGATGACAGCCAATAGTCAGGTGTTTACCATGAAAAGCTTCAATCTATACATAAACAGAAGTGAAGTGTTTATTGGCTCCTGTCTATTAAATAGAATGGTTTGCATAAATTACAGTATTAAATAATAATATATTATAATATAAAAATAATGACTACATTAGTTATTTATATTTTGATATGTTCCTCAAGTCACTATATGCCAAATGGGATTGTCATTTTGCCTTAATGCAGTTCAGTGTACACACCATATGACTGCATAACAAGGTAATTGAAATTTTGATGGTTCCTAAACAAAAAAATCCATTTATATTAAGATCATTTATCATAAAATCACATCAGCCTCCATTAGGTAATCTTTTTTAAAGACATGGGCATTCATTAGTAAAGAGAACACATTAGAAAAACAGTAAATAAAAAATGCACAGTGGTTTACATAAAAGAGCTTTTAAATTGCATTTTTGGTATCTTACACCCCATACACACTATTCAATTTTCTGCAGAATTTTGTCTTCAGATTTACCAAAACCATATAATATGGAAGTCAAACCTTAAGAGTTTCAATTTGCATGCAATCAGGCAGGCCCTTGTACTACACAGTTTTGGTAAATCTGAAGACAAAAATCTGCAGAAAATCGAATAGTGTGTTTGGGGTCTAAGGGTATCAGAAGCTTTAGAGAACTTTAAATGTAAGTTCATTTTTTTAATATCTGCCAAAAAAGATTTGGACTGTGCTCTTCATATTTTCAGTTACAGCTACTGTGTCTAAGTTACTGTCTATAATTTTTCTATTTAAATATATAATATTATAGAACAATGCAAAAAATACAAGCTGGAATCACCCTAACCCAAATTCAACTGCAAGCCATTAAACAGAACAGCATTTGTAGCCAACAGCAATCTCAGGTAGTCATAAGGAAGTTTTATTTTTTTAAATCCTTTTTAAAATAAAATTAAAAAAACAAAAAAAAACATTCTCTATAGCTTAATTGAGCTAGCTTACCTATAATGAAGGATGTCCCACATTGTGGTGGCAGCTGGATCGTGTTGAAATCTTCTGTGCAGGGATGCCCTGTCCTCTTCTTGCTGTTGAACTTCCAGTGCCGCGGAGTTAATAGCGATGGGTCTTCTGTGAAGCGGCTGTGAAAAAAGTCCTAGATGAGGTCCCAACTCCTCCCTTCTCCACTGAGAAACATTCTTTCATTGCTTTTATTGCCTTATTGCCTGTAACCCAACCTGTGGATGGGAGAGAGTCTGAAAAGTCACAGGACTCTCTCTCCCTCATTCACTGTTCTTGTTAAAGGCAGTGAAATCAATGAAAGAACATTTCTCAATGGAGGAAGAGGGAGCAGGTCCTCATTAGGAATTCTTCACAGTGGCTTCACAGAAGACCCATACCTATTAACCTACACAGTGCTAGAAATTTAGCAGTAGGAAGAGGATGGGGCATTGCTGCACACAAGATTTCTACAGGATTAGGATGCCTGCACAATGTGGGACATCCTTTATTACAGGTAAGTTAGATCACTAAAGCTATAGAGAATTTTTTTATGGCTAAACATCAGCTTTAAAGAGATTTTGACATGTTGCCCCTTTAAAGCTATCCCACCCACTGACTTACACTCACCTTTGCGGTGCTCTCAGTACTCAGTGCTCAGCTTTGCAGTACCTGCCTCTGTCACACTTTCCAAAAAATACTCGATGCATCTGGGTATAGTGGAGTAAGTGACCTCTCTCCCTTGATGCAGTGCTCAGGCCTGAGCAGTCAATCACATTATGGAGGGGGTGATATTTTCAACCCTGCATAAACTCCAACATGGAGTATGTATAATGTATTTTAAAGCACAAAGGAAGAAACATCAGGAGAGTACTAATTGAGACCAAAAAAACTGCGCTTAGGACAAATAGGTTAGGTATGCTGCCTCCCTTTAAAAGAGCTCCCCGAGGGGTTCTCTGTTAGCTATAGGTGTGTATGACATGGGTTGTGGCGCTTCCTATGGGTACTGGATAGGAGGGGTGGTTGTGCACGGGTAATGACCCTTAATGAGCCCTCTAAGGGGTACCTAGTGTCTACCAGGGACACCTATATTACCGTACCGGTGTATATGTCTGTAGCTATACATACAACCACATACACCCGCCTAGTGTCAGCAGAGATAGTGTTTCCAAAAGGTGGTTCATTTAGACCTTATAAGGGGGGTGTGGGCTGAAGTCCCATGAGCTGTGATACATATACCACCACTAGGTGTAATAACATGTATGTGTACCTTTATATATACTCTCCTGCCAAAATCATAATTATATGTTACCAAAACATTAGAAATTATAATCAAAAAGTGCAAATAAACATAATGTGGTCAGAAATGAATGCAAGAAAACCAATATATACAGTTTTTCAGTGATTACAGTCCATAAAAAACTTGTGCGAATCCGTTGTACCAAACAACTGCGTGACTTGGGTGCTCTCGGATAATTGCTGTGACTTGTGTGCTCCCCCTTCAGATCCCCACTCACCAGATCCAACAACCCCGTAGAGGGGCAGCCAGCCTGAAATATTTCATTCACGGTCTCCTCTCCACGTTGGTAAAGCGGGCTATGAAGGGTGGTTTCCGTTGGTATCCGTTGGTTTCAAACTGGTCCTCCATTACCAGATGGAACAGGTTTGCAAGGGGTAATCCAACCGTAATTTTCCCTCCTCCACCGTCCTACCCGGGTGTCTGGGTGCTTTTCTGCTATTGGTTAGAATGTTCACAATGGCTCCCTCATACAAAGGAAAAAAGGGAACTTCCATGGTGTAGTATGTAAAAACTTTTAATTTAATAAAAAACTCCGTCAACAGTCAGCGGAGTATAAGGCAAAACTTAAAAACATAAGCCAAAAAACACACAAATAGCCCAAAGGCAGTAGGCTGCCGCTGAACGGGGCTCTCAAAGCAGACCCATAGTGGTGTGGAAAGCGCGTGCCGCTGTTTGCGCTCCACCTGCGTTCCAACTAGGGTCCGTAACCGGAAGTGACGTAGCGTGCGTGGCGTCGTTGTACGCGTTTCGTCATAGACGTCTTCAGCAACGATCGTTGCTGAAGACGTCTATGACGAAACGCGTACAACGACGCCACGCACGCTACGTCACTTCCGGTTACGGACCCTAGTTGGAACGCAGGTGGAGCGCAAACATCGGCACGCGCTTTCCACACCACTATGGGTCTGCTTTGAGAGCCCCGTTCAGCGGCAGCCTACTGCCTTTGGGCTATTTGTGTGTTTTTTGGCTTATGTTTTTAAGTTTTGCCTTATACTCCGCTGACTGTTGACGGAGTTTTTTATTAAATTAAAAGTTTTTACATACTACACCATGGAAGTTCCCTTTTTTTCCTTTGTATGAGGGAGCCATTGTGAACATTCTAACCAATAGCAGAAAAGCACCCAGACACCCGGGTAGGACGGTGGAGGAGGGAAAATTACGGTTGGATTACCCCTTGCAAACCTGTTCCATCTGGTAACGGAGGACCAGTTTGAAACCAACGGATACCAACGGAAACCACCCTTCATAGCCCGCTTTACCAACGTGGAGAGGAGACCGTGAATGAAATATTTCAGGCTGGTTGCCCCTCTACGGGGTTGTTGGATCTGGTGAGTGGGGATCTGAAGGGGGAGCACACAAGTCACAGCAATTATCCGAGAGCACCCAAGTCACGCAGTTGTTTGGTACAACGGATTCGCACAAGTTTTTTATGGACTGTAATCACTGAAAAACTGTATATATTGGTTTTCTTGCATTCATTTCTGACCACATTATGTTTATTTGCACTTTTTGATTATAATTTCTAATGTTTTGGTAACATATAATTATGATTTTGGCAGGAGAGTATATATAAGGTACACATACATGTTATTACACCTAGTGGTGGTATATGTATCACAGCTCATGGGACTTCAGCCCACACCCCCCTTATAAGGTCTAAATGAACCACCTTTTGGAAACACTATCTCTGCTGACACTAGGCGGGTGTATGTGGTTGTATGTATAGCTACAGACATATACACCGGTACGGTAATATAGGTGTCCCTGGTAGACACTAGGTACCCCTTAGAGGGCTCATTAAGGGTCATTACCCGTGCACAACCACCCCTCCTATCCAGTACCCATAGGAAGCGCCACAACCCTTGTCATACACACCTATATCAGGAGAGTACTGTTTTGGTCAGCTGGCTTCAATATTTATAGTCATAAACCTTTTTAGCATTGAATCAAGACAGGGAAGATTGGAACACCTGTCATGTGTTACTGCTATCTGGGGTTTTGTTAGAAAAAATTCCCCTCACTGGTCCAAGACAGGCACAGACAGAGATAAAAAGTTGACAGGGGTTTTAGCATCACCCTACTTAAAGTGGATGTAAACCCAATGTCATCCTTTATAAACTACTGCCATAGGGGTTATCTATAAGGATATACATGCCTCCTGCATGTATCCATACCTGTCAAATGTCTCCCCTCTGTCTGTTATTAGACCCGAAAAACTGCAGATTCTGTGGGTGGGTCTGTTGTCTGGAGCTCGATGGGTGGAGTCATGATGTCAGTAGACTCCCCGCCCACCTCTACACTCCCCTCGTCAATATGCATTTTCTCCTGTGTATTTCTTACACTGAACTTCTGCTATGATCTCTAACATCCAGTGAAAAGACAGGAAAGTAACCACATGACTTCAGCATGCCAAATCATGCTGAGGTGTGGAACAGCCAATCCTTGTAGAGCTGCTGAAGAACGGAGTGGGGGTGGGAATTAAAAAATAATGCCTGTGTCTTAGGCTAGTGCACGAGATATGTAAATCACCTGTCACTCACAGCAAGGGGGAGGATTTGACAAAGTTTTTCTCCGTTTGTCAAGTTTTATCTCACTGAACAAAAAAAGAGGATTGCTCAGAGCTGGATTAACTCTTTGTGGCAAGACTGGCCTCAAATGATAGGAAATCTTATACTCTACATTATGACATAAAAAAAAATTCTGTTTCTCTATTCGGAGAGTTTATCATTTTCTGTCTGGTGAAAACTTTGTTACTGGGAGACGGAGTGAAGGAAAATCCATCTAATGGAGCCCTAGATAGCAGTAAACCTGACAGGTCCTTCTCCACTCTATCCACAATTGAATAAAAAAGTTTTTGCCCCAACAAAACACAAAAAAAGTGCTGGGTGGAGTTGTCCTTTACAAATACAATCTAGTCTCTATATATCTATGTTAAGGAAACATACCGTGGAGAGGGCATCACCTGCATGAGTGTGTTTATAAAAACCAACCTGAAAAACACCATACTCTTCAAATGTGGGGCCACGCAAATAAAATTGGCATAATACAGAAAAAGAAAGTCTAGAATTGCTACCCTTTAGGTTAGGAATGAAAATAGGTAAATAAGACAAGCAGAACTGCACCTCGAATGTATGATTTTGGTGGTGTTGCACTGTTGTACGCAAAGTGTTCAAGCACAGACGTGTCCCTGGAGAAGCAGAGCAACACCTGTAGAAAGAAATGTGTAACAGAAATAGTTATAATATGAAAGGCAAGCTAATTTTTAAATACCATTATACATGTAAGAACCAAAGATCGAGAGAAAACATTACAAAATGTTTTGGTCTTCGATATATGGATCCACTTTATGCTAAATACACTGTTAAGTATCACCATTATGTAATATGGCCACAATTTGACCCCACTGTAACAGCAGAAAAAAAGCAGATTCATGGCTCCTACTTTAAGTGGCGTTTCTGCACTTTTGGCAAAGAAATGGCGTCTGCCAGCTCACAGCAGCCCAAATGTGGCGCCCAACTAAGGACAGTTGGGTTTTGCATATAGTCAGGGCACCAGTGTAAACCATTGTTTCAGAAGGACATGCTGGGAGTATGTGTCCAGACCTGTCAGTGCCAGGAATGGACAGGAGGCTGTATTAAACCACTGCCTGATCTTAGTGACTGTAGAGAGACATAGTTGTCTATGTGTTAACAGATTGAGAGCCTAAAGGCTCCTTTCACACTTGTTGGACTTCAAAATCGTGTGATTTGCTGTGCGACTTTGTTGCGACTTCTGGCGGTTTTAATGCGACTTTGGATGGGTGGAACTTATGGTTAAGGACAAAAGAGGGTTGTTAAGAAGCAGGCAGCCACAGCATCCTCAACAACCGACGATTCATCAGCTGTCAGTGGGATCCCCCACTGACAGCTGAATGTAAACAAAATAATTAAAAAAATAATGTGTGGGGTCCCCCCCAATCCATACCAGGCTCGCTGGGTCATTTTAAGGAGAACCCAATGCCAAAATGTAAAAAAAAAAAAAAATGGGGGTCCCTCCCGTAGCCTCCCTGGCGGTATTCCCGAGTGTGGCTCGGGGGTTAAAATTCAGGACCATTAGCGGTAACCCCGAGCCACACTCGGGATTGCATCGCAGGATCCTGGTGCCTCCTTACTTACCTTGTCCCCGGGATCCTGCGATGTCCCCCGCAGTGTCCGAGGGCTGTGTCCTCCTCCGAAGCCTCTCCGTGCCAGGCTCCGTTCCCTGCGAGCGTCGCGACGCACGGGGGCGGAGCCTGGCGGCAAATTCAAAAAAATGTTAAAATAATAACACATACAGTACTGTAATCTTACAGATTACAGTACTGTATGAAATCATTTCACATCCCATTTGTCCCCAGTGCTCTGGCCCATGCCCTGCATGCAGTTTTATATTGCATATACTGTTCTTTCTGCCTGGAAACTGGAGATTGTCCATAGCAACCAAAAAGTGTCCCTTTACGTCAAAAATGGCTTTAGACCAGCTAGAAAACAGCGATAGTAAATTAGAACACTTGCAGAATTGAGCGATAGTGAATCGTGGGGAAATTTATTTTATTACTATTTATTTTTATTTTTTTTAATTATTATTTTTTTTTTTATTATATTATAATTTATGTTTTTGTGTTTCAAACTTTATCATACCCGGGATATCTACTAGACTCTTGTTTGGACAGATTGAAGTGTGTTATTGTTAAGAATTACAGACCTACAATATAAAACGCCAAATTTCAATGCAAAATAATTGTACCGCTTTCAGCACCTAAAATCGGAAATAATCATACCGCCAGGGAGGTTAAAATCCATACCAGACCCTTATCCGAGCAAGCCAAAGCACCTTGTCCCCATGTTGATTGACTTTTCCGAATCTGGAATCCCGCTTTAACATGGGGTCCCCCAGATCCTGCCCCCAACCCCCGCCCCATGTGAATGAGTATGAGGTACATAGTTTTTGGGTTTGCTTGGCACATTGGGGGGTATAAGAGTTGACAGTGAACCTTTTCCGTCATTAACCACTTGCCTACCAGGCACTTACACCCCCTTCCTGCCCAAGCCATTTTTCAGCTTTCAGCGCTGTCGCACTTCTGAATGACAGTTGTGCTACACTGTACCCAAGCAAATTTTTTTATAATTTTCTTCACACAAATAGAGCTTTCTTTTGGTGGTATTTAATCACTACTGCTTTTTTTTTTTTTTTACAAAAAAAAAGACCACAAATGTTTTTTACTTTTTTTCTGTCAGTAAATTTTGTAACCAAGCCATATTTCGCCTTCACTGATGTGCGCTGATGAGGTGGCACTGATGGGCACTGATAGGCTGAACTGGTAGGCAATGATGAGGTGGCAATTATGGGCACTGATGAGGCTACACTTATGTGCACTGATAAGGTGGCACTGATGAGGAGGCACTAATATGCCGCACTTATGGGCACTGATAGGCACTGTTGGGTGGCTCTGTTGGGCACTAATAGGCAGCACTGGTGGGCACTGATAGGCGGCACTGGTGGGCACGGATAGGCGGTACAGATGGGCGACACTGATGGGCCTTGATCGACAGCAGTGATGGGCATTGATGGGCAGCACTGATTGCCAGCACTGACTGGCATCGCTAATGGGCACGGATTGGTGGCACTTGTGGGCAGTGGTGGGCACTGATTGCGGCCACTGGTGGGCACTGCATGCTGGCATTGGTGCGCAAGGGTGGGCACTGTTTTGTGACACTGTATTTATTTATTGTAATCAGGGCACTGATGATCACACCGGCGATCGTGTCATGGAGAGGTAGAACAGGGAGATGCTTTTGTAAACAAAGCATTCCCCGTTCTGCCTAGTGACAGGACAGTGATCTACTGCTCTATGTCATCGAGAGAAGCGATCACTGTCCTGTGTGTTCAAGCCCAGCCCCCTCACAGAATCACTCCCTAGGACACACTTAACCCCTGCACCGCCCCCTAGTGGTTAACCCCTTCACTGCCAGTGTCATTTACACAGTAATCAATTCATTTTTTATAGCACTGGTCGCTGTATAAATGACAATGGTCCCAAAATCGTGTCAAAAAATGTCCGATGTGTCCGCCATAATGTCGCAGCCAGGATAAAAATCGCAGATCGCCGCCATTACTAATAAAAAAAATAATAATAAAAATGCCACAAAACTATCCCCTATTTTGTAGACGCTATAAATTTTGCTCAAATCAATCAATATACGCTTATTGCGATTTTTTTTACAAAAAATATGTAGAAGAATACATATCGGCCTAAACTGAGGAATACAATTTTTTTATATATATTTTTGGGGGATATTTATTTCAGCAAAACGTAAAAAATATTGTTTTTTTTTCTAAATTGTCGCTTTTTTTTGTTTATAGCGCAAAAAATAAAAATCGCAGGGATGATAAAATACCACCAACAGAAAGCTCTATTTCTATAAAAAAAAGGACGTCAATTTTGTTTGGGTACAACGTCGCACGACCGCGCAATCGTCAGTTAAAGCGACAGTGCCGAATCGCAAAAAATGGCCCGGTCATTGAGCAGCCAAATCCTCCGCTGAAGTGGTTAAATAGCCACCTCAAAATCACCTTACATTTGGTTGCAAAGTCAGAGTGTCTTGCAGCAAGGTGTAATAGGAAAAGCAACATATGAGATTGTTATTTAAACTATGTCTCCCATCATACAAGTGCACAGTGTAAACCTATGTTCAGAGAGAACCACCACAGAACTAAAGAGCAAAGTCAAAACAATATAAAAGAATAACAGAAAACAAATTTAATCTTTGCTTGAAATTCTTCCTGCGCAAACTGGCTTCAGGTACATTATCATGTGAGCAGAGTCCACTCCATCACTCTTCTATGGCGTAAAATTTGGTTTCATCCAGTGCCCATAACAGTGGGTGCTAAGGTGGCTAAATAATGGGTGGCAACATTATATTGTCTAAGGCAAAAAAAAACAATGCATCAACATCACACCAATTGTAGCAAAAGTGGGGACATTATAGTCACAAACTGTTTTGCAATGTTTTAGGATCACTATGGACCCCATTGTCATGCTGTGTGCTGGTGATGGTATGTTTTTTCATCTTCTTCTATAGTGTACACTCAGTGGAAGACTAGGGGACAGGGTTGCATTTACGCTCTGGGCCAATATAAGACATGTTGAGCTGACAGCCCTTAGTAGAGATACTTCACCATTCACACATTATTCAGAGTGGGACTTGAAGTCAGTAGTATATGCTAGGTATTATATAGTTATCTTCAAGCACAAACTTATTTGCTACTCTGAGATGTTATGTGACCAAATGAAGAACTGCAAAGGAATCTGTTGCGGACGAAAAAGTAAAATAAACCATGTTCTTTTGAAACCCATACTTTTGCCTATGCCCACCAGCAAGGCAAACCTTGCATGGTACATTTTTTTAGGCCTGCAGAAGTCTATCCCAATCATAAAAGGGCGCGTTGGTTGTAGTTGCTCCCCCCAGGCCAAAGTTTCCCGGTCCTCTCCTAAGCACATCACTGGTGGCCTCAGACAAATATAAACTGGGGATATCCCCAAACTGGGGACACATGTGCCCATCAATGGGTACCCTAAAATGTGTAGCACATACATTTCTCTGTGCAGGCACAAAAAGTCAATAGAGATTTCTGAATGTCCCTTTAATCAGATAAGCCACTGCCAGGAAATGTAGAAAAACACCATTATGCAGTCATTAGAGAGACAAGCTCCTAGCTCACAGGTATTTACTGATAAATTAGTCTTGGTCCATACTGGGATTGCTCTATTTGACCTCAAGCTTAGTGTCATTTCGTCCGCACTAATTAAAGAGCAGGCTCTGAAATAAAGTCAATTGAAGTACATTTTCCATAGCTTTGGTCTATAAAAAGACACCAATTTCTGTCTTGTTGCTTTGGAGCAATTATTTCCATTACATGAATGCCATTAGTAAACAAAAGAGAAATTAGGAGAATAAACAGCTAATACTAGGTTTTCATTTTGTGAAATATACAGATGGCTAATACTATTATTTTTCGTTCCTCAGAATGCATTGCACAATAACATCAACACACAATTGGGGTAAACTCAGTGCAATCCAATTACTTTTAATCTCATCCTATTTAATCAGACTAAAAAAAGAATACTTCCAATTGTATTATTGCTGTGGGGAAAATGACATTAGCTATGTGTGCAGTGTTATTTTGTTTGAAAACATTAAACCAAAAACAATCAGTGATCGTTCTGGACACGGTAAAGATTGTCAAAGGACCAGTAAACCTAAATTAGATCAATTCCATACACTGGTTTATGTGAAAGAGCTTCTAATAACGTTCATTGGAAATTTGGGAAATATGTAATAATTTAAAGAGACTTTTAATGGGATATTTAACATGAATATAGTATATTGGGGAGCAGTATTTGCACAAAGCCAACTTCCTGACCAGAAACCCCATCCAAGAGAACCACCAATTGTTATTCTCTATTCTTTTGCCTAATGTGGAAGCTGCTGCTAAAATTAAAGCTGAACGGAAATAAAAGAAAATTATTCCAACTAGATATTAATTACCACAGAAATAAGATGTATTTTGTAAATGCAACTAGTGTAAGAATCTGAATTCGACTTGGTATTAGCCTCTTGCAATCACTTGTACAGCAGCACTCAAACTGGAAGGAGGAGTGGCAGGGCTGAAAGCCAAATCAGTTATTTTGGGGGCAAGTGTGCGGACAAGCCAAAAATGCTCAGAGAAAGCAGAGAGATCAGACAGGTGACCTCAAATGGTTTTCTGCTGATCCCTCATTGTCGAGTCAACAGACTGGGGTGCATTGAGGACACCACTGTATTCCTCCTATGCCCTTGAAACAGTTTACGACCACCCTATAGCAGATTTACTGCTATAGGGCGGCCGTTCTGTGCAGAATCACGTATACAGTGTCTTGCAAAAGTATTCACCCCCCTTGGCATTTTTCATGTTTTGTTGCCTCACAACCTGGAATTAACATGGATTGTTTGAGGATTTGCATTATTTAATTTACAGAACATGCGCACAACTTTGAAGATGTTTTTTTTTTTTTTTTTATTGTGCAGCAAACATCAAATAGGACAAAATAACAGAAAAAGTCAATGTGCATAACTATTCACCCCCCTAAAATCAATACTTTGTAGAGCCACCTTTTGCAGCTATCACAGCACCAAGTCGCTTTGGATAAGTCCCTATGAACTTGCCACATCTCACCACTGGGATTTTTGCCCATTGCTCCTTGCAAAACTGCTCCAGCTCCTTCAAGTGTGATGGTTTGCGCTTGTGAACAGCAAATCTTTAAGTCTTTAAGTCTGACCACAGATTTTCTATTGGATTGAGGTCTGGGCTTTGACTAGGCCATTCCAGCACATTTACACGTTTCCCCTTAAACCATTCAAGTGTTGCTTTAGCAGTGTGTCTGGAGTCATTGTCCTGCTGGAAGGTGAACCTCCGTCCTAGCCTCAAATCACACACAGAGTAGTACAGGTTTTGCTCAAGAATATTCCTGTATTTAGCACCATCCATCTTTCCCTCAGCTCTGACCAGTTTCCCAGTCCCGACTGCTGAAAAACATCCCCACAGCATGATGCTGCCACCATCACGTTTCACTGTTGGGATGGTGTTCTTTGGGTGATGTGATGTGTTGGGTTTGCGCCAGACATAGAGTTTTCTTGATGGCCAAAAAGTTCAATTTTAGTCTCATCAGACCAGAGCACCTTCCTCCATACATTTTTGTCTCCCACATGCCTTTCCCCAATCTCAAAACGTACCATTTAGTTTTTTGCTGAAAGTAATTGCTTTCTTCTGGCCACTCTGTCGTAAAACCCAACTCTATGAAGCGTACGGCATATTGTCGTCCTATGTAAAGATACTCCAGTCTCTGCTGTGGAACTCTGCAGCTCCTCCAGGGTTACCTTAGGTCTCTGTGCTGCCTCTCTGATTAATGCCCTCCTTGCCCGGTCCGTGAGTTTGGTGTGCGGCCGTCTCTTGGCAGGTTTGCTGTTGTGCCATGTTCTTTCCATTTGGTTATGATAGATAGATGGTGCTCCTAGGGATCATCAAAGATTTGGATATTTTTTTTTAATAACCTAACCATGACTTGTACTTCTCAACAACATTGTCCCTTACTTGTTTGGAGAGTTTCTTGGTCTTCATGGCAGTGTTTGGTTAGTGGTGCCTCTTGCTAAGGTGTTGCATCCTCTGGGCCCTTTTAAAAAGGTGTGTGTATATGTAATGACAGATCATGTGACACTTAGATTGCACACAGGTGAATAACATTTCACTAATTATATGACTTCTGAAGGTAATTGGTTGCACCAGAGCTTTTTATGGGCTTCATAACAAAGGGGGTGAATACATACGCACATGCCAATTATCAGTTTTTTTATTTCTGAAAAATAGTTTTATGTATATATTTTTCTAATTTTACTTCACTGACTTATGCCCTGTACACACGATCGGAATTTCCATCAGAAAAACCTTTGATGGTTTTTCCAACGGAATTCCGCTCAAGCTTGACTTGCATACACACGGTCACACAAAAGTTCACTGAACTTTCGACCGCCAAGAAGACGGTGATGTACAACACTATGACGAGCCGAGAAAATGAAGTTCGATGCTTCCGAGCATGCGTCGAATTGTTTGAGCATGCATAGGAATTTTGTGTGTCGGAATTGCTACAGACGATCAGAATTTCCGAAAGGAACTTTTTCCGTCGGAAAAATAGAGAACATGCTCTCAATCTTTTGCTGGCAGAAATTCCACCAGCAAAAGTCCAATGGAGCATACACACGGTCGGAATTTCCGACCAAAAGCTCACATCGGACTTTTGCTGGCGGAATTTCCGATCGTGTTTACGGGGCATTAGACTATTCTGTTCTGATCCATCACATATAATTCAGATTAAAAAACCATTGAACTAAAGGCTGTAGCGTAACAAAACAGGTAAAAAGCCAAGGGGGGTGATTACTTTTGCAAGGCACACTATATATGTGTATATATTTATACTTGCAAAAGTATTCACCCCCCTTGGCTTTTTACCTATTTTGTTACATTACAGCCTTTAGTTCAATGTTTTTTTAATCTGAATTATATGTGATGGTTCAGAACAGAATAGCCTAATGCCCCGTACACACGATCGGAAATTCCGCCAGCAAAAGTCCAATGGACCATACACAGGATCGGAATTTCCGACCAAAAGCTCACATCTGACTTTTGCTGGGGGAATTTCCGATAGTGTGTATGGCACATTAGACTAGACTATTCTGTTCTGATCCATCACATATAATTCAGATTAAAAAAACATTGAACTAAAGGCTGTAATGTAACAAAATAGGTAAAAAGCCAAGGGGGGTGAATACTTTTGCAAGGCACACTATATATGTGATTCTGCACTTCCGCATAGGGGGCGTGCTTGTGTTGCTTCTGCTGTGATTAGTACTGTGCAGAAGCTGATCACTGGGTGCCAGCCAATGGATGACCGCTGGCACCCACTGATCATTGAGGAAACACACTGGACAGAGCTCTGCATTTGTAAATATTGCAGAACTCCATACTGTCAGCAGGGATGTGGTATATTTTGTTTCCCTGCAAAGCAGGAAATAAAATCCACCACATCCCTTAGTAAAAACACCTCACACTACACACAAACACTGGTTAGGCACACATTTAACTCTTTGATCACCCTAGGTGTTTAACTCCTTCCCAGCCAGTGTCCTTAGTACAGTGAAATTGCAAACCTTTACCACTGATCATTGCATTAGTGTCACTGCTTTCCACAAAGTGTCAGTTAGCATCAGATTGTCGCAATATCGCAGTCCAAAAATCCAGTATGTATCCCAATAGTTTGTAGACAATATAACTTTTACGCAAACCAATCAATATACACGTATTGGAATTTTTTTACCAAAAATATGTAGCAGAATACATATTGGCCTAAGTTCATGAAGAAATCAGATTTTTTACATTTTTTTATTGGATATGTTTTATAGCAGAAAACTAAAAAAAAAAATTTTGTCTGCAAAATTGTCTGCGTCTTTTTTTGTTTATAGAACAAAAAATAAAAAACCCAGTGGTAATCAAATGTCACCAAAAGAAAGCTTTGTTTGTGGGGAAAAAAATGACACAAAATTTAATGTACATCATTGTATGACTGCGCAATTTTCAGGTAAAGTGACGCAGTGCCGTATCACAAAAAATAGCCTGATCATAATGGGGGGTAAATCTTCTGGAGGTCAAGAGGTTAACTAAAGGTAGTGTCATCTGTCTGTCAGTGATATACGACAGAGCTTTGGAAATTTTAGGACTGAATAGATAGAAATACAAACACTTTGGCAGGTAATAGAGCTCACTTTATTCCCTTATTTAGATGTTTGTATAACTGCTGACTTAATTTTTTGCTGGGGGGGCGGACCTCCTCTTTAAAATGCTACATACTTTACCAGCCACAAGGTATGATTGTAATTTGACAGTAATAACCAGGGCCAGCCCTACCATGGGACCCAGTGGACCCATGGTCCCAGACGGCATTTTAAAAGGGGCGGCAGCGGGCACTGACAAGTTGTACCCATGCTCATAGGCGTGCACACCGGTGTGCCGAGTGTGCCTGGGCACACCCTAAATACCCCTGCCGGCTGTCTCCCGAGATCTGCCTGTGGGACTGCTGTGAAAGGCTGCATCCAATGAGTGCGCAGTCCGTGCTGCCTGTGAGACAGTTTCACACCGAGCCGATATTGACGCTCGTCAGAGCTGCTGAGTGTATGAAACTGACATGTAATGTAACTGAATGCTGTCAAAATTGAGCGTTGATGTCGGGGGTGGGCGGGACCCGTGGGCAGGACCTAGCAGCTATCAAACAACAGCCAATGGGATGGGGTCTGGGTGGGCCTCTACGTGTATGTGGCCCCGTCCACTTTCTTAAGCCGCCCAATCAATGGCTGGTGTTTGATAGCTGCTGGGTTCCGCCCACCCCCGACATCACCACTGAATTTTGACAGCTGGTCTCTCTCTACATGCAGTTACATTACATGTCAGTATCACACACAGTTACACTAAGCATCAATATCGGCTCAGTGTGAAACTCCCTCTTCTCTGTCAGTGCCAATCAGTGCCACCTGCCAGTGCTTCCAATCAGTGCCACCTGTCAGTGCCAGTCAGTTCTAATCAGTGTTTCCAATCAGAGCCACCTGTCAGAGCCAATCAGTGCTTCCAATCAGTGCTACCTGTCAGTGCCAATCAGTGTCGCCTAATATCAGTGCCAACCAATGCCACCTATCAGTGCCAGTGTTTCCAACCAGTGCCATCTACCAGTGCCAATCAGTGCCCAGGATTCCAATCAGTGCTGCCACTCAATGTCCATGAGTAGCACCCATCAGCGCTATCAGTGCTGCCTATCAGTGCCCGACAGTGCTGCCAGTGCCACTAAATGCTGCCCATCAGTGCAGATCAGTGCTCCCTATTAGTGCCAATCAGTGCAGCCTATCAGTGCCATTAGTGCTGCCAATCAGTGCCAATCAGGGCACATCATGTATGGAAATCCCAATAGGCTTCAATATTACGACAATACCAGTCTCCGATACGCAACTTCACATATAATACACATCAAACTGAAAATAAGGCATACTGTATAAAATGAAACTTAGCAGGGATGTTAGATGTTAGATTGTTACACTTAAATCTTATATGTTTTAATTACTATTATAATGTGAATTTTTGCACTTGAAGTAAATTTTCCACCACCCTTGCTAAGTCCATGTCTTTATGGACCTTGTTTGTGCACTGGTGCACAGTCATGCTGGAACATGAAGGGGCCATCCCCAAACTGTTCCCACAAAGTTGGGAGCATAAAATTGTCCAAAATGTTTTGGTATGCCGACGCCTTAAGTGTTCCCTTCACTGGACCTAAGGGGGCCAAGCCCAACCCCTGAAAAACAACCCCACACCATAATCCCCCTTCCACCAAATGATTTGGACCAGTGCACAAAGCAAGGTCCATAAAGACATGGATGAGCGAGTTTGGGGTGGAGGAACTTGACTGGCCTGCACAGAGTCCTGGCCTCAACCCGACAGAACACCTTTGGGGTGAATGGGATGAGTGCAGACTGCAAGCCAGGCCTTCTCGTCTAACATCAGTTCCTGACCTCACAAGTGCGCTTCTGGAAGAATGGTCAAACATTTCCATAGACAAACTCCTAAACCTTGTGTATAGCCCTCCTAGAAGAGTTGAAGCTGTTATAGCTGCAAAGTGTGGGCCAACTCAATATTGAACCCTACGGACCAAGACTGGGATGCCATTAAAGTTCATGCGCCCCAATACTATTGACCACACACGTGTGTTTGAGCTTTGGGGTGCACAACCAAATGCAATAGGCTGCGCACGTGTATGCCCGTACCTCAGTAGCCGCCCCGCCGTACCCTACCTGTCAGGAGGAGGTCGGATCAGTCAGCAAGAGCAGGGCCGATCCTGGTCAGCTGTGCGCTGCAATGGTTACTAGAATCCCCTGCCACCCGGGTCTAGCAACCAGTGATGTCAGAGGCTGCGGCTGCCCCAGCATTCAGAGCGCTCAGCCTCCACACCTAGTCAATTAGCACTGCCTCCTCCCACCCAACTCTTCCATCTTCTTCAGCGTGGCTCAGAGCCTGAGGGAAGGGAGCACATCTGAAGAGAGCTGCCTGTGAGTGTGAAATGAGCAACTGTCCACAGTTCACCTGCAATCCAGTCTCCTTTCGGGTCCCCAGGCTGTCGTATGCAGCAGGACTTCAATGCCCATTTAGACCCTCTGTAATGGGGGGGTCATGGGGTTCCGGTAAGCGGCCAGGCACTTCATTCATGGTGGTGGACCCACACATTTGGGACTGTATACAATTGGACACCTTTTTGTTTTCATCACAGCACGTTATGGTGTTTTTTGTACATGGACTTTCTTTTTTACACTATTTTCTCCTTTTCAAGCAGTTTATTCACTTTGCCAATTTAAGTGGTTTGTTTTGGTTTAGGTACCAATTTGAGTCGCTATTGGTTACACATACCTGTTAAGGGGAAGTGGCATTCATCTCCCAACTTGATATATACTTTTGTTACATTTCTTCAATGTCTAAGATATCACAAACAGGCTGGGATTTTTCAGCTTCATGCACGTTAGCCTTTTTTTTGTTTTAGCGCGAGTCAACTTTTTTTCTCATCTGAAATGAGCAACTGTCCACAGTTTACCTGCACAGCACCTGCCGCTCTCTGAGGTGTTGCAGCCTGTCGCTGTGTCCATGTTCTGGAGGCTCGGCATTGACTCTCACCCTGTCCATTCTGCCACCAGTGAGTTCCCCATAGCAGCATTGTCTGCAGGAGTCCGAATCTGAGTAATGTAAGTACACTGTCACACATCACAAGTTGTATGAGACATGAGAGCCTGAGAGTTACTTGCCCTGCCCAGCCCTGATTAACCACTTCAGCCCCGGAAGATTTGCCCCCTTAATGACCAGGCCATTTTTTGCGACATGGCACTGCGTTACTTTAACTGACAATTGCGCGGTCGTGCGATGCTGTACCCAAACAAAATTGATGTCCTTTTTTCCCCACAAATAGAGCTTTCTTATGGTGGTATTTATTTTTTGCTCTATAAGCAAAAAAAAGAGTGACAATTTAAAAAAACAAAAAACACATTATTTTTTACTATAATAAACACCCCCCCCCCCCCCCCCAAAAAAAAATGTCTTCATCAGTTTAGGCCAATATATATTCTGCTACATATTTTTGGTAAAAAAAAAAAAAATGGCAATAAGCGCATATTGATTGGTTTGCGTAAAAGTTATAGCGTCTACAAAATAGGGAATAGGGAATAGATTTGTGGCACTGGTTCACGCTGGAGCATTTTGACATGCGATTTGACATGTCAAATCGGAGGCAATTGCCGTCAATGGCACTGTTCTAATTGGTGCAACGCTGCATCGATTTCAAAAAGTAGTTTCTGTACTACTTTTTGCAACTTCGGGCTGCGATTTACATTGAAACCTGCACAGATGTCTCTGAAATCACGCCTGAAATCGGGACAGACGGGCGAGAGTGAAATCCTGCAAGTTCAGCTGAACTCGCACGGCTTTATTCCCGCAGCTCAGTGTGAACCTGGGCTCAATCTGATTTTCTGATAAATTTAATTTTAGTTATCATAATATAAAATAATGACTAGGGGGGCCTTTTGGTGGGAGTGATTTTTTTTTTTTTTGGGGGGGGGGGGGGGCAGCATTTCATTCTTGGGCCCAGGCAGCACAATGTCTTGGGCCGGCCCTGGAAAAAAACACATTTGGCAAAGCCTTTACCCCATAGAAAAATGACACCAGCATTGTTGTTAGGGGTAACATTATCACCACAATGACAATAAACAGACAATATTGCTGGTAGCTGTGAACACTACACAGGGCCTTCCACTTTGATTAAAGTGCCTGCATCGCATAAAAAAAAATCAAGAATAAGAGAAGTGATATATCATCTCAATGGCAATTTTATTTTATGGATCACTAACCCTGTGAGTGACTTATAAAGAAATCCTTCTCCTCTATTTTACTATACAGGGCTTACACATGTCCAGGAATAAGTCTACTTCTACTAATAGTTTCTGTTCATCCAAGTAGCAAAAATTGCAAAGGCATCTCTAGAAATCAATAATTATATTTTAAATTAAAGCGGTAGTAAACCCGCTGACTTTTTTTTTCCCCCTACACCTGTAAGGGAAAAGGCATAATGAGCTAGTATGCACCGCATACTAACTCATTATGAGATACTTACCTTAGAACGAGGCGCCGGCATCTTACCCGGTCCACACCGAAGGAGCAGACATTTCCCCTCTGCGTGTGTTCCGGGTATCGGGGCTCCGGCGCTGTGAGTGGCTGGAGCTGCGATGTCGTCACTCCCGCGCATGGGAGACTTCTTTCCGGCAAGGTCCGGCGTCTGCCGGGCGTTCAGCCGAGAATCTCCTGTGAGCATGCGCCACTGCAGTCAGCAGCTCACTGCGAGGGGAATATCTCCTAAACCGTACAGGTTTAGGAGATATTTTTTTTACCTACAGGTAAGCCTTATTATAGGCTTACCTGTAGGTAAAAGTTTAAAAACTAAGTATACAACCGCTTTAAAAACCTGTCTGCAAAGGGTTACATAGTAGATAAGGTTGAATAAAGACAATAGTCCATCCAGTTCAACCTGTGTAGGTGCACCGCAAGACCATAAAGCCTCATACATACGATCGGATTTTTATCCGGGAATTGTTTGATTCGGAAAATCCGATTATGTGTACGAGGCTTTAGGATCCTTAAACCTCTCTGCACACCACTCCCAAAGATGTCATTGGGAGTGGTGTGCAGAGAGGTTTAACCACTTCAGCCCCGGAAGGATCTGCCCCCTTCCTGAACAGGCAATTTTTTGCGATTCGGCACTGCTTTGCTTTAACGGACAATTGCGCGGTCTTGCGACGGTGTAACCAAACAAAATGTATGTCCTTTTTTCCCCACGAATAGAGATTTCTTTTGGTGGTATTTGATCACCTCTGCGGTTTTTATTTTTTGCGCTATAAACAAAAAATAGTGTGACAATTTAAAAAAAAAACAAACATATTTTGTAGTTTTTGCTATAATAAATATCCCAAATTTTAAAAAGGCAAACAAATTTTTGCCTCAATTTAGGCCGACATGTATTCTTCTTCATATTTTTGGTAAAAAAAAACAAAACAAAAAAAAAACACGCAATAAAGCATATATTGATTGGTTTGTGCAAAAGTTATAGAGTCTATAAAACGGGATAGATTTATGTCATTTTTGTTTTACTAGTATTGGTGGCGATCAGCGATTTTTATCGGAACTGTGATATTGCGGCGGTCAGATCGGACACTTTTGACACTCTTTTGGGACCAATGACATTTATACAGCGATCAGACCTAAAAATAGCCATTGATTACTGTATAAATCTCATTGGCAGGGTTAACTGTGTTCCCTGTGTGTGTTCTAACTGTATGGGGGATGGGACTGACTAGAGGAGGATAGCGAGATCAGTGTTCATACTCCGTGTGTTCATAATATCTATCTCCTCTCCCCTGAGAGAACCGGATTTGTGTGCTTATACACACAGATCCCAGTTCTGGCTCTGTCACGAGAGATCGGGGGTGCCCAGCGGTCATCGGCTCCGGGGACACGCTCCGGGCGCGTACGTGCGCCTGCTATCACGTCTTAAAAGGAGCAACGTACAGCTACGGCGATTTGCCCAGCTGAGCCAACCTGCCGCAGTATAACTGCGGGGGCTGGTCGGCTAGTGGTTAAGGACCCTTACAGTCTTATTTCTCCTCTTGATATCCTCCAATATATACAATAGTTTTTACCAGAATTGCCATTAGATTGCCTTGATGGTATCTAACTAGTTAAATCAGACACTTCAGCAACCCCGTAATCCACTAATTACCTCCTTGAAAGGTTGCCAAGGTAATGCTTGATTAGTCCTGACCACAACAGACTATATATACCTCCTCCAAAATGGCCCCAGTCATAGCCTGGACAGACTATATGTACCTCTTCACCAGTGAGAAGATTATCATTCCCACGAGTGGATGAACCACATTATTAATTTCACATGCGCTGACATCTCATACATCTTGTGAGTTACCAATTGTCTTTTATGGAATAAAATGTCTTAATAATGCTGCACTTAGATGGCGCTACTATCCTTCTGTCTTTGCCTTCCACAAAGTTATTTCTAGTCTGTCATGAGCTGGCAGCTTTCCACAGTCAGCTAATCTACACTGTCCTTGTGCCATAAATTTACCCCTCCACATGAACTCGATGTGAAAATGAGTTCTAATTACCCACTCTCTTTTTATTCAGCTGATCGAGCGCACATGATCGAATGCACTTTCTCTTGCCAATGAGCTCATCACATGAGCAGTTATGCCTTTCTCCATTAAATAGGGTACATTGCGACTTAAAGCGGTAGTTAACTCTCTATTTGAACTTGAACTTGCACCTACAGGTAGGTTCACCTGTAGGTACAATGAATATCTCCTAAACATGCACGGTTTAGGAGATATTCACATCGGCAATAATTTATGACAACACCTGCGCATGCGCAGTGAAGCTCTTCATTTAAGGCACACAGTGAACCATAGAGTGCAGAGCGCTGTGCCGCTCCCGCACACATACGCGGGAGTGACGCCATCACAGCTCGGCCAGTCAAACTGCCAGAGTCCACAAACCCTGGAAGAAGATCGGGTGAAGGTGGAAGCCCCGACAGCGGTGACAGAGTGCCACTAAAGGGCTTTGTTTGAAAGGTAAGTTTGTCATAATGTGCTAGCATGCGATGCATACTAGCACACCAGGGCATAAACCTGCAGGGGGCCCAGATCTTTTTTTGGCCAGTTTAGTACTGCTTTAAAGTGTATTTCCACCTTTTGCAGACAAATTTGAGAAACTCCCACTATATGCTTGTTATGTGTTCCTATTCACACACCAAAAAAAATATTAAAAAAAAAAATATTTTTTGCTTTTCTAGATATTCTTTTGCTGCAGGATTTTACATCAGACTCTATAGGCAGCTTGAGATGTTTAGAATAACTTGCTGAACAATACGCTCACATAATTTGTAATAAAAACATCTTTGCCATCCTGAAGCTTCCCTCCAAACACTTATTGCCTATTATTTTATATATACTGTGATTCCGTACTTGCCAAATATGCTGCAGAAATCTCCCTCCGCTAAGTCTGGCTGCAACCATTTTAACTGTGGGCAGCTGAAACTGCTGCCTGTTCACTTCCTGGATTTACACACACAGACAGGAGGCACACCTCCAGCTCTGCAGCTCTCATTGGCCCTCTTATGACTCATCCTCCCTCTCTTCCTGGCAAACTCCCTAGAGTTAGAGAGAGAGAGCTGTGCATGATGTCATAAGCCTAGGCTTTTTACCAGATAAGAAACAGGAAGTGGGCTGTATAAGGTATTTACTGGCAGAAAAAAAATGTTTTACTGTCCAAAGTTAAAACAAGGGCAGAAGATTTAATGGAAAGTTAAAAAAATGACTGAAGGTCTGCAGTCTACCACCAAGACCTTGAGATTTGTAACTTTTTGTTAGGACAGACAGCATGTGAATCTAGTTTACAACTTATAATTACGTTTTAGGAGCACAATACAGAGAGGGTTAAAGAATAGGTTAATCTTTCCTGAAAAATAATAAATGCACATATTTTTGCAGGAAAAAAAGTGCACTATATTACACTGACCACTATACTGTCCACTATTCTATACTGTCCACTATACTACAATGACCACTAAACTATACTGTCCACTATATTACACTGACCACTATACTGTCCACTACACTACACTGTCCACTACACTACACTGTCCACTACACTACATTGTCCACTATACTACATTGTCCACTATACTACACTGACAACTATACTACACTGTCCACTATACTACACTGTCCACTATACTACACTATACTACATTACACTGTCCACCATACTAAACTACACTATACTGACCACTATACTAACCACTATACTATACTAACCACTATACTGACCACTATACTACACTACACTGACCACTATAATACACTATACTGACCACTATACTATACTGTCCACTACACTGACCACTACACTACAGTGACCACTATACTACACTGTCCACCATACTACACTGACCTCCATACTAAACACTATACTATACTACACTAACCACTATACTGACCACCATACTACACGACACTGTACTGACCACCATACTACACTACACTGTCCACCATACTACACTGACCACTACACTGTCCACTATACTATACTGACCACTATACTACACTACACTGACCACCATACTACACTACACTGTCCACTACACTAACCACCATACTGACCACTATACTACACTACACTGACCTCCATACTAAACTACACTATACTGACCACTATACTACACTACACTGTCCACTACACTATACTGACCACTATACTACACTACACTGTCCACTACACTATACTGACCACTATGCTAACCACTATACTATACTACACTAACCACTACACTGCCCCCCATACTGACCACTACACTACACTGACCTCCATACTAAACTACACTACACTGTCCACTATACTACACTACACTACACTGTCCACTATACTACACTACACTGTCCACTATACTACACTACACTGACCTCCATACTAAACTACACTATACTGACCACTATACTAACCACTATACTATACTACACTAACCACTATACTACACTGACCACTATACTACACTACACTGACTACCATACTACACTATACTGACCACCATACTACACTGACCACTATACTACACTGACCTCCATACTAAACTACACTATACTGACCACTATACTATACTAACCACCATACTACACTACACTGACCACCATACTACACTGACCACTATACTACACTACACTACACTGACCACTATACTACACTATACTGACCATTATACTACACTGACCACTATACTGACCACTATACTACACTGTCCACTATACTGACCACTACAATGACCACTACAGTACAGTGACCACTATACTACACTGTCCACTACACTACACTGTCCACCATACTACATTATACTGACCACCATACTACACTGTCCACTATATTACACTGACCTCCATACTAAACTAACCACTATACTGACCACTATACTACACTACAGTGACCACCATACTACACGACACTATACTGACCACCATACTACACTACACTGTCCACCATACTACACTACACTGACCAATACACTGTCCACTATACTATACTGACCACTATACTACACTACACTGACCACCACACTATACTACACTGTCCACTACACTATACTGACCACTACACTAACCACCATACTGACCACTATACTGACCACTATACTACACTACACTGACCTCCATACTAAACTACACTATACTGACCACTATGCTAACCACTATACTGTCCACTATACTACACTGACCACTATACTACACTACACTTCCCCCCATACTGACCACTACACTACACTGACCTCCATACTAAACTACACTATAATGACCACTATACTGACCACTATACTACACTGTCCACTATACTACACTACACTGACCACTATACTACACTGTCCACTATACTGACCACTACACTACAGTGACCA
This sequence comes from Lithobates clamitans, assembly GCA_037952925.1. NCBI lineage: Eukaryota > Metazoa > Chordata > Amphibia > Anura > Ranidae > Lithobates > Lithobates clamitans. Next base: position 2,229,591 of record JBBGZY010000748.1, read on the forward strand.
CTATACTACACTGTCCACTATACTACATTATACTGACCACCATACTACACTGTCCACTATACTACACTATACTGACCACTATGCTAACCACTATACTATACTACACTAACCACTACACTGTCCACTATACTACACTACACTGCCCCCCATACTGACCACTACACTACACTGACCTCCATACTAAACTACACTATACTGACCTCGGACCTCTATACTACACTACACTATACTATACTACACTGTCCTGCCTACAGTCTCTCTCGCGTGCCCCTCCCCCTCCTCCCAGTAACAAGACTCTCACTCACCTTCTTGTCCTGGCTGCATCGACCCGGATGAGGAGAAGACAGCGGCGGCTCACGTTGTTTCTTCTCTCCCCTGCGCTCTGCCTTCTGCCGTGTTCAGTATCCAGCGCCCTGTGATTGGGCGTATGGGGGCTCATGTGTGGAGGCGGGACTTCAGGAGCGATCGAGGACAGGCCAGCCCAACGCCTCACATAACCCCCATACGCCCAATCACAGGGCGCCGGACACTTAACATGGCGGCCGGAGCGCGGGGGACACAGGAATTTGAAATTAGGAGGAGGCAGCCAGTGACACATACTGGCGCCCCCCCTAAATGTCACGCCCGGGGCCACGGCACCCCCTGCACCCCCCACGCTATGACACTGCAAGCAAGGAGATGGTACCCACATTCGTATATCAGCCCAGAGGATGGGTGAATTAAACGCTGTTTGACCTCATTGTTAAGAGGTCAAGTAAAGTAGGTAAGCAGATTGTAATTTCACTTGGTGGAGTGCGCGGGTGTTATGGTCGATTATGTCAAAGGAAAGATCACATTCGTTATATTGGTGATTGGAGTTACATTTGGGACTTTAGACATTCATTATTTCATATTCTTTTTATTTTTATTATAATTTTGGTGTGTTTATTTACATTTGGAGTTGCGTTACACTTTTGTTATTGTGTCGTTATCTTTTATGTGGGTGTTGTAAAATCACTAACAATTATGTTATTACTGCTTTACACATATTTTAATTTTTATAACAAAAATAGGACTGCACAGATTGCATTTCACCTTTTTGATCTGCAGATAATATATACAGTGCCTTGAAAAAGTATTCACACCCCTTGACATTTTCCACATTTTGTCATGTTACAACCAAAAACGCAAATGTATTTTATTGTATTTTATGTGCTAGACCAACACAAAGTGGCACATAATTGTGAAGTGGAAGGAAAAAGATAAATGGTTCTCAAACTTTTTTTTACAAATAAATATCCGATAAGTGTGGCGTGTATTTGTATTCAGCCCCCCTGAGTCAATACTTTGTAGAACCACCTTTCGCTGCAATTACAGCTGCAAGTCTTTTTGGGGATGTCTCTACCAGCTTCAGAAAAGGAACACCGTCACCTCATTGGGAAAAATCAACCACTGAGGCGTGTCTCTCTAGAACAGAGGCAGCATTAGGGTGTTTAATTTTTCCAAAGATGTGATTTTCATATGACTTTGCTTACGCAAAGTCTCAGTGATGTAAAAGATATATATGCCAAATTTCAAGAAGATTGGATAATATTTAGGGGTTGCACACATTGATCACTTTTATCAAAGCAAAGTCTGTAGGCTTCACTTGATAAGAAGTGATACACAACAATGCTGGATGAAGAAAGTCCCGTTCAAGGCTTTCTAGGAGAACAACGAGTGAAAATGGTTACCTGCATCCAAAATGTCCTAAAAGATGGAAAATTTCCTAGAAGTCATCCAAGAGAAGACTACAAAGAGTGTTTACAACTCTCACTCCTGTACCTAGGAGGTTGGTCTAAAAACAACTTCAGTTTCAGGATCCCAGGGGCACTGCATCAAGCAAGGTGGATGGCAAAGGCAATATATGCACCTAAAATTGTCCTCTTCACTAAACAGTTGAATATTCCTCAACGACAATTGGAAGGAATGAAACGGGTTGCACATTTTGTCAGCCTCATATATGTTCACTTTTGGCATGAGGCAATTGTAAGTCGATGGGTTCCAAAAAATGATTTGGATATGCTACAGCTTTTGAGCACTTACCCAGATGCAGACGTCAAAAAAAATGTGCTTTCACGGTTGCTAAGAGACACCTTTGGTATCTGTCAGAAACAAACATAGGATTGGCTTTTTTGGACGAACGTATTACTCAGGCTGTTAAGGAAAATATGACTGAAAATTTAGAAACCAAACCTGCAAAGAAAAAGGAAGTGAAACGATTAGAGGGTAAAAACATGGTTTTTGAAGGAAAAGACCTGAGCCATTTCGTTACAAATAAAACAAAGACGTTCTTTGAATTGTTTGGGATCCACAACGTGACAGAATACTGCAGTGATTCTCTAAGAAGCCATGTGAACGCTCTTAAAGTTGTCAATGATACCGCAGAAAGAGAAATTGCTCTGATAAAAAAGTAACAAATCGGTCAGGGATGAACAACAAAAACAATTCTTGTTGAGGGTAGTCGAGCATCACAGAAAAGTCATCACCAAGCGAACAAAACAAGGGATTGCATTGTTCAAAGTTGATTAATATAACACGTTTTGCCTATCATATTACCTATTAATCTTAGTGTATAGTTTTAATAGTATTTTAAGTTTGTGATTTCTAGTTTTCCCAATAAAAGTAATTAACATTGAAAAATCCTATTTTTTGCCTACTTTTACAAAACAGATCAAAGTGTGCAACCTCTAAATATTATCCAATCTTCTTGAAATTTAGCATATATATATATTTTACATCACTCAGACTCGGGGCGTAAGCAAAGTCTGCACAAATTTTACAGTTTATTTTTTTCCATTAGAAAAAAAAACACCCTAGGCAGCATATATAGAGAAAGGATATAATCCAAGAGGAATCTTCAAAGAGAGACAGCCGTTGATAGAAAAATTATTTTTGAGAAAAAAACACAAATTTAAACTCAACAGATAAAAAATGCACCTCCACCAAATTAATTTAAAATTTGACAACGTTGTCAAGGCACAGGTAGCTACCACATTCATTCAAACTTCATACTCTCATCCTAAACAACTGAGTTGAAATAAAACTAATATGCTGGGGTAAGTGTCTGTCTGTTGTGTTGCAAGAGTGATAGCTCAGTAGAAAAAAGCACACACAATACAGCGTATAATGCAGAAACAGTCACGCTTTTTAGTCTTCAGTGTGGGATAGAGAGGTGTGATCCAAAACTAGACATTTCATCAGACCGGGGCTTGATAATCCTCGGGATGGAACCCTGTACTGGGGTAGCAAGGAATCTTTGTATTGTGTGTTTAGCGCCAAGTTAGTTACAGCTGATGCGGCTCTCTACTCCCATGAGAAGCAAACAGAGTCCTCGGCATCTACCGACCACGGTGGATACTGTGTAGCAATATATGTCTGGTCAGTTGTGTGGTAATGCATAAATCAGATTCCAAAGTATGACAGGATCCTAAGAAAAAGCTCACCGCTCTGCAGACTGCCAAGCTATCATGCCAGTATGGAAACAGTGTCCTCGCTGAATGAGATGGAAAGAGGGAGGAGGAAAGCCATCTCACTCACAGGCTTCTGCCACTGGCGTATCACGATGTATCACGCTGCAATCCCCGCTCTCTTCAATAGATTGCTTGCAAGTCCCAATTAACATCCAGGGGTGTCAGATAAGAGATTGTCTGTGGTAGACAGTCTCTGTCCTCACTACACAGGGTGTGGGGGCGTCTCTGACACGTTTCACTCAGATCCTGAGTTTCTTCAGAGCATGGAAAGATGGGAAATAAGAATCCTTAAATATCCCTAATCAATCAAGTTAATTGGCATCCTCTGGGATAGCCAAACACTCATGTTCTTCCAATTAACAAACCAATAGCACACATATTCACATGAGACATCCCATCCCCCAGCGCAGCAGCTTGTGTCAAACATATGTAGACCCATATTTGTGCATACTGGATTAACACAGGAATCCCCAATTTATGGAAAACAGTTATATCCTTTATAGAGTGTTTTTAATATGTAAAACACATAGGTTGAGATATCATATTCTTAAAAAATAACAATAAAAGGTTATTATAATCAAAGATAGAACCACAATTGTAGAAAGACCAATATTAGTATAAATCGAGCTAATAAGCAAAGCAAAGCCAAAATAAAGCGAGATATTTAGGCACAGAGTGGGTTAGATGTTAAAAGATACCATATATGGGATTACATTCCCCTACTCACATGGCATCCAGATATATATAAATAATAATGTTTGTGGGATGCAAAAATTGGAGATTGCTTAGTCTCACAGTGTCCAGGGAAGGTGTCCCGTGTATGTCTGTTCACAGATGTCAATAGACATTTATTGTTCTGGAAAGGCAGGTAGATTAAGGGTCGGTTCACACTAGGACGACTTGGGATCCGACTTGTAAGCCCTCAAGTCGCCCCAAGAAGAGATTCACATTACAGTTAATGGGAGCGTCTTAATTGACACTACTGAAGTCGCTCTGACTTCAGAGCGTACTCCTTGTACTACTTGGATCCGACTTCTAGGCGACTTGTACCATTCAATTCAATGGAAGTCGCCTCCAAGTCGGATCTCCATCTATACTGAAGCGACTTTACAGTTAAAAAAATTAGTTTGCCCAGGCAAACCCCTCCCTCCCAGAGAGCTGATTATTCTGTGATTGGCCACAGCCAAAGCCGCCTGTCCTGGAGGCGACTTGAAGTCGCGTTGTAAATTGATTAAAGTCACGTTGAAGTCGCGCTGAAGTCGTGTTGCCCCTGTGTGAATCGAGCCTTAGATCAAACAGGTAAATAAGACAGACAAACAGAGCAGAACCAGGATAGGGCTAGCAAAGGTCAATTCTCTATACAGAGAGTAAATTTGATGTCATAAAGCACTATAATATATATATATATATATATATATATATATATATATATATATATACACATACATATACACACAGACACACACACACACACATACAGTCAGGTCCATTAATATTGGGACATCGACACAATTCTAATCTTTTTGGCTCTATGCACCACCACAATGGATTAGAAATGAAACAAACAAGATGCGCTTTAACTGCAGACTTTCAGCTTTAATTTGAGGGTATTTACATCCAAATCAGGTGAACGGTGTAGGAATTACAACAGTTTGTATATGTGCCTCCCACTTTCCCACTTTTTAAGGAATCAAAAGTAATGGGACAATTGGCTGCTCAGCTGTTCCATGGCCATGTGTGTGTTATTCCCTCATTATCCCATTTACAGGGAGCAGATAAAAGGTCCAGAGTTAATTTTAAGTGTGCAATTTGCATTTGGAATCTGTTCCTGTCAGCTCTCAATATGAGATCCAAAGAGCTGTCACTATCAGTGAAGCAAGCCATTATTAGGCTGAAAAAACAAAACAAACCCATCAGAGAGATAGCAAAAACATTAGGTGTAGCCAAATCAACTGTTTGGAACATCCTGAAAAAGATAGAATGCACTGGTGAGCTCAGCAACACCAAAGGACTCAGAAGACCACGGAAAACAACTGTGGTGGATGACCGAAGAATTCTTTCCCTGGTGAAGAAAACACCCTCCACAACAGTTGGCCAGATCAAGAACACTCTCCAGGAGGTAGGTGTATGTGTGTCAAAGGCAATAATCAAGAGAAGACTTCACCAGAGTGAATACAGAGGGTTCAGCACAATATGTAAACCATTGGTGAGCCTCAAAAACAGAAAGGCCAGATTAGAGTTTGCCAAACAACATCTAAAAAAGGCTTCACAGTTCTGGAACAACATCCTATGGACAGATGAGACCAAGATCAACTTGTACCAGAGTGATGAGAAGAGTATGGAGAAAGAAAGGAACTGCTCATGATCCAAAGCATACCACCTCATCAGTGAAGCATGGTGGTGGTAGTGTCATGGCGTGGGCATGTATGGCTGCCAATGGAACTGGTTCTCTTGCATTTATTGATGATGTGACTGCAGACAAAAGCAGCAGGATGAATTCTGAAGTGTTTCGGGCAATATTATCTGCTCGTATTCAGCAAAATTCTTCAGAACTCATTGGACGGCGCTTCACAGTGCATATGGACAATGACCCGAAGCATACTGCGAAAGCTACCAAAGAGTTTTTTAAGGGAAAGAAGTGGAAAGTTATGCCATGGCCAAGTCAATCACCTGACCTGAATCCGATTGAGCATGCATTTAACTTGCTGAAGACAAAACTGAAGGGAAAATGTCCCAAGAACAAGCAGGAACTGAAGACAGTTGCAGTAGAGGCCTGGCAGAGCATCACCAGTGATGAAACCCACTGTCTGGTGATGTCTATGCATTCCAGACTTCAGGCTGTAATTGACTGCAAAAGATTTGCAACCAAATATTAAAAAGTGAAAGTTTGATGGATGATTGCTAATCTGTCCCATTACTTTTGGTCCCTTAAAAAGTGGGAGGTACATATACAAACTGTTGTAATTCCTACACCGTTCACCTGATTTGGCTGTAAATACCCTCAAAGTAAAGCTGAAAGTCTGCAGTTGAAGCACAACTTGTTTGTTTCATTTCAAATCCATTGTGGTGGTGTAAAGAGCCAAAAAGATTAGAATTTTGTCGATGTCCCAATATTTATGGACCTGACTATATATATATATATATATATATATATATATATATATATATATATATATATATATATATATATATATATATATATACACAGTGCTAAGTGCTTACACCGGGTGGGGAGAGGGTTTGTAGTTCCAGGACGGAACGTCAACACTGGAGACTGCTTAAGCTCACAGTATCCAGTGAAAAGGTCCCAGTCATGCTCGCGTATAGATGTCATTAGATCTTTACTGTTCCAGAAAGACAGATAAATTGCATTCAGTGTTCAATCCAAGGGGTTGAAGACTCCCTAACTAAATTAAAGATCCACATCTTTTCCTTCTGTAATGGTATTCGGTCGAAATCCCCTCTTCTCTGGGGGAGGTTAAGTCTGTAGATACCCTTAACCAGGAGTCCCTTAGGGCCCCCCCCATGAAAGTTAACAAAATGTTGTGCTAGGGGACAGTCATCGTCCTTCTTTTGGATACTTTGAATGTATTCACCAATTGTAATTTTAGGTCGTCTTAGTTTTGCCCACATAGTACTTACCACATGGGCAAGTCAACATATAAATTACCTGTGTGGTTGAGCAATTAATAAAGTTCTGTATCTTGAATCTATTCTTCCCATTAGAGCTGGTGAACACATCTGTCCTATCTATATTTGCAGATCGTGCATCTCCCACAAGGATGCATATCTTTAATAGGAGGAAGGTCAGTTAGCCAGTTGGTGGCAGTCAACCTCTGATATTCAGAGTGAATTAGACTATCCCCAAGATTTGGGGATCTACGTGCAGTCAAGAGAGGACGATCCCCAAAAATCTCTCCCAGAATCGGCAACTCTGAGAGGATGTGCCAATGGTTGTTGAGGATGTTTTTAATCTGGTCCCATTGGGACCCAAATCTCGTGATAATCCTAATTGGGGCATTAAGTCGATCATCATGTTTGGAACCTGAAGTTATGTCTAAGAGTTTATGTCTATCAGCTTTATGGGCTTGTTTTTTTGCTCGTCTAATACATTTGTGCGAGTATTTCCTTTCTCGAAACCGGTTATACATGTCAGTTGCCTCAGTAGAGTACTGTAGTCCTTATCCAGTGAGCAATTCCTTTTAATTCTTAGGAATTGTCCCAATGGAATTCCCTGAATAAGAGATCGTGGGCGGTCACTGGTAGCATCATGGAGCGTGTTAGCCGCTGTCTCCTTGCGGTAAGTTTTGGTAATAATGTGATCGCCACAGACTCCTACATTGAGGTCCAGAAAAGGCAAAGTTTCATGATTGAAGGAATAGGTAAGTCTAATATTTCTATTGTTGGTATTGAGTTCATCAATGAAATCAGTTAGTTGTTCAGTGGTGCCCCCCCAGATCATAAGCACGTCATCAATGTACCTCAGCTACAACATGCTGTGGCTGAGGTACAATTGAGACGAGTAGACCACCTCCTCCTCCCAAAAGCCCAGATGTAGGCATGCATAGGAGGGGGCCAAATGGGGCTCCCATCGAGGTCCCCCTAATTTGCTGATTGTTGGTTTCCAAAAATTGAAAGCAGTTATGCTCCAACATAAAAATTGCAAAATCTCAACTATAAATTCATTTTGAGCCCCTAGGAGGGGAAATTTCTTATCCAAAAAGTGATGGACTGCCAGTAGTCCCCATTCGTGAGGGATTGACGTGTACAATGATTCTACGTCAATGCCCGCGATAAGAGCTCCCCTAGGGAACACAATAGAATCCAATCTATGCAAGACATCTCTAGTGACCTGAACAAAGGAAGGTAGATCATGCACCAACTTCTTAATAAGGGCATCACAGAATTTACCCAGTCGTTCAAGAGGGCCTTTTATAGCAGACACTATAGGCCTACTCGGGGGATTGGCCAGGGGCTTGTGGAGCTTAGGAATGGTGTAAAAAGTAGGTGTATTGAATTCATCAACTCTAAGGTAGTTTAATTCTTTTTTTAGTAACTAATCCAGCCTCATGTGCTAGATTGAGTTTGTAATTTAATGCACACACTATTCCTGGAAATGGACTACAGGTCAGTCTCCGATAAGTAGTTGCATCTGTCAGTTGACGTATCGCCTCCTGTTCATACTGATTTTCTGTTAAGAGGACAATATTATCACCCTTGTCACTCCCTTTAATAATTAGATTTTTTTGCTTTCTCAGGTTCTTTTGATGCCACTTGTTCTTCCTTCGTCAGATTGTCAATTTCCCTCCAGTTCCAATTGACTTTAGCCAAATCTTTTTGGGCCTGGTCAAGGAACAGACTGATCCATTTGTGTTTTTAGGGGAGGCATTTTAACTGATCTAATAATAATATTTAAGGCTCTAGGGCGTTCACGTGTATTAGTACACGTTTCTGTATTGGAGCCGGGTCAGCATTTTCTTGAAGCAAAGATACCAATGCATTAAGTGCTTCAACTTCCTCTTTATTATCTGGACTTGCCACTATGTTATTAGTGTGGCTAGTATGCCAGTATCTGAAGATCACTTCAAGGCTGACATCCTTACAAACCTCAAATTCATTCATAGCCAATTTGGGAGAGAATGAAAGTCCCTTTCTAAGTAAGGAAATGTGTTATTGATTCAAAGGAAAGTCTGTCAGGCTGACTATCTTCATATCCACCTTAACTGCTTCCCTCAGGTGTTTGCAAGGTGTCCTAGTCTCTCCTACTATTTCCTGCATGTGCTGGCTCTGAGCTCTCTTTGATTTCTTCCTGTGTCTTTTCCTCTTTCTGGGTCTGTCCCTTGTGTATGGGTATTGCGTTTGCCTCTCAATGTTTTGGAATTTTTTTTCCCTTTTTTGGTGCCTATATTGTCCTGCCCACCCTCCCCCGTTTTCTCTAAAAAAGTTACTGACTTTTCCAGAGGTTCTCCTTCACTATCTGTGGAAGAATGTATATAGGAGTTAAGGGTCTGGTTCCTGCCCTTTCTTCTACAAGACCCGCTTCTTCCCTTATGTGCAGTTATGTCAAAGATGTCATCTCTTTCTCAAACTGAAATATTTTGTTTAGATTTCTCCTGTTTATTACTTAAGTTTTTCTGAGTTCTTTCTACCTCTTTTTTAAGGAGTTTGTTATGTTTTTCAAAATTAGGGTCCTGTTAATGTGGTTCTAATAGGAGTACACAGGAATACAGGGTTCCATTCCGAGGATTATTAAGCCTCAGTCTGATGAAATGTCTAGTTTTGGATCACACTTCTCTATCCCACACTGAAGACTAAAAAGCGGGACTGTTTCTGCATTACACAGTGTATTGTGTGTGCTTTTTTCCTACTGAGCTATTGCTCTTGCAAAAGAGCAGACACTTACCCCAGCATATTAGTTTTTTTTCAACTCAGTTGTTCAGGATGAGTGTGTGAAGTTTGAATGAATATGGTAGCTACCTGTGCCTCGACAACGTTGTCAAATTTTAAATTACCGTAATGTGGTGGAGGTTTTTTTGTGTTTTTTTTCTCAAAAATAATTTTTCTATCAACGGCTGTCTCTCTTTGAAGATTCCTCTTGGATTATATCCTTTTTTTTCTATATATGCTGCCTATGGTATTTCATTTTCTTATGGAAAAAAATAAACTAACATTTTTGCAGACTTTGCTTACGCCCCGAGTGATGATCACCGGCTGTCTCTCTTTGAAGATTCCTCTTGGACTTTATCCTTTTTTTTCTAGAAGTGTTAGTTTTCTGCCACACATAGCGTTTTGCTTTCAGGTCAAAAAGTTAAATTTTAGTCTCATCTGACCAGAGCACCTTCTTCCACATGTTTGCGGTGTCCCCCACATGGCTTCTCGCAAACTGCAAATGGAACTTCTTATGGCTTTCTTCTTGCCACTCTTCCATAAAGGCCAAATTTGTGGTGTGCACAACTAATAGTTGTCCTGTGGACAGATTCCCCCACCTATACTGTGGATCTCTGGAGCCCCTCCAGAGTTGCCATGGGCCTCTTGGCTGCTTCTCCGATTAATATTCTCCTTGCCCGGCCTGTCAGTTTAGGTGGATGGCCATGTCTTGGTAGGTTTGCAGTTGTGCCATACACTTTCCATTTTCAGATGATGGATTGAACAGTGCTCCGTGAGATGTTCAAAGCTTGGTATATTTTTTTTTTTATAACTTAAATCTGCTTAAGGCTGGGTTCACACCTATGCGAATTGGATGCGGTTTTTCCACATTCCATTCGCATAGCAAGAGAATGTGACCAGCTCTCTATGGAGCCGGTTCACATATCTCCGGGGCGGCTGCGGCGCGCACTGCACAGAAACGCTGTGCGTCTTTGGCTCTGTTTCAGGGCCGAATCCAGGCACAGATTTGGCCCTGATTCGTTCCCAAACTAGAGAATGGGTACACACAGCGTTCCTGTGCGCAGCCGGTTCCAGTGCGAACCGAACCTTAAACTTCTCCACAACTTTATCCCTGACCTGCCTAGTGTGTTCCTTGGCCTCCATGATGCTGTTTGTTCACTGAGGTCTTCACAGAACAGCTGTATGTATACTGAGAATAAACTACACACAGGTGGACTCAATTTACTATGTAGGTGACTTCTGAAGACAATTGGTCCCACTAGATTTTAGTTAGGGGTATTAGAGTAAAGAGGGCTTAATATAAATGCACGGCACACTTTTCAGATATTTATTTGTAAAAAAAAAAACGAAAACCATTTATCATTTACCTTCCACTTCACAATTATGTGCCACTTTGTGTTGGTCTATCACATAAAATCCCAATAAAATGCATTTCCGTTTTTGGTTGTAACATAACAAAAATGTGGAAAAATTCAAGGGGCATACTTTTTCAAGGCACAGTATAGTAAATAAAGTTAGAACTTTACAGTGTGTTACATTATTCTACATAATATATGTTTAAAGTATATATGTTTATGCTAAAAAAAATATGTAGCAATTAATAATTATTTTAGGATCAATCTACATTTTTAAGTAGTTTTTTTTTTTTTTAAATTTGTTTTTATTTATTTTTTTGTATGAGGCTAGTTATGTTAGCCCAATAATGAGATATAAGATAATACCCCAATATAAATTACTGTAAAAAAGGTTTTAAACCTATGGCTACAAGGACTCTATGCAGTTTTTGAATGTGTATGTGCCAGTGTTGTTGTCATTGGTAGCTCCCGTACTTCTGTCATGAGAGGTTCCTTTTATGATAAACGATAAGACAGGCAAACCTAAAGATGAACCAAAGGGTATAACTAAAAGCTAAAGCTTAGCAGCACAGTATGATGCCAAAATGTTTCCATTTACAAAGCCAACACTTCGAAGTACAAACTTCAAAAAAATGAGCATGCAAATGTGGGCATGCAAAATGCTTGTGCTATGCAAAATGTATAATATTATTTTAGATAGTTTCAAAATCTGGATGATGGTGGCCTTTTAATCTCTTTAACCATTACAGAATACTTAGGAATACAGGAAATTCTGAGCAAAGTTTTCAATAGCGGAATTATACTGCCACACATTGCTGGAAGGTTTCTGAAATGCACTATTACAGCAGCTGTGTACTATTATAAGAGCTCTGATTTCCTGCAAGATCAAATTTGCCAACAGCAAGTCATAAACACTTAGAACACATTGTGCTGACAAACAAAGCTGTACAAAGTCTTGCAGGTCTACTCAGCAGTTATTGTGTACGGCACTGTCATTGCCAACAGGACAATAGTCAAAGATGAATTTACAAGAAAAAAATGCTATAAAATTTTAAGCTGAATTCTGGGCAAGCTTATAGACTTACTCAAAGATTCCACTCGGTCCCCTTGTATTTCATAAGTCAAGACTATTCCAATCGAGGGAGAGGGGGCACAGCAGGAGCTCATTATTGGCAGGAGATAGAGGAGGCAGGAGCTGATAGAGGCAGGCCAGATTAACATAGGGGCTATTGGAGCTGTAGCTCCAGGCCCCTACCTTAGGATAGGCCCAGCCCAGTGAGTCATTAATGCTGTTCAGCTCTGCTCTGTGTGTGTGTACACGATTGATATGTAAATCGCAGGCGTCATTGATGTTTAAATCACAGGCGGAATTGATATGTAAATCACGGGCAGCATTGATATGTAAATCGCAAGCGGCAGGTGGCATTAATATGAGAATTGCGGGCAGCAGGCGGCATCGATATGTAAATCGCGAGCGGCAGTGAATGGTCACCATAGTAAAGATATGAGTAAAAAAAAATCATGACACCTGAACATTTTCCAGCAAATTTTAAGTGCATTCCTACCTTACTATATTAGAAAACTTTGTACATATTTTTTTTTTTACCTTTAGGAAAAAGGATGCAGACTCACCATAAGTACAGAGAGAAAATAATTACTCTGTATGTGCTCTGTTCACACCATGCATGAGCTGTGGTATGTTGTGCAAAAATGCAGCATGTCTGCATTTTTATTGCAGCACAGCGCATGTCACAACAGCACATAAAGTGCAATGAATTGTCTTTCATTAATTTTGACTAGATTAAAAAAAAGGAAAAAAAATTAAACAATGCAAAGCATTTTACCAATTGCACACAACAGAGCACGAATCAAATGGACCATAACGCATGCCCACTGGTGTACTGGTGACCCCTAGTACTAGCAGCTGTGTCAAAGACAACATTTCCTCCTTCCTAATGAATTGATGATCTTTATAGAGAGAGTGTAAGGCAGGCCAGATATTAAATTTTCTCATTCAACAGGCCAGATATTACTTTTTTTTTCATTCAACCAGTGTTTTGAATGAAAAAAAAAAAAAAAAATAATAAGCTTATTCCCCCATTCACACGATCACTCCTGCTGTACTTTTATATTCTGCTGGCGGGGAGCCTCCCCTGCCATCAGAATACAATGATCAGTGCTGTCAGCTATAGCTGGCGGCACTGGTCATTTGGGAAAAACCTGACAGGCTGGTTGCACACAAGACGATCGATACATTACCTTGTGTACAACAAGCTAGCCTGTAGATGAATCTAAATTCGCTGACCAAAGCAGAGGAGAGCCACAGGGCAATGAGCTGACAGGGCCCTGTCAGGCTGTATGGAGTCCCATGACTACTGCAGGCTGCCGGCTGCAATATCAGTCCCTGCACTGTGCTGCTAAATTGTAGGAGGAGAACTATGTGCGCAAATACAATTTGTTGAAGTCCTGCCAAAGCTCATTTGGCTGGACTTCTCCTATGGATAACAGGAATGCAGTTCGTTTTGCACTCCTGTGACGTGTTTTCATCAGAGAGTGGGCTGAAGTCTGCTCTCTGCTGATGTCATGGATGTTAGTCCAGGCACCACGTCATCACGACAATAAAGTCTAGACCCGCCAGATCCCTGGACTGACACCCGGCTCAGCCTCTCAGCGAGCCTGATCTGGACAGATGCAGCATCGGACCGGTAAGTACGATTATGAAAAAAAAAACCGTAACTATGTAAATCACGGGGCATGTTCATAGGTATTTCATCACCACTGCTGAATGCTGCCGACATTGGGGATGTAAACATGCCCTGCCTGCCACTGTCACTGAGCCTGCCATCAGCCTGTACTGCACAGGTGAGCAGAAGTGGGAAGGGGGGTGTCCAGAGGTAAAAGAGAAAGGATTACAGTTTGGAGTGTTAGCTCTCCATTTTCATTGTATAGAAAATCATAAGTAATGGCAGTGTTTCATTAAAAAAAAAAAAAAAAAATTGTGCTGAGGTTTGTATATGTCCCTGAGATTCGGGCTTGCAGGACAGCAATTTCAGCATATGTTATGATTACAAGAAGGCTTTTGTTTTGTTTAACTATGCCCCTTTAAGCCCCTCCCACTCTTCCCCCTATTGTGAACCCACCAACAGTATGCCATGGCATGCTACAAGAGCCACATTACTACTCTACCTAAGCTACCCAGAGACACCCTCCCTCTCCCCCCATTTTTTACCCTCCTCTCTCTCGCGCCCCCCCCCCCCCTCTTTCAGCCTCCTCTCTCTCACCCGCCCTTACCCCCATCTCTATTTAATTTAATTTGTTTTAATAATTCAAAAAAAATTTTCATTTTATTTCTTCCCAAAAAAGCCCACCAAATTCCTCAGCACAGGCCCATGATGCTCTTAATCTGGGCCTGGATAGAAGAGGCTTGCTAGTAGCTTTCTCATTAGGCTCTATGGAAAAAATCCAGGTGTAAACACACAGAGACCCGCCAGTTAGGAAGAGAAGTGGAGCACTGTTTAGCTCTTGGACCAGGTCATCTGCTAATCTAAGATAAATGAAAAGGGTACAGTAAGCCCGAAGAGGGGCTCAGTTAGAATTAAGTTGTATAAAACTATAGTTAACCTTTAAGTAACTAGTATGTAAACAGAAGGGTTTAACGACATGCTGACCGGGCCATATCCGAAAGACAGCTACAGCGCGGTCGGCTTATTCAGGGAGGGTGTCCATGGACGTCCTCACAGAATTGCACCCCCTGGGGCATGCACCCAGGAATGTCCGTGACCGTCGGGCCCTCCGGACCTGGCGTGTCACGGAACGGGGTAAAGGGCCAATGACAGCTACCCTTTACCACATGATCGCTCCATCCAATGTCGGAGCGATCCCTTGTCAACAAACCAGAGCTTGTCCGGTGCAGCTCCTCCCCTGTCCTCGCACCAATCAGTACAGAATGCGAGCAGAGGAAGGAACCGGGTGCAGCAACGCTTTGGGCTGTCTCTAGAGTAACCATAGTGCTGATCTGTGCCCATCCATGCTCCATCGATTCATTCATCCCTATCTCATCCATGCTCCATATGTGCCCACCCATGCTCCATATGTGCTCATCCATGCTCCATCCATCCCTGGCTCATCCATGCTACATATATGCCCATCTATACTCCATCCCTGGCTCATCTGTGCTCCATCCATCCCTGGCTCATCCGTGCTCCAGCCATCCCTTTCTCATCCATGCTCCATCTATCCCTGGCTCATCAATGCACCATCCATGCTTATCCATGCTCCATTCATGCTCGCGCATCCACGGCTTATTCATGCCCATCCGTGCCACATCCTTGCTCATCCGTGCCACTACTGTGCCACATCCTTGCCACTACAGTGCCACATCAGCGTCTCACAAAAATGTAATAGGTAGTCAAATTCGATTTGAAATGTATGTCCCTGATGGTGCTCCCTGTATGTTGTGCCTCTCTGGGATTGGGATATAGCAAAGATATTTGATTTAAAGGAGGAAATCCTGACAAGCATAAAAATAGAATTAATGGCCACCGTCTTACCATTACAACATTTTACATCAATTTGCTTTATGACTGCTTTACCTGGAAAAATGTGACTACGGTATTTATATTATCAAGGATCAACCACTGTTCCTTTATAATGTTGGTCTATGAACTGCAGATACTCCCAACAGGTGTTGGAGAGAGACTAAATGAGTTACACATTCCATTTTGGTGCCATCACTCTCTCTGCAAAAGTTAGTAAGGCCAGTACAAAATCAGTGCAAGGGTTACAGGAAATAACAACTCTAAAAGTAAACCTAAAGTGTTAACAAATATGAAAGTAATCTGCTGAAAAATAAAACGGTTATCCAGTATGGTATAGAAGCTTTCAGGTACTTCACCCACTTCCCTCTGTCACTCTCCACATTTGAGGCACACTGCAAGCATCTTTTCTCTCCAGTTCCTCTAAGGATAGCTGTGGTCTACCGGCCCCCTGAACCGGTATCAGCCTTTCTTGAGGACTTCTCCGCCTGACTACTCTACTTTCTCTTTTCTGAATTACCCACAATCATCCTTGGGGACTTCAACATCCCTGTTATTACTACCACTTCCTGCTACTTCCAAACTTTTCAGTTTAACCTCCTCCTTTGACCTGAAGCAATGGATACATGCTTCTACTCACTCTGATGGCAATACCTTGACCTTATTTTCTCCCGCTTATGCACTCTATGCAACCTCTGCAACTATCCTTTCCCTCTCTCTGACCACCACCTTATTAGTTCCACTCTCTCCCTCCCTTCCACCTCCTCTCCCCCCAACTGCCTAACAGTTACTCGTAGAAACCTTCGCCATCCCAACGCTTCTCTTCGCTGCCACTGACCCCCTCTATGACAAAATCTCACTCCTGTCCTGCCCTAACCTAGCCACTTATGTCTACCACACTTCACCGTCATCCTCTTTGAACACACTAGCCCCTCTCACTACACACAGATTTAGGACCCGACCCTACAATCTTGGCAGATGACACCAGAATTCTGAAAAAACTTAGCCATGCTCCTGTGGCCTAAGACCCCATACACACGCTATACAACTTTTGTTGTCCGATTTTCATTTAGATGTACCAAAACTGTGTAATGCAAAGGCCTGCCTGATTGCATACAAATTGAAACTCTTAAGGTTTAACCTCATATTATATGGTTTTGGTAAATCTAAAGGAAAAAAAAATCTACAGAAAATCGTATCCTGTGTAGTCAGCTTTAGTCTCCGAAAAGATTTCAGACATAAATCTGCCCTCCAAACTTACAATTCCTGCCTTCTCACTGCCAAGCAAACCCATTTTATCACTCTCATTAACTTATCATTCCGTCCCCATTAACTCTTCTCTACCTACTTGGGCAGTGAGTCCTGGGCAGATGCAATCTCCACTGTACAGATACCCTCTCCACTTAACACTCCATGTTCACAGGTACAATGATTACTTCCCTCATTCAACCCACCACTATAGACAAGGTTGCTAAACTTCTTCCTAACGTCCAGCTATCCACCTGCCCTCTGGACCCCGTTCCTTCACAAATGCTACGTTCACCCTCTGGCTCTATTCTACACTCTCTAACTCGCATCTTCAATCTCTCCCTCTCTTCAGGCATCTCCCCCAATTCTTTAAAACATGGACTGGTCACCCCCATACTTAAAAAGCCCTCACAGAACCACACTAACCATAACAACCTATGCCCCCATCTCCTTGCTCCCTTTTTATCCAAACTTCTTGAACGTCTGGTTTACAACCACCTTGCTGTGAATAACCTTCTTGATCCCCTTCAGTCTGGATTTCGCCCTCAACACTCCACAGAAACCGCCCTCCTAAAACTAAAACAAACAAACGATCTACGAACGGCCAAAACCAATGAACACTATCCTGTACTCCTACTCCTGGACCTTTCTCCTGCCTTTGATACAGCTGACCACCCCCTCCTCCTCAAAAAACTCAATGTCTTTGGTCTCCGTGACTGTACTCTTGCTGGTTCTCATCCTACTTATCCAACTGCACCTTTTATCTGTCCTTGGGGCTCTCCTATTCTCCATCTACACCTCCTCCCTGGGTCACCTGATAGCATCCCATGGCTTCCAACAGCATCTCTATGCCGATGACACTCAAATTTACCTCTCTACCCCTCAGCTCACTCCATCAGTCTCCTCATGCATCACTAATTTACTAATAGACATATCAGCCTGGATGTCACGCCACTTTTTCAAATTCAATGTATCCAAAACCGAGCTCCTAATTTTTCCTCCCCTGTGTGCCCCTTCCCCTGATCTCTCTGTCAAAAACGATGGAACAACTATCAGCCCATCCCTGCATGCCAAGGTTCTAGGTGTAATCCTGGACTCTGATCTATCTTTTCGGCCCCACATACAATCACAGTCCAAATCTTGCCGCCTCAACCTTCGCAACATCTCCAAAATCCATCCCTTTCTAACCAGCAACACCTAATACTCTCCCTGGTCATCTCCCGCCTTGACTACTGCAACTTCCTTCTCAGTGGCTTAACTTTACATAGGCTATTCCCTCTTCAGTATGTTATGAATGCTGCTGCCACCCATCCACCTTACCAGCTGCTCAGTGTCTGCAACTCCTCTGTGTCAATCTCTTCATTGGCTCCTGCTCGCCCAACAAATTAAATTCAAAATACTAACAACAACAAAGCCATCCACAGCTCTGCTCCCAGCTATATCACGAATCTAGTCTCAAAATAACAACCTTATTGTTCTCTTGGTTCCACCCAAGACTTCCTGATCTCTAGCTCCCTTGTCACCTCCTCCCATTCTCGCCTCCAGGACTTTTCCCGAGCCTCTCCTATTCTATGGAACTCCCTACACCAATCTGTCCAACTATCTCCTACTCTACTTTTAGACGATTCCTGAAAACCCATCTTTTCAGAGAAGCCTATTCTGTATAGTAATAATAATAATAATAATAATAAATTGATCCCAAATGCAGAGGGGTTTTACCAGTATCCCTAAGGAACTCCAAGGAGTGAATTTTATGTCAAGTACAAAAAGAGGAGTTTCGACTTATCTGTAAAGTCCATATCTTGCAGTAAAGTACAGGACACAGGGAAAGTATTTATAGACCCTGGGTTATAGGCTTGTACCGTCAAGCAGTATTAAACCCAAAACCAAATGAGTAATATATTGCAGCTTACCAGTCATTAGATGGTGGTGGCTGCATTTGTTTTTTTAGGCTTTCCCCCTCTATTTTCACCTAGTGATCTGGCTAGTAATACACCTCCTGTATTTAAGTCCCCCCCCTCTGGATGAAGGAGAACAGGGGGGGCACTTTTGGACAGCAGCATTGTCAGTCTGGGGGAAGGATAATGTGTTTAAATCTTCTCGTACACTAACAAACTGAAGCCAAACTCCAGCTAATACTTTACAAGCAGTTACAGCAAACAGTTTTGTTTCCGCTTGTGAGAAAGGTTTTACATAAATAAAAGATGATCATTGTAAGTAACCCTGCCGGTGTTAAATGGTTTGTCTCATCCCTGTAAATGATAGATCTACAAGAACGCTTGTTCTTTTGAAAAACAACAGACTTAATGGCAAGATCAGCAGTTGAAAATAGAAGAAAGAAAGCCAAAAAAGAACACTAATGCAGATGCAAATGAATAAATGTTTGCTTTTGGGTTTAATACTGCTTTCAGGTGATTGGACACTAGACATGTGCAGAACGGAAAAATTTGTTTTGTTTTGTTAAGTTACTAGTTTTGTTATGGAATTTGTTTAGTTTTTGTGAAACTTAGTTTAGTTTCGTTTATTTTCTAACAAATTTTCCCTCAACAGTAGTGGGTCTATGAATCCCACAATGGGTGTGCTCTGGCAGCGTTGTAATGCTCGTGCTGTTTGGAGCACAGAAGACAGACCAAAGGGAAGCATTACTAACTGGTAATACTGCGCACCCAAAGCAAAGTGCAGGTAGTGTTGGTGCGCTGGAAAAATGGGGACATGCAAGTAAGCATGCTAAGGACCAGAATGGAGGGAAGCTTTGGCAGACATGGTGGATTCAATGCAAAATTTGAAGACATTTAAGGCTTTAGATCTCCTTTGGGGTTGAGAATGGTGAACAGGTTTGCCAGAAAACCTTAAAACCTGTTAGAAACTGGAACAATGGCAATGACTCCATAATGCAAGAGATCTGCCAGAGCAGCACTGAGGCCTGTTATACCTAGTACATGTGTGTATGGCAATCGGTCTGACTGTCAAAGGCTCATGACCGAAAAAGGTCTGCTGACTGGCTTCCGATCAGCGCCAATGCCTGAGAGCGCTGACCGGTGTATTTTGTCTGAACATAAAAGCTCAGTAGGGGACAATAGATTGCTGTACCAACATCGGATTGTTAGTGCAGTGACTCCAATCTGACCTTTTTCGTTAAACGAAAAAAAACGAGTGGTGTGTACTAGGCTTTAGCTTGTGCAGAAATGCAGGCAGGTTGAACATCATGAAGCAGGGCAGAAGTAAAGAACAATATTCTATTTTGTAGCTTCTTGGATGCCACATCCTTTATTCAAGCATCCAAGATGCTTGCTAACCAGGTGTCTGCAAAAAAAAAAAAAAAGACAAAAAGAAGCCACACAGAAATGCAATTTTCTTGTAGTTTAAACTGTGTATATATATTTTTTTTCTTTGTAAATTTTATTTTTGCTTTTGCATATCCCATTCTAAGAATGACTTTTTTTTTATAGAATCCCCACCAAAATGCATACCAGACCCTTAAGTCTAATGAGTGACGATATTAAGGGTGTACCTTACACAAAATAAATAAATAAATAAATGTATGAGGTCAGCAAGAAAACCCTTCAGGTCTGGTATAGATTTATTTTTTGGTTCAATACATTTTATAAGATGGGAGGACATACGCTTCTGAAGAGGACAACAGCGAGTTCACCATGATATTAGGTCAGGACTGCCAGGCCTGCATAAAAAAGCATTCTCAAAAGCTGTGTGTAAGGAAAGATAAAGGGATGTTATGGGTTTGGGATTGTAAAAAATGCTTTAATTGCAGTAATTCAAAAATATGCTTTAAGGTTATATTTAGCCCTACATGTCTAAAACGGTAAGACACCTGAGTCGTTTAAGAAATAGGTGGATAAATATAAGCCATGTTGAAGCCATATGTGAAGCAAATAGGGGGAAGAGAAAACAGGTGTAAACGACCATTGTCTTCTTTTTGATAACATCCCGGAGATGGCTTATCCATACTATGTGTGGCCATGCAATGGGCCATAGCTCTAAACTGGAAGTCTGATGTGGTACCATTTCCACAAGTGATTTCTCGGGTTGACCAGATGGACCAGATGCAGATGGAACGTATTTTTTAAACTTTACATGACTCTAAACCCTCCTTTTGATGCTAAATGGACACCTTGGTTTCTATACCGACATCCAGACTAATATAGCTTCCAATATAGACATTACCCTACCTATGCATACTCCACTCTATTATTTTCTTTTTCTACCTCAAGTTTAATCCATGGTACCCAGACTTTATATTGTACTGCGATAAACTTTTGTTTACATTTTCTTTCTTCCTTTCACTGGTACACTTATTCTCTTTTTATTTTCTATTCATATTCTATTTTGCTTGATGTTGATAAACCCATACTTATGGTTTCATATTTTATATTGTATCTTTATGTTGTCAAACAATAAAAAGTTTGTAAAACAAAGAGAAAACAGGTGTAAAAACAGGGTTGCCCAGCATAGAAAGTAAGGAAGTATGAGGTGAGACCAGTTTGTGCAAAATGTTTAAGTTCTCCCACATCTTTAACCACTTACCAACCGCGCACTGTAATTTTACTGCAACACTGCGGGCCAGCTGCGCAGAATCATGTGTATATATACATGATTCTGCTCTTCCAGGTAGGGGGCATGCTGCTTGTGCTGTGATTAGTCACAGCAGAAGCCAATTAGCGGGTGCCGGCCAATAGATGACCACCGCCACCGATGTGGTGTTTTGTTTTTTTTTACCCTGCAAAGCAGGGAATAAAAACCAGCAAATCCCTTAATGAAAGCACCACACAGTACACACAAACACTGGTTAGGCACACATTTAACCCTTTGATTGCTCTAGATGTTTAATCCCTTCCCAGCTAGTGTCATTAGTGCAGTTAGCAAACTCCCAGGGTGCAGGAGGCCTAAGAGTCAGAAGTATTAGGATGCCTGCCTTTACACACACATGAACTTAAAATGTCCGTCCATGTCTTCATGGATCTTGCTTGTGCACTGGTGCAGTCATGCTGGAACAGGAAGGGGCCATCCCCAAACTGTTCCCACAAAGTTAGGAGCATGAAATTGTCCAAAATGTCTTGGTATGCCGACGCCTTAAGTTTTCCCTTCACTGGAACTAAGGGGCCAAGCCCAACCCCTGAAAAGCAACCCCACAGCATAATCTACCCTCCACCAATTGATATGGACCAGTGCACAAAGCAAGGTCCATAAAGACATGGATGAGCGAGTTTGGGTGGAGGAATTTGACTGGCCTGCACAGAGTCCTGACCTCAACCCGATGGAACACCTTTGGGATGAATCAGAGTGGAGACTATGAACCAGGCCTTCTCATCCACATCAGTGCCTGACCTCACAAATGCGCTTCTGGAAGAATAGTCCAACAATTCCATAGACACACTCCTAAACCTTGTGGACAGCCTTCCCAGAAGAGTTAAAGCTGTTAAAGTTGTGTTCATAAGTTTACATACCCTGGCAGAATTTATGATTTCTTGGCCATTTTCAAAGAATATGAATGATAACAAAAACTTTTCTTTCACTCATAGTTAGTGTTTGGCTGAAGTCATTTATTATCAAATCAACTGTGTTTACTCTTTTTAAATCATAATGACAACAGAAACTACCCAAAAGAGCCTGATCAAAAGTTTACATACCCCAGTTCTTAATACCGTGTATTGCCATCTTTAACATCAATGACAGCTTGAAGTCTTTTGTGGTATTTCTCAGATGGTAAAGCTTCCCATTCCTCTTGGCAAAAAGCCTCCAGTTCCTGTAAATTCTTGAGCTGTCTTGCATGAACTGCACGTTGGAGATCTCCCCAGAGTGCCTCAATGATATTGAAGTCAGGAGACTGAGATGGCCACTCCAGAACCTTCAGTTTATTCTGCTGTAGCCAATAACAGGCCTTCTGTTTTGGATCATTGTCATTTTGGAATGTCCAAGTACGTCCCGAGTGCAGGTTCCTGGCTGATGAATGCAAATGTTCCTCCAGTATTTTTTGATAACATACTGCATTCATCTTGCCATAAATTTTGACCAAATTTCCTGTGCCTTTGTAACTCACAAATCCCCAAAACATCAGCGATCCACCTCCGTGTTTTACAGTAGGAATGGTGTACTTTTCATCATAGGCCTTGACTCCTCTCCAAATGTAGTGTTTATGGTTATGGCCAAAAAGCTCAATTTTGGTCTCATCACTCCAAATGACTTGGTGCCATTAGGTTTGAGGCTTGTTTCTGTGCCGTTTGGCATATTGTAAGCTGGATACTTTGTGGTATTTGTGTAGCAATGGCTTTCTTCTGGCGACTTGACCATGCAGCCCATCTTTCTTCAAGTGGCTCCATCATTGTGCATCTTGAAACAGCCACACCATGTTTTCAGAGAGTCTTGTATTTCACCTGTAGTTATTTGTGGGTTTTTCTTTGCATTCTGAACAATTTTCCTGGCAGTTGTGGCTGAAATTTTAGTTGGTCTACCTGACCGTGGTTTGTTTTCAACAGAACCCCTCATTTTCAACTTCATGATTAGAGTTTGAACACTGCTGATTGGTATTCTCAATTCCTTGGATATCTTTTTAAAACCCTTTCCTGTTTTATACAGTTCAACTACCTTTTCCTTTTGACAATTCTTTAGCTTTCCCAATGACTCAGAATCAAAAAACGTCAGTTGCGCACTGGATGAAAGATGCAAGGGTCTATCAGGAGTCCAGAAACTCACTGAACTTTATTACACACACACTAATTACAAGCAAACAGATCAGAGGTGAAGATGGTTACCTTTAATTGCCATTCAAACCCTTTTGTGTCAACTTGTGTGCATCAGGCCAAAATCACCAGGGTATGTAAACTTTTGATCAGGGTAATTTGGGTAGTTTGTGTTGCCATTATGATTTAAAAAGAGTAAACACAGTTGATTGATAATAAATGGCTTCAGCCAAACACTAACCATGAGTGAAACTGTATCTCCTAAAGAGGAGATATTCACTGTACCTACAGCCTTATTATAGGCTTCCCTATAGGTACAAGTTAAAAAAAAACTTTATTTACACTTTAATGCATCTATAAAACATTTGAAAACAACTTTTAAAACTCTGCATCATCTATGTAGACATGGTAAATGATAAATGACCTTGTTTTCCACTCTCCCGAGGACAAATGTTAGCGTGAATATTTAAACCTACGCAGCAAAGACTAATCCTTTATAATAAGACTAGTGTGGGGAGGCCTTGCCCTCTCTCTACTGTAAGAGATCCCAATGAGTGTGACAAATTTATATTTAATCAGACAGAAAAGGAAGGAGAGACTGTCATTTTCTTCCATGACATTTATTTTGACATTGCAATCAAATACATCATTAAGAAACTAAAAAATGCAATTTAGCTTAAGCAGCAGAAAGATTTTAAAAAGATGTGTAATTTTATTCAAATTGGTTCCCTTCTTCGCAGCATCCAATGTTGCTTTGTTACATAAGGTGAATATGGCAGATGTCCCCTAATCCTCCACCTGAATTCTGTTATTAAATTCATGCTGCAAGCCTAGCCCTGGGAATTTATGATAAAGTGTTCATAAAAACAGTTTGCTTTTCTTGTAATTTAGACAGCTAATTGCACTGTGGCTTCATAACTGTTTCATTAGTTCAAGAGTTGCCGAGTTCTAATACACAACCCCTTCATATTCATTTTCACTCAGACTATGTCTCTGGACAGGATGATACAGTTGTGCAATGAGTTAAAGCTGACACGACATATGAACCATGTTATAGGCCAACAAGACATCACCAGATTTTGGGTACATTCCTTGAATTGAGTATTGAGTAAAGCATCCCGGCCTGTACACTATCCCTGGAATCATCCCTGCCTTAGGAGTCAGCCTTGTATGGTGGCCCTGCCTGCTTGGCTCGAGTTCCAACCTTCAGTGGTGGCATTGTATACTGTTCCCTTCAGAAGTGGAAGAAATGGGTGCACCATGATGAGGATGTCAGGAGCCAATGCACTCTGAATGGTTTACTGGAGTCAATAAAGCATAACACAATAATACTGCCCTGCTTTGTGTATTAGGGGTGGGGTGGGGGGGGGGGTGGTTGCATCCTGCCACAGACCAGAAATGTTTGTTGGAGGGTTATAACAGCTTGCCATGTTGTTGTTATATCAGACTGCCACTAGCCACTGACCATCAGAGTTGTTTGGGCATTGAGCGTCATTACAGCCTGTCATGTTGTTGGGGGTTATTACAGCATGCCACTAGCCATTGGCCACCAATGTTGCCATTTGGAGAGTTATTACAGCCTGCCACTGGTTATCAGTTTAGGGGGGTTATTACAGCCTGCCACTAACCCCCAATGTTGTGGTGTCGGGGGGGGGGGGGGGGGGTTACTACAGCCTGCCACTGGCCATAAATGTTGAGGGGACTTATTACAGCCTGCCTCTGATCACTAATGTTGGGAAGTTATTACAGCCTGCCACTGACCATCAATGTGGTCAATCAAGTCCAGTGATGAGGGAGCGAGGGCAGGGCTGAGCCTCACTGGGTGTGTCAATAAACGCACACAGTGTGGTTTGGGATCGAGACCACACAAGTGTACCCCTAGCAAGTGGCTCACTAGGAAGGTACTGGGTAGGAGGGAGGAGCCAGGAACGACGACAGGGAACCCCAGAAGATTCGGATCTAACTGCTTTGTGCAAAACCATTGCACAAAGCAGGTAAGTACAACGTGTTTGTTATTTAAAAAAAAATCCTTTACAATGACATTAAGAGGGTGTGTTTGCATACCACACTATTTGTCATAGCCACATTTTACTGTCTGTGGACTGTACACACAGTTTAAAAAGAAAATGCTGCAATTGTCACTAATATGCTTTTTCCTCAGGCAAAAGAAAATTGCTGGCAGTGTTAATACAGTATGTAAAATTGTTAGATGGAAAAGCATCTGTTGTGACTAAGCTTTTTCAGAAAAAGCAGATGATATTCCTGAGGAAGGCCCTTCTTGTGTCCAAAACTTTCACTTGGAAACCAAAGTAGTAGCTGTCCCATCAGATAATACCAACACTAACTTTGGAAGTTAAAAAAGGTTGAAAATATGTGCACAACAAAGTAAAAACATTTTTGAATTGTGAGATTATTGGTCTTTGCTGCACTGCATACATTGTGCACAACTGTGCCAGGACACCACTTGACAACGTTCCAGTTGATTTGAAATATGCCTTAATCAAAATATTTAAACATTTCCATGTGTAGACAGATACCTAAATGGTTATGCAATATTGCATTTGTAGGGTTAATTTCCAGTGATGGTGCTGTTAACTGTGAACAGTAGTGCTTCAGCCTGAGATTGTATCACTTCCTGTTAGAGGGTATATAGGGGAGAGTAAGTAGTTTCCAGGGGCTCTTTCCATGGGAGGCTGAAAGAATCCAAACATGTAACCATGTAGTCCCTATGGAGTAAAGAGAATCTATCCAAGCTTAGGGTACCTGAGTATGGGAATAAGGAGAGACTGAATAGCCATTTATGTGGAAAGTGTCATAGCTCGAAGTATGAGCACCACTGCCACAGCTGAAGCCACAGTTTATATAACTACTATTAATGCTGTTCATTTATTATTTAATGAAGAAGGAACCTTGTAATAATCATTGCATAAATAACACGTGTTGTATCACTGAACTTTACAAAAGCTGTTACACAACTGTCAATTTGTCAACGTCAGTAAACAAGTTCTGTTTATTCAGCACTGCCTGGTCTGGTCGAGTATGTGCTTCTGCATCGATTGCTAATGGGGAATTGCAGTACTGTGCAAAACTTTTAGGCAGGTATGAAGAAATGCTGTAAAGTAAGAATGCTTCCAAAAATATAGATTTTAACATTTTTTTTTTCATCGATTTACAAAATGCAAAGTGAGCGAACAGACAAAAAATCTAAATCAAAACAATATGGTGTGACTACCCTTTGGCCTCAAACCAGTATCAATTCTTACACTTGCACACTTTGTACAGTTGCACAAAGTCAGGGATTTTGTAGGATTAGAGTCAAGTGTATGATTAACCAGTTATAACAAGCAGGTGCTAATGACCATCAATTTCATTTGTAGGTTGAAACACAGTCATTAACTGAAACAGAAACAGCTGTATAGAAGGCTTAAAACTGGATGAGGAACATCCAAACTCTGCTACTAAGGTGAGGTTGGTGAAGACAATTTCATGTCACAAGTCATACACCATGGCAAGACTTAGCACAACAAGACACCAGCTAGTTCTCCCAGGCAAAGATTTGAAACCATACTGAATTATCAAGATATGCTGTTCAAGCACTTTTGAAGAAGCACAAAGAAATGGGCAACGTTAAGGACAATACACGCAGCGGTGGATCAAGGACACTTAATGCAGCATATAAAAGACTCATCATGCTTACTTCCCTTCCACATTGGAAGATATCCAACAGTGCCATCAGTACAGAACTGGTGAAATCCAGTGGGACCCAGGTACACCCATCTACAGTCCGAAGTCTGTCCAGAAGTGGCCTTCATTGAAGAATTGTGGCCAAAAAGCCATACCTCCGACGTGCAAACAAGGTTAAGCGACTCAACTATGCACAAAAACACAGGAACTGGGGTGCTCAAAAATGGAAGCAGGTGCTCTGGACTGATGAGTCAAAATTTGAAATAATGAGCAGGAGGCAGTTTGTGAAGCAAGGTGGAGGTGCCTTGCAAGTTTGGGGCTGTATTTCTGCTAATGCAGTTGGAAGATCAATGGTGTCCTCAATGCTTGGGCCTCATGTACACCGCTGTTGGTAAATGGACGTTCAGAGGCAGTTGGCTTCTTTTTTCAGCTGCCCCTGAACTCATCCAATGTTATTCTATGTGTACATGTACACAGGTTCGTTTTATGTCATTTTTAGGCATTTGCGTTTAGAGGCTTTTCTTTGAAGGCAAAAAAATTAGTTCAGACGCCGAAGTCTCCGACGCCAAACACGTCTAAACGCGGTACCGGCGTTTAGCCACGTTTTCGTTTAGAAGCGTTTTTAAAAGGTGCCCTATTTTTTTTTTACATTACAAAACTTAAAAAATTATAGCAAATGATTAAAAACCACAAAAAAAATATTAAAAAAACTTGTAATTGCTTGCAATGCTTTATAGACCATTTATAATGAGCCCATGATCCAGTCCAATACACCACGAGCATTGCTGTACATACATGTTGGAAAAATATCCTACAGACATGCGCTGCGCAATCAGTGGATGAGTCCAGTAGCGATGAACTCGCACGCAATTTCCGATGTCTTTTCAGCCTCATCAACAGCAACGTCAGGAGCATTTCCTCACATATGCTCATTATAGGATCCATAGTAAAAGTACCGAAATTGAGGTAGATACAAGTACACTGCTGCTCTCTCAGCTGTTGCTACTCACTCTGGTCTCACAGAATGGCTGAAATAGTTAAATAATACTGTTTTTGTGCTTTGGGAGGTTATTATGATGTTATCTTAAATAAACGCCCCAAGACGCAAACGCGTCTAATCGCGGCATGCAAACGCGGCTAAACTGGAGTTTTTAAACACCGGTTTCAAGCTGTCAAAAAAATTGTTCAGAAGAGATTGCCTCAGCGCCCCATGTACATTAGGCCTTAGAAATACAGAGAGATACGTAGCCATTATGCCATACCATCAGGGAAGCGCGTGATTGGCCCAAATTTATTCTGCAGCAGGACGACTCCAGACATACAGCCAATGTCATTAAGAACTATTTCTATGTATTCTGTGCTGTTAGTTTGGGAATAAACAATTTACAAGGTCCATTTTGATCTTTTTTTAATATTACAGTATTATTCTTTAGTTAATTGGTACTTTTAGGCATCCCTACTGACTATGGTTGCAGGTCTTGGGGCCTCCTATTTGTAGTTGGTATATTCTGTCTTTATAACTTCAACATTTGTCGCTTTGAAAAGTTTGTTACCAATAGTTTCAGGATGCTTTAAAAATGTGGGCATGCTTTACTGGGTGTGGCTAACAATGTGGGCATGATTTAATGGCTGTGGCTACACATGTGGGCATGCTTTTGTAGGTGGGTTTAAAGTGGGGGTGGCCTGTTGGGTGTCCTTGGATTTCATTTGGAAAAATCTGGTCATCTTACGGCTATCGGTACATAAAATGTCTATGAGTCAACATTTGATGACATCAATTACAGTAAAACCTTGGTTTGAGAGTAACTTGGTTTGAGAGCGTTTTGCAACACAATTAAACTCTTTTAATAAATGTTGCCTTGATATACAAGCGATGTCTTGATATAAGAGTAGCGTCATGTCACAACTGGGGTATAAAAAAGAAGAGAGGAGCCTCTAAGTGTAGCAATATGGTTACATTTAATGAAGGTACAACATTTAGCAACTTATTGCTACACTTAGAGGTACCTTCCTTCTCTTTTATACCCTGTAAAAAAATGCTTTGATGTACAAGTGCTTTGGATTACAAGCATGTTTCTGGAACGAATTATGCTCGCAAACCAAGGTTTTACTGTATTCTTGATCAGTGACAGATGTAGACAGTATATTGCCACTTTGAAAAACTATTTGAGGCTCTTTCATGCTGTGCATGGCTCTTTTCTTAAATCTGAATGGCCTCTTGCAAAGAAAATACAATATCCATCTTTATCAGGGACTTACAAAACACCTAACTGAAGTTCTTCTTCCTAATGCTTTTAAATCACCCATACTCATTTATTCCAGGTGTACCATAAGCCAGACTGATGCCACCAGCACTGATTAAGGCAGGCCATACATCCAGCTGAGATTCGAACCATGTTTCAACTTGGGTACAACCAGCCTGCTGGGTTTCACCTGTGATTAGTGCTAGCGTCTGCTATAGCCACTAGCATTAATCACAGTCTTCTCCCGACGGGATAGCTCTCCCCCGTTCTGCTGCGAGAAGACAATGGCTCAGCAGGAGGGATTACTGCTCAAACTAAGGCCAGTCTAATTCTCATGCGACAGCTAATAACTAGTTAGAATACTAATCTCTATACAGATAAGTAGCATAAAAGTGGACTCATCCTCATTCTGATCACCTGGACTCCAATGTAACAATAGCAATTTGGCTGTTCTTGTCTTTTTGGCCCCGATTCAGTGGTGCAGAGTACAAAGGCATTTTAACTCCTGACCATGGCAAAAAAAAAAATGTCCATTATAAAAACATAGTTGTTATAATCCTTAAAGTTGCTACAGGAGTTTTGTTTATTTTAAGAGACTGCTATTGTAATGCTTCTACACTTGCATTAGGAAAGTTCTTTAGAAAATATCCACTGGCTAAAAATCCCAGCACATTTTCAGTAACAGTTCAGGCAACTTGGGGCTGCTACAAAAACCTCCAACAAGGCAGATTACCCTTTCTCCCAATGATAATCTACATTATTTTACAGTTACTTTTATCTCATGCACAGCATACAAACCTATTTTACACTTCTTTTTAATCTGCATTAGTAGTCCACACATGTCATATAGTAAGCATGAATGAGGGGCAGAGGGAAACACATGCCTTTGAACTAAATGGAATGTAAATATGAGGACCTACCTGATAAAGATAATCTTCAAACACAAAATAATAATCATCATTGCTAGCTGTCAGTTTGACATCCTATTAAAAAGGACAAGGAAAACAAGAAGTCAGAGTAATAGGTTATTATTGCAACATAGATTAATATCTGTAAGGGAAAAATAAAATGTAAACACCACAATCATGTTTCAAAAGATTCTAATAACATACCACTAGATTTAGCAACTATTATATCCATTTAATATTACAATTAAAGGGTCCATGCACACTGGGCTTAAAAAAACACCGATGTAGAGCATTTTTGTACAGGCATTTAGGAACGTTTAGCGTTTTTTAGTGTTTTTTTTTTCTGCCAGAAAATTGCTTTCAAAAAATGCAAAATGGAAGGTTTTGTCTTTAAATGCTGGGTTTAAAATAGGACTCTAAACGTCCTAATGTGCATGGACACATAGGATAACATTGAGCTGCTTCTGCAGGCAAAATGCTAAACACCTCTAGAAGCAGCATTTGTTAAGCCAGTGTGCAGGGACCCTAAGGGGGAGATTTACTAAAAAACCGGAGCACTCAGAATCTGGTGGAAGTGTGCATGGTAGCCAATCATCTTCTAAATTCAGCTAGTTCAATTAGGCTTTGACAATAAAACCTGGAAGCCAATTGGTCTCTTTGCAGAGCTGCACACAATTTTTGCACATTCCAGTTTTAGTAAATCTCCCCCTAAATGTGTCACCCTAAAACACAGCAAACCTTGGTGAATTTAACTATTTACCAGCATATATATTGTAGGATGGTACTTCTGGTAGTTTGTATTACAATATAAGCTGTAAATCCCCTTTACACTAACAGATTGGATGAGCATGGATAAGCGAGTGAGTGATGATTACATCACTCACCCGCTCCATTGAAAAACATTTAGCTTTGAAACTTAAGGATGAATGTTTAATGCTGATTCGTACAAACATATTAAAATACAGCAATGACAGACACATAAGCTGAAGAGTATTTAGTATGCATCATAGAATGGCATTCAGTTCTATTACTTCTAAGACTAAGCTCATCTAGCCTCTTCTCTTGCCTATGAAGGCCCAGATTCAACTAACATATGCTTAAAATTCATAAGTGGCGTCTTGAAAGAAATAAAATGTTGTGCTTCGGGCTAAGAAGACAACGTTTATTCTAGACTGTAATGTATTCAAACTGTTGTCTTGAACACCCTTGCAATTACCTCCATAACGTTTAGAGTTAGAGAAGAAGCATGGCAGAATAAATAAGCACAGTTACTGTATAAGTCTGAAGAGAACAAGAAAAAAAGGACATCAAATTAAAGTGCACTGGAGAAAAAGTCACACCACAAAGGAGAAATGTAAGATAGGGGAGATAGGATCTCTTCTTAGTTATGAAGCTTTTAAGGGCATTTCAAAATTATCCAGACATAGACTGGGTGGAAGGAATTCATCTAAGGCTCGCCAGTTCCTAAATGTCTTGCAGGACAATTTCATGGGTCCGATGGTAAACGCACCAACTAGAAACAAAGCTAGAAGATACTAAACTGGGATAAAATCTTAGGAACAAAGAACACAGAGGAAAATGGGTATGCTTTAGGAAGAGAATATTAAATAAGGGCATTAGCCAGTGCATCCCAATGGGAAATACATTTAAAAGAGCTAATAAAAGTCCTGGGTGACTTAACTCTAATGTAAAAATGCATATAAAAGCGAAGGCCTTCAAAAAATACAAGGCTGAGGGATCAGCCTTTACATAACAAGTGAACCAATGTACAAAATTACAGGTGTGAGAAAGTTTTAAATCTTGCAGAATTTGGGGGGTTTTAACATCAGCCTAAAATGTGAAATAGATCTGTTAAGTTTCACAAGATTCTGTAAGAATTCAGAAACAGGATGATTGCAGTCACACCATGTACCTTTCGCTACACTGCTGAGTACTGTACAAATATTGTACATAATTAAAAAGTATGTACATTATACACAAAACAGTATTCAAGTGTGTACACAAAACAGTATTCAAGTGTGTTGTTAACAAGGCTTCATCAAATAAAAAAAAGAGAATCATAACTGTATGAAAATGATCTCTAATGACTTATAATATTATAATACTATAATATTATTATTTCAAGTTACTTATACAACGCTGTCAATTTGTGCAGCGCTTTTACATATACTGTCCTCAAGGAAATTACAATTTAAAGCAGAACTCCACCCAAAAGGGGAAGTTCTGCTTTAAGTCTTCCCCCCCATGTTTGGCATGTTATTTTTTTTTAGAAGGGGGGGGTACCAAGTTTTCCATCAGCATTCCAACTTTACAAAAGAATGCAACAAGAAATGTAAGGGTGCAATCAGGGCGTCTAAGATAGAACACAAAAGGCACATAGCAGAGGAGAGTAAAATAAAATCCCAAGAAATTCTTTAAGTACATAAATAGTAAGAACGGGAGGTCAGAACATATTGGCTCCATAAAGAATGATGAATGATGGAGAGATGGCGAAAATATTGAATTTATTCTTCTCCTCAATCTTCACAAGGGAATCAGGGGGCTTCAGTAACCAAACCTGCAATGTTTATCCTCATGACACATCATAGGAAGCACCCTCATGGCTAACAGATGACAGAATTAGAAATAGACTTGAAAAACATAACATTAAGTCACCGGTACCAGATGGTTTGCACCTGAGGGTTCTTAAGGAACTCAGTCAAGTAATTGCCAGACCATTGTTCTTAATTTTTACGAACAGTCTACGGACTGGAATCGTACCAGCTGATTGGAGAAAAGTCAATGTAGCACCAATATTTAAAAAAGGGCCAATATATATCCCTGGGAATTACAGACCAGTTAGCCGAACATCAATTGTATGCAAATTCTTGGAGGGGATGATAGGGGACTATATACAAGATTTTAGTAATGACAACGGTATTATTACCAGTAATCAGCATGGATTCATGAAGAATCATTCTTGCAAACCAATCTATTAACCTTCTATGAGGAGGTGAGCTGCCATCTAGATAAAGGAAGGCCTGTAGACTTGGTGTATCTGGATTTTGCAAAAGCATTTGATACAGTTCCCCATAAACTTTTACTGTACGAAGTAAGGTCCTTTGGCATGGACCATAGGGTGAATACCTGGGTTAAAACCTGGCTACAGGGGCGAGTTTAGAGGGTAGTGATAAATGGGGAGTACTCGGAATGGTCTGGGGTGGAAAGTGGTGTCCCCCAGGGTTCTGTCCTGGGACCAATTCTATTTATTCTATTCATAAATGACCTGGAGGATGGGATAAACAGCTCAGTCTCTGCATTTGCGGACGATACTAAGCTAAGCAGGGCAATAACTTCTCCGCAGGATGTGCAAACCTTGCAAAAAAATCTAAACTAATTAATGGGGTGGGCAACTACATGGCAAATGAGGTTTAATGTAGAAAAATGTAAAATAATGCATTTGGGTGGCAAAAATATGAATGCAATCTACTCACAGGGGGGGACCTTTGGGGGAATCTAGGATGGAAAAGGACCTGGGGGTCCTAGTAGATGACAGGCTCAGCAATGGCATGCAAAGCCAAGCTGCTGCAAGCAAAGCAAACAGAATATTGGCATGCATTAAAAAGGGGATTAACGCCAGAGATAAAACTGGCAGCACAGTGGTGTAATGAGTAGCACTCTCGCCTAGCAGTAAGAAGGGTCGCTGGTTCAAATCCCAACCAAGACACTACCTGCCTGGAGTTTGCATGTTCTCCCTGTGCCTGCGTGGGTTTCCTCTGGGTACTCCAGTTTCCTCCTACACTTCAAAGACATGCTGGTAGGCTAATTGGCTTCTGTCCAAAATTGGCCCTAGTATATGAATGTTAGGGACCTTGGATTATGAGCTCCTTGAGGGTAGGGACCAATGTGAGTGTGCGATATATGTATGGAGCGCTGCATAAAAAAAAAACTGACACAGCGCTATATGGGTACCTTAAATTAAAAAAAAAAGAAATAGGGATAATTGTAGACATGCACCCACACTCGCTCAGGTTGAACTCGATGGACTGGTGTCTTTATTCAACCTTACTATGTAATATGTAAAACGCTAATTCTCCCACTCTACAAGACTCTGGTCCGGCCGCACCTGGAGTATGCTGTCCAGTTCTGGGCACCAGTCCTCAGGAAGGATATGCTGGAACTGGAGAGAGTCCAGAGAAGGGCAATAAAACTAATAAAGGAACTGGAGGACATTAGTTATGAGGAAAGGTTACAAGCAGTGAACTTGTTCACTCTGAAAAAGAATACCGTACTGGTGACCCCAGAATAGGGATAAAACTTTTCAGAGAAAGGAAATTTAATAAGACACTTGGCCATTCACTAAAATTAGAAGAAAAGCGGTTTAACCTTAAACTGCATAGAGGTTTCTTTACTGTAAGAGCGGTAAGGATGTGGAATTCTTTTCCACAGGCAGTTGTTTCAGTGGGCAGCATCGATAATTTAAAAAAACTATTAGATAAGCACCTGAACGACCACAACATACAGGGATATACAATGTAATACTAACCTATAATCACACACATAGGTTGGACTTGTGTCTTTTTTCAACCTCGCCTACTATGTAACTATGTAACTATATGACATTAAGCCCCAACACATGCACAGTGCCCAAGGTCATAATAGAGAGTGGGCCCAACAATGCCACACAATTCCCTGTATATTGCCCTCTCTACACCAACTACCATTGTTAAACAGAAACATGTGAACCTCAAACCCATTTGTCCCTAACCCACTTATTTTTAAAACCCCCTCCTTCATGGTGACTGGACCTTCCAATGCAGTGGGTGGCTCTCTTGTAATACTCTCTGGCTCCAGACACTGCTTAAGAGTTGGTCTCCTGGCTGGACTCTTCTCCTTGCCAGCCCAAATTACATTTATTCCTAGGGAAAGGCCATGCTTATTCATCTCAACAATAGACACATCTTCATAGGGATGAATAGAGATTGCAGCAGCGAAAAAGCGCAGCCTCTTTGGGAGCCTAATGCCTGGTACACACGATGAGATTATCAGACCATATTTGATCGTCCATATTTTCTTTTGCATGCTAGCCTCATATCGAAAATGAAGCATTTACTATAGTGCCAAATTTCTGTACGACAGAATAATATTTTGGAAGTGATATAATGTGCTGTAGTGTACTTGTATTGTATTTTTGAACGACAGCTATACTGATTAAACGAAAATCGTACGATCTGGTATCAAACTGTCTTAATCTGCTTTCAAAAGCTATGTACTAATGATCAGATTATCGTACGATTGCTGCAAAATCTGTATTTTTCATAAGAATTTATGATCGCGTGTACAGACCTTTAAAGTATGAAGTAGCAGCTGTTTTGTTCTCAGTAGGTAGCACAGCAAAGATCTTGTAGTAGTAAGGACAGGTGAGTTTAAGATTTAGGTTCTGTGCACAAGGGGGACATTTAACCACTTCCCGACCAGGTGCCGCAGTTTTACTGTGGCAGAATAGTATGGGTGGACAAAGCGACGTTATGTTACAGTGGCCGCGATGATTGGATTCGTTTCAGAACTGATCAGTCTTCTGGTCCAGGCCAATGATTTCTGGCCTGGACCTGCTGATCGGTCCTGACGAATTAAATCCTCCCCTGCCTGTGTAAGTGTAAACACAGACAGGGGAAGTGATGTCATCTCTCCTCCTGGAATTCTTTTCAGTTTCAGAGAGAGGAGAGAGGACATCCAAACGTGAGTTGCACCAACACTACACTGACACAGTAAACATAAGTAAACTTGTCAACCTCTGATCGCCCCCCCAGTTAACCCCTTCACTCCCTGTCACTGTGTCACCCAGTGCAGTGTTCATATTTTTCTTTGATCACTGTATTGGTGTCATTTGTGACACTAATCAGCGTTAGGGTACTTAGTAGTAGCCCCAGATAGGTCTAGGGACCACCCTAACCCTCCCTAATAAAGGTTTAAATCCTTGATTACCCCGTCACCAGTGATCACCGTATTAGTGTCAAGGTGACGCTGGTTAGCTAGTGATTTCTTTATAGCGTCAGGGCATCCGCCGTATATTACTGAAAAAGAGGTTTAACCCCCTGATCACCCAGCGGGTGATATCAGTTAGGTTTTACCGTCAATTAGGGTCTGCATCGCCTCAGGCAGCATCAGATTAGTGCCAGTAGCGCTAACACTCATGCACGCCCATACACCTCCCTTAGTAGTATAGTGTCTGAACAAATCAATATCTGATCTGATCTATACTAGCATCCCCAGTAGTTTAGGGTTGCCAAAAATGCAGTGTTAGCGGGATCAGCCCAGATACCTGCTAGCACCTGCATTTAGCCCCTTCACGAAGCCCAGCCCACCCAAGTGCAGTATCAATCAATTACTGTCACTTACAAAACACAACACACATAACTGCAGCGTTCGCAGAGTCAGGCCTGATCCCTGTGAATGCTGGTAGCGTTGTAAGCAGTCACAGACAGTCAGGTGCTCTTTTTTCCTGTGAGTCTCACTAGTGTACCAGTAAATTTAGTGTTTAGCCCCTCCGCCCAGCCCAAGTGCAGTATCAATCAATCACTGTCACTTAAAAAACACATAACTGCAGCATTCGCAGAGTCAGGCCTGATCTCTGCGAACGCTAACAGTTTTTTTGATAGCGTTGGAAGCAGTCACTAACAGTCAGTGCTCTTTTTTCCTGTGAGTCTCCCTAGTGTACCAGTAAATTTAGAGGCTAAAATGTCAAATCGAAGGTACACTAGTGAAGAGGCCTACACGTTTCTGAGCATGACAGATGAGAGTGAAGAGGAGCTCACCCATCTGTCAGATTCAGGCTCAGAATACGAACCTGCAGACAGAAGCGGCACCCTGACAGATAGCTCTGACGACGGAGTAGTGGTCCCTGCTAAGGTAAGGCATACCCGACCCTGTTCTGCTGTTGTTGAGGTGCAAGAACCGCAGGGCTCTTGTATGGAGCAGAGAGCCAGTACTAGTGCCGCTCATCCTTCTGGTAAGCGGACAAGCACCAGCGGCCTAGTACATCCTGGTCGTAAATTAAGCACTGCAGTATCACGTGGTGACATGGCGAGTCCCATAAGTGCAGTTCAAGCTGGTGAGGTGGCTAGCAAAACTAGTGTCCCGCTGCCACCAAGAAATCAAAGACAGGCCCGTCGAGCCCATAGTGCCCTTCTTGCTGCATTTGCCAATCTGAATTGGGAGCCCACCACTTCTGCAGCACCCGTACTTTCCCCATTCACTGGCCAACCCGGAATTCAGGTGGAAACAGTTGATTTTACTTCGCTGTTTTTCACGGAATATCTCTATAGATCTATTGTGGACCAAAGCAATTTGTATGCTGGTCAATTCATTGCCGCTAATCCCCAGTTGAACCTTGCCAGAGATTGGAGACCTATTACGGTCTCCGAATTTAAGACCTTCCTGGGCCTATCCCTTCTCATGGGCATAACTAAAAAAAGGGAGTTGCGGTCACATTGGTCCACTGACCCAATTCACCATATGTCCGTGTTCTCTGCCTCCATGACCAGGACACGATACGAGCAGATCTTGCGGTTCATGCATTTCAATGACAATGAACTCTGTCGTCCTCGGGGTGACCCTGAATACGATCGGCTCTACAGAATCCGGCCCCTCATAAACCACTTCAACCAGCAGTTTGCAGTCTTGTTTACTCCCGATCAAGTTGTCTGCGTTGATGAGTCCCGATTAAGTTTTCTGGTCGCTTGTCATTCAAAAAGTATCTTCCTAGCAAGCGTGCCAGATATGGGGTCAAGATGTATAAGCTCTGTGACAGGGCCACAGGCTATACATATACTTTTATGGTTTACGAGGGAAGAGATAGTTACGTAGAGCCGGAGAACTGCCTGAGATGTTATAATTTGCTCACTGTGAAGTGGAGGGATAATAAGAATGTTTTCCTCCTGTCCCCCCTTCACGCAGACACGTTGATCCAAATTCCTACGGCGACTGGTGTTGTGGTGAAACCCCTCTGTGTCTGTGTCCACGAATATAACCTTAATATGGGAGGGGTGGACTTCAAAGACGAGTTGTTGACGCTGTACCTAATTGCCCATAAGGCCAATGCTGGTATGAAAAAGTGTCTGTATACTTATCCCAACTAGCTCTGCTGAATGCTTATATGGTATACAAAGCTTCAGGACAAACTGGATCCTTCCTTAAAGTCCAGGAAGAGATCAACACAGCCCTTCTGTTTCAAGACTGTGCTGTGGCCCAGCTTCCCAATCCAAATGCTGTGAGCCCGCTGCATGGGAGGCATTTTCTGCATGTCCTCCCTGGTACGTGTCTGTAGAAAGCGTGGATATAGGCGTGGCACCCGCTTTTATTGTCCCTCCTGTCCTGACCAACCTGGTCTTTGCATTGGAGACTGTTTTGAATGCTATCACACACTAGTGGAGTATTAGCGTAGGGTACAGCATTGCAAAGTCCTAGGCACACTTACTCAGGGTCTCGAAAGATGAGATGGCCATCACATTTTGAGAGACCTTAATCTGGAACGTTTACAGTTTATATAAAAGTGCAAAAAAAAAAAACCACACAAAAACAATAAAAAATAAAAAAGCCAAAAATAGTTATGTTTTTCTTTTTCTTCTATTGTTCTCTCCTATGTTCACTCTCTATTGTCCGCTCTCTATTCTATATCTATTGTTCGCTCTATATTGTTACTGTATTTTAGAACTGTAATGTATATTTTTACTATGTTTTATTGTATTTGCTTTGCAGGTATGGTATTGTCTTACTGTTATACTGTAATGTTACTTTGTTTTACTGTTAACCATCATTTGCTTAGCAGGTTCACCATTCAGCTGCAGCACGGGTTTATTTATTCTGCCAGCAACAGCGTTTGCTCCCACAATACGTAAAGCCGTGACTCCAGCGCTATAGGAGGTGATTTCACCACCACAGTAAAAAAAAAAAAAAAAAGAGCATATATGCTGAAGCATGGGGGCAGGGCTGCAGGAGCGGTTTGTTCCTAACATTAGGGGCGGATTGCCCTCACGCTTCGGCATATATTTTTTAGGTACAGATTGTGTTAAAAAAATCAAGTTGTTTTTTTGAGTTAATGTTTTATAGTTACCATTGTTTGCTTTTCAGGTACGCCATTCAGCTGCAGCACTGATTTGTTTATAGCAACAGCGTTTGCTCTCGCGATATGAAAATCAGTGACTCCAGCGCTGTAGGAGGTGATTTCACCACCAGAGTTAAAAAAAAAAAAAAAAGGTGCATGTATAGCCATCATTAGAAGTGGGTGAATGAAGGGCAGTATTCTAATGGTGGACATATCCACTGATCAATCTCTTTTTTTTTTCCATTCAGCCCACAGGCTGTATGAAAAAAAGGACATTACAATATATGCCCAACAAGGACCAGCAACGTACTGGTATGTTGCTGGACTTTGAGTGGTTATACCAGAATGATGCCTGCAGGTTTAGGTATCATCTTGGTATCATTATTTTCAGCCAGCGGTCGGCTTTCATGTAAAAGCAATCCTAGCAGCTAATTAGCCTCTAGACTGCTTTTACAAACAGTGGGAAGGAATGTCCCCCCCCCCCTCCGTCTTCCATAGATTTCTCGGCCTCTCCTGTCCCAACAGGGAACTAGAGAATGCAGCCGGTGGTTCCACCAGCTGACCATAGAGCTGATCAGAGACCAGAATGGCTCCAATAATCTCTATGGCCTAAGAAACCGGAAGCTACGAGCATTTCATGACTTAGGTTTCCCCGGCTACAAACAGTGCCATTGGGAAATTGGGATAACAATAAAAATTATTTAAAAAAAAAAATGAAAGGAACAGTTTAAAAATAAAACATAAAAGCAAAATAAATAATAATAAAAAAAGTACCCCTGCCCCCCCCCCCCGTGCTCACGCGCAAAGGCGAACGGAAGCGCCGGTATAGTGTCATATGTAAACAGCAATTGCACCATGCATGTGAGATATCACCGCGAAGGTCAGATCGAGGGCAGTAATTTTAGCAGTAGACCTCCTCTGTAAATCTAACGTGGTAACCTGTAAAGGATTTTAAAGGCTTTTAAAAATGTATGTAGTTTATCGCCGCTGCACGTTTGTGCGCAATTTTAAAGCATGTCGTGTTTGCTATACATGTACTTGGCATAAGATCATCTTTTTTATTTCATCAAAGATTTGGGCAATATAGTGTTTTAGTGCATTAAAATTAAAAAGTGTTTTTTTCTTTTCAAAAAAATGCGTTTGAAAAATTGCTGCACAAATACTGTGTGAAAACAAAAGTTGCAACACACAACATTTTAATTTGTAGGGCCTTTGCTTTAAAAAAATATATAATGTTCAGGAGGTCAAAGTAATTTTCTAGCAACCAAAAAAAAATATTTTTTCAAGTAAACAAAAAGTGTCAGAAAGGGCTTGGTCTTCAAGTGGTTAGAAGAGTGGGTGATGTGTGACATAAGCTTCTAATGTTGTGCATAAAATGCCAGGACAGTTCAAAAGCCCCCAAATGACCCCTTTTTTGCACAAAGTTGTCACTAAATGATATATTGCTCACACGTGCCATGGTCATATGTGGAATTACACCCCAAAATACATTCTGCCGCTTCTCCTGAGTATGGGGATACCTCATGTGTGAGACTTTTTGGGAGCCTATCCGCGTACAGGACCCCAAAAACCAATCACCGCCATCAGGATTTCTAATAGTGTAAATTTTTTATTTCACTCCTCACTACCTATCACAGTTTCGAAGGCCACAAAATGCCAAGATAGCACCCCCCCCCCCCCCAATGACCCCATTTTGGAAAGTAGACACCCCAAGCTATTTTCTGAGAGGCATGTTGAGTCCATGGAATATTTTATATTTTGCCACAAGTTGCGGGAAAATGACAAACTTTTTTTTTTTTTGCACTAAGTTGTCACTAAATGATATATTGCTCAAACATACCATGGGCATATGTGAAATTACACCCCAAAATACATTCTGCTGCTTCTCTTGAGCATGGAGATACCACATGTGTGGGAATTTTTGGCAGTCTAACCGCGTACAGGACCCCGAAAACCAATCACTGCCTTTAGGCTTTCTAAGAGCGTACATTTTTTATTTCACTCCTCACTGCCTATCACAGTTTCAGAGGCCATGAAATGCCCAGATAGCACAAGCCCCCCCCCCCCAATGACCCCATTTTGAAAAGTAGACACCCCAAGCTATTTGCTGAGAGGCATGTTGAGTAATTTTCAGATCTCAGGAGAAGCAGCAGAATGTATTTTGGGGTGGAATTCCACATATAACCATGGCACGTGTGAGCAATATATCATTTAGTGACAACTTTTTTTGTCATTTTTCAATCACTCGTGACAAAAAAATAAAATATTCAATTTACTCAACATGCCTCTCAGCAATTTCCTTGGGGTGTCTACTTTCCAAAATGGGGTCATGGGGGGGGGGGGGGGGGGGTTGTACTGCCCTGCCATTTTAGTACCTCAAGAAATGACATAGGCAGTCATAAACTAAAAGCTATGTACATTCCAGAAAATGTACCCTAGTTTGTAGACGCTATAACTTTTACGAAAACTAGTAAATATACGCTTATTGACATTTTTTTTACCAAAGACATGTGGCTGAATACATTTTTGGCCTAAATGTATGCCTAAAATTGAGTTTATTGAATTTTTTTTATAACAAAAAGTAGAAAACATAATTTTTTTCAAAATTTTCGGTCTTTTTCCGTTTATATTGCAAAAAATTTAAATTGCAGAGGCAATCATCTACCATCAAAAGAAAGCTCTATTTGTGGGGGGAAAAAAAGACGCAAATTTTGTATGGGTACAGCAGTGCATGACCGCGCAATTACCAGTTAAAGCAGCGCAGTTCCAAATTGTAAAAAGTGCTCTGGTCATTGAGCAGCCAAATCCTCCGGGGCTGAAGTGGTTAAAGAATAACACTAGTGAAACAGTGGTAATCTTCTAAGGGGCAAATTCAGGTACTTTTGGGTAGTAGGTTTTAAGGATTACATAGAAAGAAAAATACTTACTGCTATGAAAAAGTGGCATATGTATTACTTTGTTATC
Source organism: Lithobates clamitans (assembly GCA_037952925.1). Lineage (NCBI taxonomy): Eukaryota > Metazoa > Chordata > Amphibia > Anura > Ranidae > Lithobates > Lithobates clamitans. The sequence continues at coordinate 2,272,183 of JBBGZY010000748.1, forward strand.
TTTAGTAATGTCAAAGCTATCGCTGAATCATTAGACCTATAGCAGAATTGTCAAATTTGTTCTTGTCCATAAAGGGTATACAGGCGTGAGATGAAGTGGTTAAAATTCTAATTGCACTTCTCCAAATTATAGAAATTCTAAAACACACGAAGCATTCTGGGTAACCAATTGGATACCTGTTTTGCGTGTCATAAATAAGACCGCACACTTCAGTTTATGATCATGATCATGGAACTACTTAAAACATATTACTAAACTGTACTTTTACGGCACCATGCAACAAAGTCCAAGGTAGAATGCAATAAGGTCTGAAATTCATAACTTTTAATCACACATCATAAAATTACAATTCCATGATAAAAATTCAAGTGACCCAAGGAACACACATACAAATATATAGGCTCTATACTCATCTACTCAACTTAGATCTTGGCATACCTGTCATGAAGTAAAGATACAAAATGCAAGGCCACAGAACAGCTATATTACATTTAGCACCCCAGCCCCCTCTGTACTCTCCCACATGTGTTGTTATACCAAGATCAATGACAGGACAATTGAATTTACCCATCGCTAAATGGAATCCAATGAAAAAGAGAATGAAAATCTACTCAAACACATTTCTTATGATAAAGTGCCTTCCTGTGTCAGTGTGTTTATGATAGCACCTTCACGTTTGAGTAAAATATATTAATTCACATGAATTTGATAGAATACAAATCTTTCCAGACTTCTGACAGAAAGCAATAAAGTCAGATTACTAACCTTGTAAATCAGGTTGTCGGATAAAAGGTCATGCTGAATTACATTTGATCTAAGCTGCTCATAGTACAAGATGTCCTGAAAAAAACGAGTCACAAAAAGGAGAGTTTTAGAAAGATATATTGGCAGCAAAAAATGATATAGAGCATCAGATGGCAAAGTGCTGTGAAAGTTTATGTAACTGTAAACTGAGGGTGCCGTAAAGAACTACTGAGAAGCATGTAGAGGAGGAATATTGAACACTTGTGTAAAAACAAAGTACTAAAACTGACAGAAAGCCCTTGTGAAAGAAAACAGCATTAAATACAACCCGAAAAAGAAAGAATATACAGTAACTAAAAGCAGCTGAAGAACAAATAAGTAATTCAAAAACAGCTGTGTTCTGGTGGAAAAACTACTGTGGTGATGTGTGTAGCAGCCTCCCCAGCACCCCCCTAATTACCTACCTGAGCCCCTTCTCTCTCCAGAGTTTTTCACGATCCCCTCAGCTCCCGCGGCTGTTAAAGTCAGAATGGATACACGGAGCACTGACTCGGCTTGGGTGCCCCCTGTAGCAAGCTGCTGGCTGAGGGGCACTCAAAGGAGGGAGGGGCTAGGAGCAGCAAAGAGGGACCCGAGAAGAGGAGGATCCAGGCTGTTCTGTGCGAAATCAACTGCACAGAGGAGCCAAGTATAACGTTTATTAAAAAAAAAAAAAAAAAAAGCCTTTACAATCACTTTAAGGGAAAAAATGTTTAGGTGTCAGCATCCCACCCCCCCCTTTTACTTATCCGAGACCTCATTCGATCCAGCGCCATGCACGTCTGCAGATCTTTTCTCCCCTCACTTCCGGGTCTCACTGGCTTTGCTGTGGCACTGAAAGCCATTGGCTCTTAGTGCAGTCAATCAAAGCCAGTGACGAGGGAGCAGGGGGCGGGGCCAAGTCACGCTTTCTGTGACTATGGACGCAACAGAGAGACTCGGGTGCGAGCATGCATGAGTACCCATGGGGGCACTGGCCAGAGAGGAGGGGCCAGGAGTGCCAGCGGGGGACCTTAATGACCAGAGCACTTTTTGCGATTCGGCACTGCATCGCTTTAACTGACAATTGCGCAGTCGTGCGACGTGGCACCCAAACAAAATTGACGTCCTTTTTTCCCACAAATAGAGCTTTCTTTTGGTGGTGTTTGATCACCTCTGTGGTTTTTATTTTTTGCGCTATAAACAAAAAGAGTGACAATTTTGAAAAAAAAAGCAATATTTTTTTACTTTTTGCTATAATAAATATCCCCCAAAAATATATAAAAAAAACTATTTTTTTCCTCAGTTTAGGACGATATGTATTCTTCGAAATATTTTTGATAAAAAAAAAAACAAAAAAAAAACCGCAATAAGCATATATTGATTGGTTTGCGCAAAAGTTATAGCGTCTACAAAATAGGGAATAGTTTTATGGCATGTTTATTATTTTTTTTATTAGTAATGGTGGGGATCTGCGATTCTTATGGGGACTGCGACATTATGGCAGACACATCGGACACTTTTGACACTATTTTGGGACCATTGTCATTTATACAGCGATCCGTGCTATAAAAATGCACTGATTACTGTGTAAATGACACTGGCAGGGAAGGGGTTAACACTAGGGGGCGATGAAGATATTAAGTGTGTCCTAGGGAATGATTCTAACTATTAGGGGGCTGGGCTACAACTTACATGGCAAGTGGATATCGAGTCTGCCGGTCCCGCGGGCACGGTCACGCTGTACGCGGTGGCGCGCGCGCTAGCCATGCCAATTAAAGGGCCCATTTGCCTACCGCTGTCATTGTGCCGACGTATATCGCCGTGCAGCGGTCGGCAAGTGGTTATTGTGATCTCTGTGTTATAGTTTCCAACTCTATCACCATTCACCTGGGAGTTTGGTTGTTTTTCAGCTCATCCTGCTGCACCTTCAATAATATAAAAGAAAAAAAATCCAACAGGAAAAGGGAGATCTCCTGATCATGGGCAAAGCAGGCATGCAGACCCAGAACTCAAGAGAGCTCACAAGTAGAGTCCCTGAGAGATAAAAGAAACTGTCGGGTGCCTTAAAGTGGTTGTAAATCATTGCATTTACAATGCCTTGAAAAAGTATTCACACCCCTTGAAATTTTCCACATTGTCATGTTACCAACAAAAACGTAAATATATTTTATTGGGATTTTATGCGATAGACCAACACAAAAGGGCACGTAATTGTGAAGTGGAAGGAAAATTATAAATGGTTCTCAAATTTTTTTTTTTTTTAACAAAACAATTTCTGAAAAGTGTGGCGTGCATTTGTATTCAGCCCCCTTTACTCTGATACCCCTAACTAAAATCTAGTGGAATTAAATAAAGGAAGAATACTGCACATGTGTAAAAACAAAGATAAATAATGTCAATAATGTCAATAATGCCATTACAGTGTAAATTGTCCAGCGGCACCACAAAAGTGAGATATAATCACTATAAATGACACGTAGAAAAAAAATTATGTGCTAAACAAAAATCTCATATTGGGTTATTAACTCCAACTGTAGAAAACACAAATCTGTGAAAAGTAGTTGAATTAAAAAAAAAACCTCCACCTCATGCTTGCACCATCACTACAAGCAAAATAGACTCTTACCAGAGAGCCTGGACCCTTTATTATTAATGGTCAAACAGGCTTGATGTAACAATATTTGCAGGGGTCATCAGGTGGAGATGTGTCCTCAGATCAAACAGGGTATAAGCAGGATATTTAACCCAAGCTCCATTCACCCCACAATCAGATTGATCATAAAATGAAAGAGGCCAGATAGTGTAAAATCCCAAAGGGTTTGTTTAATATAAAGTATTGCACTTACATTAGTACAGGTAAAACCAGTGTTGTGTACAATATAGGCGGCTGCCTTAAGATATCCAGGCACTGTGCAAACAAACCCGATAGCAGGAAACAGCTCCTAACCCAACTGGTTTCATCAGAAAAGGACTTCTTCCGGGAAAACCCCGTCCATTGTCACAGTGGGTGGAAGCTCAGGGGGTGAGGGGGGCAGAATCTAAAATATGTTACACACAAAGTTTGGGTGTAATATGTAACATGATGAACTTATCCTTTTAATCCTCCACCTTCTACTGTACTGAAAAAAACAAACAGTTTCCATTTAGGACAAAGGGACAGGCTTGCTGTTAATCTCCATCTCTAGCAGCAAATACTTCCTTTTTTTTGCTCTCCTGCCTCTCTATTCAGGGACAGGAGCTGAAGGAAATACCCAGTACTTTCAGGGTGAATTCACACTATGTGCAGTGACAGATGCTTTACTGCACTGTAAAACGTCTGTCACTGCAAGGACTTACAGGAAACAATTGTGTCCCAATGGCTGCACTTCACCAAAATCACTTAGATCTGTACGGCAGCGTAGAGCATCGTGCTGCTCTACAGCGCCATGAATGAAGTATACGTTTTGTACAATTCAAGTAAGTTTGTTCAATACTAAAAAAAGCGCTCCAGCAGCTGTCCAGAATAGTGTGAATACAACCTTAAGTGCAAATGAGCATGCAACTTACTTCATGTGACAGCATTAGTCCAATCAGCATTGTCATGTGTGGAGTGCATAGTGACCACACTGATTCTCCATACTTTAACCCTTTCGCTGCCAGGTCCATACAGCGTACGGACCTACAACACTGCAACCAGGTGGCTGTACGGACCTAATTTCTCCTTCTGCTATAAGCTCATGGTCACTTCAGTATTATGCTAATAAGCCACTGATCTGAGCAATTTAGCTAGAATGTGACCCCCCCACCACCACCACGGCTCTGCCGCTATGTCCCCCGTCCCTCCACCTGGCTATGCTGACATCTAATGTGCCCCCCACCCTCACTCCTAACTCTCTTACACTGACTTGCCCTTCCTGCTCTAATCCCCCCCTCCCCAGCACCGATCCCTCCCTGGCAAACTCCGACTCCTCTGTGGCTGTCCTGCAGCTATCAGATTTGCTCCTCTGCCCTCCAGCCCGCTGTTTGTATTGCAGGGCAGCCACAGAGGGATTGAACTGTAAAAAGACATACCCCCAGTGCTTCTTCCGACCCCCCCCTCTCCAGTGCCCCCCACTTGCCTAATGCCCAGGTGCCACCTGCCCTGCAGGTGCTAGCCAGCTCTCCCACCTCCCCCTCCCGTCGGCTTTACGTGCTGCAGGACAGGCACAGAGGGTTTGGCCTTTTAAAATAATAACCCCCCCAGTGCTGCTCTGACCCCCCCCCCCCTCCACCTCTGCGATGTCCGGCACCCCCTTCATGCTGCTGGCCGGCTCTCCCTTTCTTCCCTTCTGCCGGCTGCAGCCGTTGACCGTTCGCGGCCAGCATGAAGGGGGGTTATTGCGGGGGATGGAGTGTTGGGGGGGGGGCTGGTAAACATGTGTTCTTACCAGCCCCCTTCCTTTCCTAAAATAATGCAGCCCAGGGATCAGTACAGATTGCTCCTGCATTCTTTCATCACTGACAGAGGGTAAACTAGTAAACTACTCTGTCAGTTTGTGAATGAAACAACGCTTCTTTTTTTGAATCAATAGGAGTCTATACAGGCTCCTTATTCATTCATATACAATGCAGCTCAGGTTTCAAAAATGAGACATTAGAGGTCTGTCTAGACCTCTGATGTCTCTCCAAAGCCCCCACCCAAAAAACCAAAAAAAGTATTCAAAATAAAAAGCTAATAAATAAATAATTAATTAAAAAAAATTATAAGGTTAGATTTAGACATGTGTCTAAGACACCTTTTACACTGGGGCGGTGCAGGCGTTAGCGGTAAAGCGCCACTAGTTTTTAGCAGCGCTTTACTGCTGTTATAGCAGCGCTATTCGGTCACGAGTGGGGCGCTTTTAACCCCCACTAGCGCCCAAGAAAGGGTTAATAGTGCCCGTGCTTCGGTGTTGCTGAAGCGGTTTGCACCTCCCCAAAGATGCTACTTGCAGGACTTTTTATCCCGTCCTGCAAGCGCACCGCCCCAGTGTGAAAGCACTCAGGCTTTCACACTGGGGGGGCTTGAAAGGAGTTTTTCAGGCGCTTTACAGGCGCTATTTTTAGCGCTAAAACGCCTGAAAAGCACCCCAGTGTGAAAGGGGTCTTAATCTCCCTGGTCTCTGAAGCCCAATCCACATTTGGATCGAGCTTAAGAAGCTACTGACAGGCGGTGAGGAAGCAATGCGATGCCTCCTCATCGCCAACTTTAGCCCCATTTTACCAACAAATGCACCACAACCGCATGCATTGCACAAGGTTGCAGGGAGTTTGCAGCGCACCCCCTTGACATGAATGTGTAGTGTTCGGCGAAAGACATAGCTACAAGTTGGGTCAACAACAACTTTTGCAAAAAGGTGCAATTTAAAATTTACAAATATTTGTTATTTAATAACTGAGCACAGGATAAGTTTTTATAATTAGCAGGAATTTAGCAGACATTTTGTAAAATTGTGTGTTTTTATCTGCTAATAATGGTTTTAGTGTATTTTTATCGACAATATTGTTTTGACAAACATTTGCGCAAATACCGTGGGGTCTTAAAAATTTGTAGCATCTTTTTTTTATTCCAGAGGTCATATGCTTTCAGAAAATATACAGTTTGGGGGGGGTCTTTCAAAAATTCTGAAAGCTGTAAGGGAAAAAATGAAAGCCTTCAGATTTTCACCATTTTGCAAAAAGGTGCAAAGTAAAAATTATAATTTTTTGTTATTTATTAACTCCAAACAGGTTAAGCTTTTATATTTAGTAGGGATTTAGCGGGAATTTTGTAAAATTAGCTGTGTTTTTATCTGCTAATAATGCTTTTAGTGTATTTTTGCGAACATATTGTTTGATGAATGAATGAATGATTTGTAAAGCGCTGCAATTGCGAACTGAATCGCCTCAAGGCGCTAGATGTATTCTCTGTAGCCAGCTTCTAGAAAAGGAAGGTCTTTAGTTTTTTCCTGAAGGCCTGGTGGTTTTCTTCCATGCGGAGGTTGGTTGGGAGAGCATTCCATAGTCGAGGTCCTTGGACTGCAAATCTACGTTCTCCCTTTGCTTTGTAGCGGTATTTGGGAATGAGGAGGAGGTTTTGGTTAGCTGATCGAAGACTGCGATTCGGTGTGTAGTGTTTTATTTTTTCCCGGAGATATTGCGGAGCGTTTCCTTGTATGCATTTATGGGTGAGGCAGAGGGTCTTGAATGTGATCCGATTCTTCACCGTTAGCCAATGTAGGCTTTTTAGGGATGGGGAGATGGATTCCCAGGGCTTTTTCCCTGTTAACAGCCTTGCCGCCGTGTTCTGCATGAGTTGCAAGCGCGCAAGCTGGTATTGGGGTAGACCTACGTAGAGGGAATTTGCGTAGTCGAGTCGGGAATTGATGATCGTTCCCACAACTGCCGCTTTGTCCTCTTCTGGGATGAAGGGGATGAGTCTGCGAAGCAGGCGGAGGAGGTGGTGAGATCCGCTCACCACCGATCCTATTTGTGCATCCATTGTCATTCCTGAGTCAAAGATGACTCCGAGACTCTTGACTTTGGTGCTGGGGGAGATGGTCTGTCCGAGGATGGAGGGTGGTGTCCACGGAGTCTCAATTTTGGAATTTTTGTTGGCTTGTAGGAGAAGAAGTTCTGTTTTTGGTTCGTTAAGTTTGAGGGAGCTAGCGGTCATCCAGTCATTGATTAAAGTGAGGCATTTCTGTAGTTGCTGATGATGATCTTTCTGTCCATTAATGCGAAAGTAGAGTTGGGTGTCGTCTGCGTATGAGTGGAAGCAGAGGTCCGTTTTCCTGATGATATTGAGAAGCGGGCGGATGTAGATGTTAAATAGCACTGGTGACAAGGGTGAGCCCTGAGGGACTCCACAGGAGACTGCCCGAGATTCCGAGGTGAATGTTCCCAGTTTCACTGTCTGAGAGCGATTCTCTAAGAAGGATGTAAACCATTTTAGGGCAGAATCTGTGGCTCCTGCAACTTCTGAGAGGCGGACAAGTAAAGTATTGTGGTCCACTGTATCGAATGCTGCGCTGAGGTCTAACAGTACCAGGAGACTCGGTTCCCCGTCATCTGCTGCTTCAAGGGCGTCGTCCCATATTTTGAGAAGTGCTGTTTCTGTGCCATGGCCTGGGCGGAAGCCTGATTGCAGAGGGTCCAGGAGGTGGTGTGTCTCCAGGTGGTGTTGTAGCTGCTGTACTACTGCTTTCTCTATAATCTTGGAGATGGTGTTGAGGCTTGTTATTGGTCTGCGGCAGTTAGGGTCTTTAGGGTCGAGGTTAGGTTTCTTTAGCAGGGGTTTGACGATGCCTTGCTTGAGGGAGGTTGGCACAGTCCCTTCTTTGAATGATTGATTTATGAGATGTGTTAGGGTGGGGGCCAGGATGTCGGAACATGCTTTGAACAATTTGGTGGGGATGATGTCGTTCGGTGATGTGCTGTCGCGAAGGCTTCTGATGATGTTTTTAGTCGTGTCCGTGGTGATTGGGGACAAAGAGAACTTTGGTGGTTGAGTGATGTTCGTGTCGATATCCTCTTTTTGCATTGGTTGGGTGAGGTTGGTTGTTATTTTCTGATGAATTGCTTTCCGAATGTTGTCGATTTTGTCGATGAAGAAATCTGATAACTCATTGCAGAATTCTTGAGTATCGTTTGCCGGGGGCTCTAAGCAGGTCGGGTTCATTGATTGAGCAACTATTTTGAAAAGTTCCCGTGGGCGGTTTAAGGCGGATGAGATGGTGTCTGCAAAATGTTCTTTTTTGGCTTTGATGTTGATAAACATTTGTGCAAATACCACGGAGCTTAAGAAATCAGTAGCACCTTCTTTTTGTTTTAGAGGTCATATGCTTTCAGAAAATATATGGTTTTGGGGGTCTTTCACAAATTCTGAAAGCTGTAAGGGAAAAATAAAAACCTTCAGATTTTTAGAGAAATTTGGATATGTACACTTTTGTGTCTGTTCGATTTTCACCATTTCCCAAAAAGGCCCAATTTAAAATTTACAAAAATTTGTTATTTATTAACTTAATACAGGTTGAGCTTTCATATTTAGTAGAAATTTTGTAAAACTTGCTGTGTTTTTATCTGCTAATGATTTCAATGGATTTTTAGCAAAAATATTGTTTTGATAAACATTGTGGAGATAAAAATCCTATGGGGATTCCCTGGTAAAGGAGCCAATATGTGCCCCTACATGAAAGGAGGGATGGGTTTACTCAGAAAAACTAACAGAGAAAGAAGAAAAAGACAGCGGAATGGAAAAGGAAAAAGGAAAATAAAAAAGGGTAAGTGCATAACAGGAGGGCAAGGGTACAGGGGATTCGAGTGAGGCCCGACCAAACAACAGCATTCGCATGGATCGATTAATCCAATTATACCAAGAGAAGGTAATGGTCAGGGTTTAAATGATCATAGTTCAGCCATGTTTCCCCAAACTTTACAAAATCTGGCATAGTTATCAGCGAGTATGGAGGTGAATTGCTTGTACAGTCGTGCTCATAAGTTTACAAACCCTGGCAGAATTTTATATTTCTTTTTCAGAGAATATGAACGATAACACAAAAACATTTCTTTCACTCATGGTTAGTGCTTGGCTGAAGCCATTTATTATCAGTCTTTTTAAATCATAAATCACAACAGAAACTGATCAAAAGTTTACATACCCTGGTGATTTTGGCATGATAACATGCACACATGTTGACACAAAGGGGGTTGAATGGCTTTTAAAGGTAATCATCCTCACCTGTGATCGGTTTGCTTGTAATTAGTGCCTGTGTATAAAAGGTCAATAAGTTTCTGGACTCCTGACAGACCCTTGCATCTTTCATCTAGTGCTGCACTGATGTTTATGGATTCTAAGTCATGGGGAAGGCAAAAGAATTGTCAAAGGATCTGCAGGAAAAGGTAAATGAACTGTATAAAACAGGAAAGGAATATAAAAAGATATCCAAGCAGTTGAGAATGCCAATCAGCAGTGTTCAAACTCTAATCAAGAAGTGGAAAATGAGGGGTTCTGTTGAAACCAAACCATGGTCAGGTAGACCAACTCAAATTTCAGCCAAACTGCCAGGAAAATTGTTTGGGATGCAAAGAAAACCCCATCAATAGAGATAGAGATAGATAGATCTATATATAAATATCTATATATCTATTTACAAGGAGCAGATAAAAGGTCCAGAGTTCATTTCAAGTGTGCTATTTGCATTTGGAATCTGTTGCTGTCAACTCTCAATGTGAGATCCAAAGAACTGTCACTATCAGCGAAGCAAGCCATCATTAGGCTGAAAAAACAAAACAAACCCATCAGAGAGATAGCATAAACATTAGGTGTGGCCAAATCAACTGTTTGGAACATCCTTAAAAAGAAAAAACGCACTGGTGAGCTCAGCAACACCAAAAGACCCAGAAGACCACGGAAAACAACTGTGGTGGATGACCGAAGAACTCTTTCCCTGGTGAAGAACACACCCTTCACAACAGTTAGCCAGATCAAGAACACTCTCCAGGAGGTAGGTGTATGTGTGTCAAAGTCAACAGAGTGAATACAGAGGGTTCACCACAAGATGTAAACCATTGGTGAGCCTCAAAAACAGGAAGGCCAGATTAGAGTTTACCAAACAACATCTAAAAAAGCCTTCACAGTTCTGGAACATCCTATGGACAGATGAGACCAAGATAAACTTGTACCAGATTGATCGGAAGAGAAGAGTATGGAGAAGGAAAGGAACTGCTCATGATCCAAAGCATACCTCATCAGTGAAGGATGGTGGTGGTAGTGTCATGGCGTGGGCATGTCTGGCTGCCAATGGAACTGGTTCTCTTGTATTTATTGATGATGTGACTGCTGACAAAAGCAGCAGGATGAATTCAGAAGTGTTTCAGGCAATATTATCTGCTCATATTCAGCAAAATGCTTCAGAACTCATTGGACGGCGCTTCACAGTGCAGATGGACAATGACCCGAAGCATACTGCGAAACCAAAGATTTTTTTAAGGGAAAGAAGTGGAATGTTATACAATGGCCAAGTCAATCACCTGACCTGAATCCGACTGAGCATGCATTTAACTTGCTGAAGACAAAACTGAAGGGAAAATGCCCCAAGAACAAGCAGGAACTGAAGACAGTTGCAGTAGAGGCCTGGCAGAGCATCACCAGGGATGAAACCCAGTGTCTGGTGATGTCTATGCATTTCAGACTTCAGGCTGTAATTAACTGCAAAGGATTTGCAACCAAGTATTAAAAAGTGAAAGTTTGATGGATGATTGTTAATCTGTCCCATTACTTTTGGTCCCTTAAAAAGTGGAAGGCACATATACAAACTGTTGTAATTCCTACACCGTTCACCTGATTTGGATGTAAATACCCTCAAATTAAAGCTGAAAGTCTGCAGTTAAAGCACATCTTGTTCGTTTCATTTCAAATTCATTGTGGTGATGTAGAGAGCCAAAAAGATTAGAATTGTGTCGATGTCCCAACATGGACCTGACTGTATGTGTATCCAATGAATGAGCTGTGTGTGTTACCTCCCTGGTGTAAAACACAGTGAAATGGTAAGGCAATCAAGCTCACCAGACAACCATTTTGGGGTCCCATCTCTCTCGATGCTAGCCCAGCACAGTGCTTTAGCCGACCTGGGAGTATAGATCCCTTTCTCCCCATGAGGTGCTTTCTCCTCTTACGGGTAGAATATATTAACTAACTAATACTACATATCCATTTGTATTTACAGTTTATTTCTGTACCCAACTCCTGATGAATGGCATATAGCCATGAAACGCGTCAAATTTCCATGGGGTACTCAGTCTAGTCTGGCTCATGATCTAGTTACTGGCCCTTATATATCTTTTATACATTCATAATTTATTGAGTACTATGTAACTATTTATGTATATGTGCATCTTTTCTTGTTTCTACAGCAGCTCTGTTGCATATGGTGTACCAATGCCTGTTAATAGGAAATATCTTGTATTATACCCACAATTAATCATGCTCAAGATTGATATTTTTCACCTTATTGCCAAATGCCGTCTCTATGACATGTTACATATTTGTATTTATATATATATATATATATATATATATATATATATATATATATATATATATATATATATATATATATATATATATTATATATATATCAATAATCAATACTTCTCATGTGTTGTCAAGCCTAAACATTTGTATCCATCATGTTCATGCCATGTGTGCATGTGCATGTGTATGTGTGTGTGTGTGTATATATATATATATATATATATATATATATATATATATATATATATATATATATATATATATATATATATATATGTTACAAATAAACAATGTTTACCAAACATTATAACCCCCCGCGACCATCGGATTTGATCAGGAACTGATCAATCCCCAGGCCCAGGCCAAGGATATCTGGCCTGGACCTGGTGATTGGTCCTGACGAATGAGATCCTTCCCCTGTCGTGTAAGTGTAAACACTGAAGTGGAAGGGGAAGTGATGTCATCTCTCCTCGTATCGGTCTTTTCCGTTCCAGACCAAGGAGAGAAAACATCACAGAGTGAGTTGCACCAACACTACACTGACACCAGGTCACATAGGCACACAATTCACCCCCGATCACTCCCTGATCACTCCCCCAGTTAACCCCTTCACCACCTGTCACTGTGTCACCCAGTACAGCAATCAGATTTTTTTTTATCGCTGTACTGGTGTCATTAGTGACACAAATCAGCGTTAGGGCAATTAGTATTAGCCCCAGATAGGTCTAGGGACCCCCCCTACCTCCCCAATAAAAGTTTAACCCCTTGATTACCCCGTCACCTGTGAACACTGTATAAGTGTCACGGGTGACGCAGTTTAGCTAGATTTTTTTTATAGCGTCAGGGCACCTGCCATATTTTACCCAATAAAGGTTTAACCCCCTGATCACCCGGCAGGTGATCAAAGTTAGGTTTTAGTGTCAGATAGGGTCTGCGTCGCCCCAGGCATCATCAGACCCCCTCTAACCCACCCAATAAAGGTTTAACCCCTTGATCACCCCGTCATCTGTGATCACTGTATAAGTGTCACGGGTGACACAGTTTAGCTAGATTTTTTTTGTATAGCGTCAGGGCACCCGCTGTATTTTACCCAATAAAGGTTTAACCCGCGGGTGATCAAAGTTAGGTTTTAGTGTCAGATGTCACCCCAGGCAGCGTCAGATTAGTGCCAGTAGCGCTAACACCCTCGCATGCACCATACACCTCCCTTTAGTAGTAGAGTGTCTGAATGGATCGATATCTGATCTGATCTATACTAGCGTCCCCAGCAGTTTAGGGTTCCCAAAAATGCAGTGTTAGCGGGATCAGCCCAGATACCTGCTAGAACCTGCCTTTAGTCCCATGCCCAGCCCAGCCCAGCCCACCCAAGTGCAGTATCAATCGATCACTGTCACTTACAAAACACTAAACACATAACTGCAGAGTCAGGCCTGATCCCTGCGAACGCTAACAGTTTTTTTGGTAGCGTATGAATCAGTCACTAACATTCAGGAGCTTTTTTACCTGCAAGTCTCACTACTGTACCAGTAAATTTAGAGACCAAAATGTCAAATCGAAGGTACAGTAGTGAAGAGGCCTACACGTTTCATCTGACAGCATCAGGTTCAGAATACGAACTGGTAGACAGCAGCGGCACCCTGACAGATAGCTCTGACGACGGAGTTGTGGTCCCTGCCAAGGTCAGGCCTACCAGACCCCGTTCTTCTGCTTTCGTTGAGGTACAAGAACCACAGGTCCCTCGTATGGAGCAGAGAGCCAGTACTAGCGCCGCTCATACTTCTGGTGAACTGGCAAGCACCAGCGGACTAGTACATCCTGGTCGTACATCCACTTGGACAACACTTGGTGATGTGGCGAGTCCCATAAATGCAGTTCAAGCTGGCGAGGTGGCAAGCATGAGTAGTGTCCTGCTGCCACCAAGAAGAAGACAAACACAGGCCCGTCTAGTCCATAGTGCCCTTCCTGCTGCATTCTGTAATCCTAATTGGGAGCCCACCACTTCTGCAGCACCTGTACACTTCCCCCATTCACTGGCCAACCTGGAATTCAGGTGGAAACAGTTGATTTTACATCACTTGATTTTTATTCGCTGTTTTTCACCAAAGATCTCTATAGATCTATTGTGGACCAAAGCAATTTGTATGTTGGTCAATTCATCGCCGCTAATCCCCAGCTGACCTTTGCCAGAGATTGGAAACCAATTACGGTTTCCGAATTTAAGACCTTTCTGGGCCTATCCCACCTCATAGGCGTAACTAAAAAGAGCGAGTTGTGGTCATATTGGTCCACTGACCCAATTCACCATACACCCGTGTTCTCTGCCTCCATGACCAGGACACGATACGAGCAGATCTTGCGGTTCATGCACTTCAATGACAATTAAGTCTGTCGTCCTCGGGGTGACCCTGGATTTGATCAGCTCTACAAAATTCTGCCCCTCGTAAACCACTTGAACCAACGTTTTGCAGCCTTGTTTACTCCCGATTAAGTTGTCTGCCTTGATGAGTCCCTGATTAAGTTTTCTGGCCGCTTGTCTATCAAACAGTATCTTCCCAGCAAGCGTGCCAGATACAGGGTCAAGATGTATAAGCTCTGTGACAGGGCCACAGGCTATACATATAGTTTTATGGTTTACGAGGGAAAAGATAGTCATGTAGAGCCGGAGAACTGCCCAGACTACATAGGGAGCGCTGGTAAGATAATGTGGGACTTGGTGTCACCTTTATTTAGAAAGGGGTACCAATTGTACATGGACAATTATTACACGAGCGTGCCACTTTTTAGTCACCTTTTTGATTATGGAATTGGCGCATGTGGCACCGTGCGATCTAATTGCCGGGGCTTCCTCGAACGGCTTGTAGAATCACAACTTAGACGGGGGGAGAGAGCCTGCTTGAAGTGTAATAATTTGTTAGCAGTGAAGTGGAGGGATTCACGGAATGTTTTCATTCTGTCCCCGCTTCACGCAGACACGGCAGTCCAAATTCCTATGGCGACTGGTGTTGTGGAGAAACCCCTCTGTGTCCACGAATACAATCTTAACATGGGAGGGGTGGACCTCAATGACCAGTTGTTGGCGCCGTACCTAACTGCCCGTAAGGCCAGACGCTGGTACAAAAAAGTTTGCTTGGTTTTCAGGGTCCTGTACATGGCTAGGCTCCCAAAAAAAGTCTCACACATGTGGTATCCCTGTACTCAGGAGAAGCAGCAGAATGTATTTTGGGGTGTAATGTCACATATGCCCATGGCATGTTTGAGCAATAGATCATTTAGTGACAACTTTGTGCAAAAAAAAAAAATCCATTTTCCCACAACTTGTGGAAAAATATAAAATATTCCATGGACTCAACATGCCTCTCATCAAATAGCTTTGGGTGTCTACTTTCCAAAATGAGGTAATTGGGGGGGGGGGGGGGGGTTGTACTATCTTGGCATTTTATGGCCTTTGAAACTGTGATATAATTTAGTGACAACTTTATGTATTTTTTTTTTTGTCATTTTTCAATCACTTGTGACAGAAAAATAAAATATTCAATAGGCTCAACATGCCTCTGAACATTGTATGACCGCGCAATTACCAGTTAAAGCAGCACCATGCCAAATTATAAAAAGTCCTCCAGTCATTGAGCTGCCAAATCCTTTGGGGCTGAAGTGGTTAAAGTCCCACACTCCTTTCTTATTTACCTGAATCTGTTCACAGATAACCTCTGTGCAGTGATATTTTCCAAGGCTGCAGCAGAACATTTGTTTCAGGAGAGATGACTATGGGGGTACATCACAAAAGCTCAGACATTACTGTCACTGATCAAGACAGCAGCACGCTCACTTTGTCAAAGGATATGTGCAAAAAGTAGACTTTTATTGCAATATTATGTATTATACAGTTTTCAATCGAAACAACTCCTTAACCAGTATCCCAAATTTTAAATGTAATTCCTTCGGCTTGACATAAAGCTAGCTATAATGAGCAAAATTGTGGAAAGCGTTCCTATTAGATGTGCTTCTGCTTACATTTTGGCGATTTTGTTCCTGTAACACGGAATTAACCTTTATAGCGATAGTACGCTAAAGCCAGACATCTCAGAGCTGTGCATTTACCTTTCTCATCCTCATCAAATCTACAAGCAGAAGCAAATTCACATAAATTGCCTACGTGCTCTGAGAGTATTTTTTAGTATTACCATCACACATGGAAGGAAACGATACAAAGATAAAGACAGGTTTTTTTCATTTCCCAAAACTGCATGCTGAATGTGAACTGTTACATTTTCCTTTTGCAGAATATTCATACTCCATAAAGAGAGAGGGCCATGAAGTTTCTTCACAAGATTTGAGGGCTTACTCTAGAAAAACAGGCTGAGGAGATAGGCAGGCATTGTGTGTACTGCAGGAGAATCAAGGCTCCCCAGCTGGAGCTGGGCCAGGCACATTCAAATGGAAAGATGCCCCAGGGCAGATCCACAATATGCTAATGGGATAATATCTCTAAGTTAGCATGACAACATCTTGGAATCACCAGAAGGAGCTGTAATTCATAGCCAACCAAGGGGAATTCAAGGCCAACTTGACTTGCCCAGATCATTAGTTTCATGCACCAAGATTTCAGAGTCTGCACAAACTGGCGCGGGAGGATTAGGGTTTCAATTTAAGAATTAGAGTTATTGTAAAGTTTAAATTTATTTAAAGTGATTTAAAAGTGATTATAACGTTACAAAAGATTTGTCACAACAGATGCTTCTCCATCTGACATTTTTACATACCATATTAACACTGGCAGTAATTTTGTTTTGCCCGAGGAAAAAGCACATTAGTGAAAATTAGAAATGCAATTTTCTTTGTTAAAATGTAAGTAAACCCCCCTATCATTGTCAGCCAAGGAAGCTGCCATCTTTGCCTCTGTTTAATCTACAACTGCCATGATGCTGCACATGTAATCAGTTATGACACCAGCTATTGGATGGTTTGACAGTTTGGTTGGGAGCACAACCAATGGGAGCGTTACATTTCCGGCACATGCCAGAAATGAAACTGTTTTATGGATGGGTTTACTTCTGCTTTAACTGAAAGTACAGTCCATAGACAAATAGTGTGGTATGAAAAAACATTGTAAAGGATTTTTTTTTTTTTTTTTTAAATTGCAAACATGTCATACTTACCTGCTCTATGCAACGGTTTTGCAAAGAGCAGCCCCGATTCTACTCTTCTGGGGTCCCCTGCTGTGCTCCCCCTCTTCTCCATTTGCCACTATAAGAAACAGGTTTCCTACAGTGGCACACGTGTGGGCTCGATCCCGAGATGCTCTGTGTGTCCACTGACACACAGTGCTGCTCCGTCCCGCTCCCTCATTACTGGATTTGACCAACAGCAGTAGGAGCCAATGGCTCCTGCTGCTCTCACTGAGTCTCAGGCACAACGTTGGATACAGATCGTGTTCAGGTAAGTATTTGGGGGGCTTGGGGTGGAATGAGAATAAATTAGAATACATTTTGACTAGGGGAGTGAAGAAACAGTTTTATTTACCTGATCCTCTGCTCCCCTGGCAGGCAGCGCTCCCCCACACACCAGTGGTGGACTGTCCCTTGCCCTCCTCACATCAAGTGCAGAGCTATGGACCCTGCTCTGACCTCAGGACCCTAGACTAGTGGAGAGCGGGGGTGCGGGTGCTGCACTGCAGGTGCTGGTCTAGCTGTGGGGAGGAGTGAAGACTAGGGTAAGTAAGTCTCCTTTAATTTTTTTCCCCTAGACATAAACGAGCAGTTCTTGGTACAGCTCCACTGTAAGGGATAATTTTTTATTTGTCCTGAATTTGATTTTAACTGGTAAATCTGAGATTTAAGTGTCAGTTTAGAGTATATAGTTAGTATAACTAAAGGCAAAACTTTTTTGTTTTGGATAGATGGGGAGAGGAATTAAGGCCCACAGCGCTCAGGGGCTAGGATGGTCAATGATCAACAATGGCTGCAAGGATCCGCAATGCAAACTTGGTAAGCTTGCTGGCAATTTAATCAAAAGGTTAAAAACAGTACATAATCCATTAAACATGAAGTAAAAATTTTACCGTGCTGGCTCAGGCACTGGTGGGTCACTATCCCTGACGGGGAAATCCGGGTGGAGGCGCCTACCATTAGAGCCACAAGACTCTAATGGTCGGCGCCTCCACACAGATTTTCCCATCGGGGATACAGTGACCCACCAGTGCCCGAGTAAGCCCACAGCCAGCGCGGTAACATTTTTACTTCATGTTCAATGAATTATGTACTGTTTTTAACCTTCTTTTGAATAAACTGCCAACAAGTTTACCAAGTTTACATTGCAGTTTCTTGCAGCCATTGTTGATCCCAGCCCGTGAGTGTTGTCAGCCTTTATTGTCTTCAGTCTTCCAGCATTCATTGGGGATACTACTTCTGGTGACCTGGGGATCCCCAAGAGATTCCCTTAATTTGCAAAGATTTCCTCTCACTTCCTGTTTCCGCTATGGGACAGGAAGTGAAGGAAAATCTCCCCATTGGCACAAGGAGGGCAAAAATGTGCCTTTGAACTTGCAAGAATATCGGACTACTGAAAGAAGAGTCAATTCCCTAGCACAACCACCTCCTTCCTTGCATGACATATCCCTCTTCTCCTTCAGTACAGTCTAATTACTGTCTGTATTGGCTCAGTCCTCCACCCCTCCCTTCACCTTCCTACAGAACCTTTTATGTAGCTTCCAGGGAAGAAACGAAAGAGAAAACTATAAAGCGTCACCTGAGTGTCAGCATGGAATCTGTTGGGACTGTGGACATCACATCCAAGATGGCAGCAGGCTGCACCAAGTATCACTCAGGAATTTTGGATTTCTGTACAAGGGAGGCTTTTACAGGTAAATAAAATGTAGAAAATACATTAAACTTACATGTAAGGCTGCTTTCACACTGAGGCGCTTTACAGGCACTATAGCACTAAAAATAGCGCCTGCAAAGAGCCTCTCCTCTCACTCCAGTGTGAAAGCCCGAGTGCTTTCACACTGGAGCGGTGTGCTGGCAGGACGCCAAAAAAAGTCCTGCAAGCCGCATCTTTGCAGCGCTGTAGGAGCAGTGTATACACCACTCAAAAATCGCCCCTGCCCATTGAAATCAGCGGCGCTTTGCGGGCGCTTTTAACCCTTTTTCGGCCGCTAGCGGGGGTTAAAAGCGCCCCGCTAGGGGCAGAAAACACGACGGTAAAGCATCGCTAAAAAATAGGATTTTTATAATGGCTTACCTGTAAAATCCTTTTCTTGGAGTACATCACGGGACACAAAGCCATAGTTAATAACTATATGGGTATATAGGCACATTCAGCTGATGGACACTGGCACAGACAATACAGGAAGTTCACTCCCTATATAACCCCTCCTCCTACCAGGAGTACCTCAGTTTTGTAGCAAAGCAATAACACAAATCCCAAAAGAGGGGAGGGACCTTAGTGTTCCGTGATGTACTCCAAGAAAAGGATTTTACAGGTAAGCTGTCATAAAAATCCTATTTTCTTTATCATACATCATGGGACACAGAGCCATAGTCCTAAGGGCAAGGCTACAAATTGAAAATTATGCTGTTCTACCTCGAACCACAGAAACCTTTGGTGAGCGGGAATTATAGGAACATGCAGATATGCATTCCTGATGTCGATAGACGCCAGAAGTTCTCCTCCTTGCAGGATAGAAACCACCGACCTGATCGACTGCATGCGAAAAGAGCGGACCTTCAGGAACTGATTTAGATTCTTTCGATCTAGAATGGGTCTGACACCCCCATTTGGTTTTGGTACCATAAAGAGGTTTGAATAGAACCCCAAACCTTGCTCTTCTGTTGGGATTTGCATGATCACCCTCTGAGCCAGTAATCGGTCTAATGCCTGAAACAGAGATGGCCTTTTCTCTGGATCTTTGGGAATGTTTGACCTCAGAAAACGAGGTGGTGGAAACTCCCAAAATTCCAGTTTGTACCCTAGAGCTATCGTGGAGATGACCCATCTGTCCTGGATTTCCTCTTGCCAGATTTCTGAGAACTGCAGAAGTCTTCCCCCCACCCTGGCAAGCGGGGGCGCCCCTTCATAATGAGGCTTTAGAATTCTACTTTGCAGGTTCTTCTGTGCCTGAGCCTGGGGGCTTTCTTATAGACTCTGACGGCAGAGGCCATCGCGACTGCCTAGAGGCAGATGCTCCTGGTGCTGGAGAAAGAGCCCGCTTAAATGAAGGGGGCGTTTATTCCTTCCTTTGACTGGCATAAGAGTACTTTTCCCACTTGAAATCTTTTGGATGTATTTGTCCAAATCATCCCAAATAGCCGATCCCAATGAAAAGGAAAAAAAGTCAGGAGCCTTTTGCATGGTGCTTCGGCTGACCAATTTTTCAACCACAGGATCCTACGCATGTGTACTAGCACAAGCGCAAGGCGAGACGCCTGGTGAATAGAATCTTTAATGGCGTCTATGGCAAAACATAATGCTCTTGGCAGTTCGGCCAAATTCCGGGCTTGCCGTACAGGAACCTCCTTAAGGGCCTGTCTAAACTGGTCTTTTAGGGATTGACAGATGCCTATTGCAGAGACTGCAGGCTGAGTAACTGCACCTGCCAAAAAAAAAAAAAAGAAGAGGATTTTAACAGGAATTCCAACCTTTTATCCATTGGATCCGTAAGCATTTGTGCATTGTCTACTGGACAGCTTAAAGAAAATATAAATAACACTGCACTAACCCAATGTGAAAAGCAGCTACATAAAATATGACCAATATTGTAAACAGAAGTAAAAGTGAAATGCAGTGCTAAAAATGATAACCAATGGTAAAAGGCACATCAGACATGGTGACCATTACCAATATATACATAGCTGAAACACATGAAGCATAATACCAAAAAATTGAATATTAGACGGGATATAGTAAAGTCCCAATGTATGGCTATGAATCTGATACAAGAGAGTCCCAAACATAGGCTAAATATGAATGTTGGACTGATGTAGAAATCTTCTCTTGTATATCATGAGTTGTACGATCATGGGAAGTGAATAGATGGAATACGCTTACCAGCAGGAGTGGATTCGAATGCCGGTGACACCGAATCAAACAGGCTCTGAGATCCTTAATGGACGATGGTTGGTCCTGGAATTCCCGGATCTCGAGGGGGATCTATCCTCTATGGTCCATGTCACGACTGTCCGTTCAGAAGTCTGAGGTGCATTCTGAACGGACAGCATGCCCCTGTTGAAGTCCATGTGGACGAAACGCGTCGGGTGAGCCTTACTCTTTCCTACACTTGATTATATTGTTTTACACATGATCACGTTTTTATATCGTTTGTTGATTATTGGTTATATCCAATAAAATACGTCATTTGATCTGCACTATTGGCGTCCTATCTATCTTTTTGGGAACCATCCATGCTCTGGAGACTTGTTTGTGGCGGAGAATTCCCCCTCGGGCTTCTGAACAGACAGTCGTGACGTGGACCATAGAGGATAGATCCCCCTCGAGATCCAGGATTTCCAGGACCAACCATCGTCCATTAAGGATCTCAGAGCCTGTTTGATTCGGTGTCCCCGGCATCCGAATCCACTCCTGCTGGTAAGCATATTCCATCTATTCACTTCCCATGATCGTACAACTCATGATATACAAGAGAAGATTTCTACATCAGTCCAACATTCATATTTAGCCTATGTTTGGGACTCTCTTGTATCAGATTCATAGCCATACATTGGGACTTTACTATATCCCGTCTAATATTCAATTTTTTGGTATTATGCTTCATGTGTATCAGCTATGTATATACTGGACAGCTTAGACTTTTATTCGCACTGGATATAGCAGCGTCGACTGCTGGTACTTTTAATCTTTTGGTGAATTTATCCTCCATGGGATAGAGTACTGCGAATCTCTTTGTAGGGAGAAAATGCTTATCCGGGTGAGCCCATTCAGCATAAAAAAGCTGTTCTAGTAATGCATGGATAGGAAACGCATGCAAAGCCTGTGGAGGTTTTAAGGAACCCAAAGAAGAAACTGAATTTTCAGCTGACTCCGTTAGGGGTAGCTTGAAAGCAGAACGAACCATTTCCATAAGAGATGGTACCAGCAATTTCTCAGATTGCGAGGCTGAAAAGGGTTCATTCACCATTGTTTCCTCCACAGAGGAGTCATCAGTCTGTTTTTCCTCCTGATCGCCTGAGGGTAACACCTCTTCCTCTTCATATACGATGAAAAGCTTCCGTCTGACTTTTTCTGTCAGACATTCCGCTCGTGTGTACGCGGCTTTAGTCTTTCCTCTAACCCCAACAGGGCGGAGGGAAAGGTATCTTCAGTCATGTATACAGGGGCTGAGATGTGAGAAGCAGCTGCAACACCAATTGGTTCCAATGACTCACCCTGGCTAGACATTTCTGGTATTTCAGGAGAAGATGACAGTGTGGAGGCATGACTGGAGTTCTCAGCGCCTGGGGGGTGATGTTTTTGGTACCTTTTTGGAGGTGTTTGCACTGGCCTTTTTGGGAGGCATAGTCCTAAGCACAAAGCAGAGGCACTATTTAAATGCCCTAATTGCTGAACAATAGTCTAATAGAATGCCGCTAATAAAAGTTCAGCCTAGCGCTGGGAAAAAAGTCTTTTCCTCTTATTGGTAATGCCCATGTGCAGCCCTTACGTGCCCCACCACTCCTGTGTCCCGAGTGATCAGCCAGCTTGCTCTCCTTGCTATCCAGCTGAGGAAAAACTGCTCTTTATACACAGTTTCCACCCCGTGCTAGCACCGTGTGTCCTCGTGGACACTACGTCCCTCACACGGCGCCGCACCTAGGCCCCGCCCCCTTCCTACGTCACCCCGCCTTTCTTTGAATTTCAGATTGTCCCCGTGTGGGCGGCATTCGGGTCTGCCTGCAGACCCATCAAGGGGGGAGGAGAGGCAGAACCCAAATGGCGAGCAGTGCGGGGGGAAATTTAGAGCAAAACTGGATCCTCCGCACAAGGGGAGCAGCAACCACTTTTTTGAATTCCCAATCCTTTTAGTCCCTCCAGGGGGGAAAAATGCGGAATGGCAGATCTCTTTACCTATATGAGGAATCCCCACTGTGACAAGCTGCTGCTGAATCCACACACACACTGACACTGAGCTGAAGTGAAGACAACAAATTAAGGTATGTGCATTTACTCCCTCTAGTGGAGATATAGGGCATGACAACATTTTTTCCCCAAGGAAGAAAAACCATAGGTGGACTTTTCACAGTTCCTAGGCTTCTACCCTTAGCTTATCCTCGTCGCAGGATACTGCTGATGACAGACAGATCCAACCTTCATCCATCACGGCGGGCTGTGTTTAGAAAACCTTCAAGGACCGGGACCCTTTTTATCGGGGTTCCATTCCCTTGGACCTGTATAGCAACCCCGCCAGGAAAAACTTTAGGTAATGTGAGCATTACAAAAGCACTGGGTCCCGGGGTCCAGCCCTACAAGGAGAGGCGTTACAGGCAAAATCTCATTCTTCTTATCCGAGGCCCGGGTACCATCCACCTTGGCCTCAGTGGCACTTTGGATGGATCTGGTCAGTGGAGGCTGTTTAAATCCAATAGGGATCCCTCCAGCGGAGCTCTTCAGAGCACATCTTTACTTGTGACCAACACCTGGCGAAAAAACTGAGGTACTCAAGGTAGGAGGAGGGGTTATATAGGGAGTGAAATTCCTGTATTGGGTGTGCCAGTGTCCATCACCTGAAGGTGCCTATATACCCATAAAGTTAATAACTATGGCTCTGTGTCCCATGATGTACGATAAAGAAATAGCGGCGCTTTACCACTGACGCCCCCACGCCCCAGTGTGAAAGCAGCCTAATGGTATGGGAGGATTTTTGTTGAATTAAATAGACTGGCAGCTGTGTGTCTTTAAGTGTACTTTCACCTATACCAGTTAAAGCGGAGCTAAACTTTACAATGCTTACCTATCCTTCAACAGCTCAATGTCCCTCGCCAACATCCTCTACCAGGCTTCTTCCGGGTGCCAGGCTGCAGCCATCTTCATTGTCACTCCTGTGCATGCGCAAAATTGCAGTCATCTCGACACACGGGTGCTGTGCCGGAATGTAAAATGAGCCACGCCTGTGCAGCTAAGTGTAAATTCCAAAGAAGACTGAGCAGACAGGTAGGTTTCTGTCTGCTCCCAATTTTTTAAAGCAGCACTTTAGTTCTGCTTTAGGGGCATTCAGCTCAGATCTTTTAACATTGGCATATCTATGTCACGTGCCCATAACACAAGGTTGGCATCGGTTATGCAGATGATAACAGAACAGATTACATATAAGGTGCCAGCCTCCATGACTTGGGGCCCCTTTACACCCATTTCCACTGCACTGCATTACCACATGTGCGATAATGTGCAGCATTTTGGAAATTGATGTGCATTGTGTCGAGAAATACAATTCACTCTGAATGAGCTGCCAATGCACCAGAATGGACAAAAAAAAAACATACCTGTATCATTTTAGTAATGCAGCACTTCACTAAACAGTAGATACAGAGCCAATGCATAATCAGCCATTGTATTTAAACAATACATAAAAATAAAGCAATAATGTCACTTTTTAGACAGTACGTTTCTTTCACAGTGGCCTGCCCCTAATTCATGAAAGCCTCATACCAGCTTTGGTAAAAGTACTGACACGTGGGTCAGATTCAGGTTTTTCTTACTACCACCACTTTAAGAATCTGTCACTATGTTTGGAACAGGTTTTGAAAGGCTTAACATCAGACAGGCGGTAATTAAGACTAACTCAAAGTGTGCGTACAGGGGAAGGGGTGTGCTGTGTGTGTTCATTACTTTATATGTTTGCATTTATTTTACATAACATCATTGCAGGCCCTCCACGTCCTAGCATTCAAGGATGCAGGTCACAGTAAACTGACTCTTTGATCGACAGTGGGTGGCAGTGGGCGGATTCATAACTGATACGAAGTCCAAAAGTGGCTTTGGGGTCTGTCCACTGTCATCTGCTGTCAATTACAGGCAAAGCAGACCTGATAGGGAATTAGTCTCAGTTTCCCACTGGGTTCCGACCAACTCAACAACTCAAATTCACAGCTAATGCACCTGTTGGGTGGGCAGAGCCTGATGGGGACCTCTGAGACTAGTTCACCAACAGGTTTGCCTTGTCTGTGATTGACAGTGCACTGCAGTGGGTGTATTCCGAAATTATAGCTCCATCCACTGTCATCTGCTCTCAATCAAAAGTAAAGTCTCTCAGTTCCCCATCAGGCTCTGCCCACCAGTTTGACGGGTGCAGTGGCCGGGGGAGCGAGTGAACTAAGGAAAGAGGGTCCATCAGTGATGGCATTGACAGATCTGTGTACCTGACTTTTAAAGGTACATAAATCAGGCGCAAGCACCACCATTTTTCGACTTGCACTCCAACCAAATTCTAAAGAGCATCTATGACACCCTTTATGAATTTCCCAGACTGTATGTTGTCAGCGCTACTGCACTTTAGCTAATGCAGCAGATCTCAGTGCAAACACTTGTTTCATTTCTTTTGCTTCATATACACAAATGTATTAGTGCTAATGTAATAGAAAATCGCTTTCTCCCGTAGATCAGTTGCCTATGACAAGCAAGCAAAAAGGTATATTATTTCACCTAAGCAAACTGATTACTTTGTTTGACTATATTTATTAACTGTACCACAAGACTATGTCAAAATGGAAATTAGATATGCTGGAGGTGTCACTTGGGACATATAATCCATTAGAATATCTTAGTAAAAAAAAAAATTAAGCATGTTGTCCTTTCCTATACTTAACAGAGGAAAGGAATGGGCTCACTTTCAGAGAAATTTACTAAAAAAAGCACTCTGAGAAGAAAGTCCCCTCAATTGATCAAGGGGCTCCTAACCTGTCCAGTATATAGAAACAACCCAATTATCATACATAATACTCAAAATAGAGAGAATTAGTTGCTTGTATTGGTTCACGGTAATCTACGGTCTGTTCAGCATGACTGAACAATTCCCTCTCCTTAGGGCTGTAACTGACTTTTAGGCCTCTTTTACACGGGCGTACTTATATGTACATTGATACGAGAGGCCTAGTTTGCCTGCAAAAGATGCACAGGGGTTCCGCGCATCATTGTGCAAACAATCCTATTCATGTCTATTGGGACACAGCCTCTGCTCCCAATTTGGCATCCGCGTGGATGCAAATGCGTGTTCCTGATCGCAGACAGTGTGGTTTTGGGGACACGTACCCAGACCAATGTAAAATTGGGAGCAGCAGCTGTGTTGGTGAATCTACTGAGTCCTAGTAGACATGGATGGAACTGCGTGCACGCAGATGCATAGAACACTTGTGCATACCATGCAGACAAATGTGGCCCTTCGCACGGATGTACGCTGTGTGAGCTCATGTGAATGAAGCCTTATTGCATAATATGTTCAGCAAAGTTGCTGACTTCACTGACATACAGAGAGCCAGTAGAGGGATAATCCAAACACTTGTAAAACAAACATATAAAATTCACAAAAAGTTATGTTCAGGTAAACTGTACAATAACTAAACCTGTGCACACACTTTAAAATCACTATAAATTCTTTAACCAGGTTTCTAAAGAAAAATACTGCTGATCACAGAAAACACAAGTCCCGGCCTACAGTGGGAATCAGGTAGGGCTGCAACTAACAATTATTTTCAAAATCGATTAGTTGGACGATTATTGTTTTGATTAATAACCTTAAAAAATATTGTGGAGTATATAATTTAGTTAATATGTAAAGTTTTAAAATTGGAAATTTATTCTTAAATATCTTTGTGCAGTGGTAAATATAAATAACCAACTATATGGTTATGGAGCAAAATCTCTAATCCACTCTGAGAATAACAGACAGAAGAGATATACTGTATATACTATTAGAGGAGATATATACTCTATATACTATTAGAGGATATATACTGTATACACTATTAAAGGGTTAATCTGGTAAATGTCATCAGACTCAGATCAATTTCTTTTATTTAAAAAACAAACAATATCTTCTTCCTTCAAAAAAAAAGTCATTTTAAGAACGTTTTTTTGATTTCCTAATCGTTAGTGGGGTCAAATCGACGTTCATTTTCAACCACAGTGACGGGAAAATTTGTAATAGAAAACTTCTTGGTCAAAGGAATTTTCAGACAGTGTATGTGGTTTTCGTTCAGAAATTACATTAATTTTAAAAACAGAATGTTAAAGACAAATGAAAATCTCAAACAACATTCTTTCATTCAGTGAATGTACAAAGATGTTTTGTCTGAATATTCTCGTCTGAAAATTGATCCGTGAGGCCAGCATAAGGCTCGGTATACACCTATGCAGTTTGCTTTTGATCTGTTTCTGCAGTGCTTTTTGCTGTGCGTTTTGATTTTTGCGCATGTGATTTTGCTGCGATTTGCGTTTTTGCTTTTTTTTTGGCCAATTTGTTGTTGTGCAGATTAAAAAAACACAAATTGCTGCAAAAACGCATTGCATGCTTTTCTGCAGCTTGAACCAAAAAAGCACTGTTTTGCATTAAAAAAAAGGTCCCTGGCACTTTCCAAATACGCAGCGGCTGAAAAAAGCATAGATGTGAACGTGTCCCATAGGAAACCATGTAAATAAACTGTAGTGCGTTTCTGCAAAAAGCACCAAAAAACACATAGATGTGAACCAGGTCTAAGACATTTAGTAAAACAAGGGGGGTTAAAAAACCTAAAAGTAGCCCTTTATAGTACAAAAAAGAAGATAATCACTACTGCAAGGGGTTTATTTTTTTACTGTAGAACTGTGAAATTTTTACTGTAGCGATTATTTGATCTTTTTATACTATAAAGGGCTCATTTTAGGGTTTTTTTTAACCCCATTATGTTACTGGCTGATTAATAGATTATGAAAATAGTAATCAATTAATTTCATAATCGATTGGTTGTCAATTAATCGCTTAGTTGTTTCAGCCCTAGAATCAGGACAGGCATTTTTACATGGTTGTGAGTGATGAGACAAAGATTTAATAACTGTGGTATAATCATTCTCTCCTCTGCATTACAACTCGTTATCCTTTTGAGAATCAATTAATGCTGGAACAACATGACAATAAAAGTTGCCGAGTTAAGCAATGGTTCCAGCTGATTATTAAATTAGCCCTGAGAGACATTCTGAAGATAACATATTGGCAGAACAAGCTACTGGGCATTTTTGTACTAGTCTGCTAGTGAAGTAATTCATGAGCCAGTGATGTCCTGCTGTGGACCTCCAGTGCAGGCAGACATGTTCCCAAAGTATGGGATGAACTAAAAGAAATGTCATGTGCCCTTGCATTCTCCACACTGGTCTTAATAATAATATACACAATGAAACATTTAGTGAAATCGCTCATACAGTTTAGCCACTTTCCTATCTTTGGAAGAAGACATGGGACATCAATTTGACACTACACAGTAAAGTGTTCATGCCAGTCTGTCTGCATTTTTCAGACAGAGCTGGCTGTTTTACTTGCCAATAGATCTGTATTTCTGTCCATTTAGACCTAAAATGTATACAGCCCTGCCAGACAGCAAAACAAGATGATCTGACATTTCTCTACAGCCTGGTCATCTACCTGATAACAGAAGAGTGATTAGACAGTGAAGGGACAGTAAAAGACTGATATATTCATCACTTTGCTCTCTCCACCTGTCAGCTTGCTCCCCCGTCAGTGTGATTGCCTGCAGAAACACTGCCACCTGCCAGCCTCTTAGTTACTCAATAGGTGATTACAAAGGTTTGATACCAGGTCAAATTCTGGTACTTAAAGTGTATGTAAATCAAAGACAAAAACATAAATATAGCAGCTTATTAGTCATTATATGTGGTGGCTGCATTACAATTAATTTCCCAATCTTTTCTGTTTTTTTTTATCTGGTGATCCTACTAGTAATGCACTTCCTGTCCTATGGTGACAATGCTCACTCACTATACTGTAGCTAAATCAGGGTAATGTTGTCTCCCTTCGTCAGGAAGCGTGTTGGGACTACAGAACCACTATCACTTTCCTCATCTCCATAACATGAGGATGGTACTCTGTAGTCCACAGAGAGAACTAAGTAGGAAAAATAAAACGTGAGATAACACTGGAGATTGCATAGGACAGCACTGGCTTTCTGTAAGGGTCAACACATATTTTTTTGCATTTTATGCACAGATATGTCATAATGGTAAATTTAGCGGACCAAAAAAAAAAAAAATTTTAAGGCTTACATATATACTTTAAGGAAACATTCAACAAAAACCAGGAAGTTGAGGTTTATATGCAGAGCTGCCCCAGATTTTGCACTCTTCAGTTTTAGTAAATGAACCACTTAAAGGGGTTGTAAACCTTAATGTTTTTTCACCTTAATGCATCCTATGCATTAAGGTGAAAAAACTTCTGACAGTGACCGGCCCCCCAGCTCCCCCATTTTACTCACCTGTGCCCTTCGTTCCCTCGGCGGAGATGCGCTCTTCCCCTCTGCCCGGATTCTCGGCTCTTGTTTGGATAGATTGATAGCAGTGCAGCCATTGGCTCCCGCTGCTGTCAATCAAATCCAATGACACGGTCGCCGGGGCGCGGGGCCGAGTTCGGCATTCTGTGTCTATAGACACAAATGCTGGACTCGGGAGCACGCCCGCAAGGCAACCCCCGGGAAAGCGCTTCTCCTAGGGAGTTTACTGATGTGAGGAGGAGCTGCTAGAGCCGCCGGGGGACCCCAGAACACGATGATCGGGGCCACACTGTGCAAAACTAACTGCACAGTGGAGGTAAGTATGATATGTTTGTTATTTTAAAAAGAAAAAAACGAGGGGTTAACAAACTCTTTAACAACCGCGCCATAGCCGAAAGACTGCTACAGCGCGTCTCAATAACTCTGGGAGGGTGTACTATGACGTCCTCCCAGATCCACGCACCTGAGAATATCCGTGACCGCATCATGGTAAATGGCCGATGACAGCGGCCATTTACCGCATGCCCGGCTTAGCTCTTCCCCTCTCTGTACCGATCGGTACAGTGTGAGAGGAGTAGGGGAGAGATCAGTTGCAGCAGCACTGTGGGCTGGATCTGTAGTGCCCACAGCGCTGCTCTGTGCCAATTCCTGCACGCATCCATCCATCCATGCTCAGCCATCCTCCTTCATGCTCAGCCATCCCCATCCATATTCAGCCATCTCCATCCATGCTCAGCCATCCCCATCCATGCTCAGCCATCCCCATCCATGCTCAGCCATTCCCATCCATGCTCAGCTATCCCCATCCATGCTCAGCCATCCTCATTCATGCTCAGCCATCCCCATCCATGCTCAGCCATCCCCATTCATGCCCATGGATACTCAGCTAACCTTATTCATGCTCATTCATCCCTATCCACAACTCATCCATCCCTATCCACGGCTCAGCCATTCCCATCCATGGCTCACCCATCCCCATTCATGGCTCATTTATGCCACATCAGTTCTTATCCATGCACATACATGCCACTACAGTGCCCATCAGTGCCATTACAGTGCCTCACAAAAGTATAATAGATAGTCAAATTAGATTTTAAATGTATGCCCCTAAAACACCTGATGGTGCTCCCTGCATGTTGGGCCTCTGTATGTAGCCAGGATGTGGAAAAGTCTCACACATGTGGTATCGCCATACTCAGGAGTAGGAGAATCTATTTTGGGGTGTAATTTGTGGTATGTAGATGCTACTTGTTAGAAATATTCTATAAATGGACAACTTTGTGTAAAAAAAAAAAAATGTGTTTTCATTTTCTTTCCACGTTTTCCAAAAACTTGTGGGAAAAAAATTACATGTTCAAAAGTTTTCTTTCCAAAATGGGGTCATTTTTTGGGCATTTTCATTGTCCTGGTGCTCCAGGGCATTCAAAAGTGCAAGAGGTCAAGAAATTTAATGCATAATTTATGTTCCTAGAACACCTGATGGTGATCCCTGCATTGTGGGCCTCTATATGTGGCCAAGCTGTATAAAAGCCTCACACATGTGGTATTGCCATACTCAGGAGGAGTAGTAGAATGTGTTTTGGGGTGTAATTTGTGGTATGCATATGCTGTGTGTGAGAAATAACCTGTTAATATGACAATTTTGTGGGGAATATAAAAGAAAATTTTTTTTAAGTGATTGGCACCATAGCTTGTAGACTCTATAACTTTCACAAAGACCAAATAATATGCACTTATTTGGGTTATTTTTACAAAAGATATGTAGCAGTATACATTTTGCCCAAAATTTATGAAGAAAAAATTACTAATTTGCTAAATTTTATAACAGAAACTAAGAAAAAGGCATTTTTTTTACAGAATTTTCGGGATTTTTCATTTATCGCACAAAAAATAAAAAACTCAGCAGTGATTAAATACCACCAAAGCTCCTATTTGTGTGAAAAAAGGACAAAAAAATGTCATATGGGTACAGTGTTGCATGGCTGAGTAATTGTCATTCAAAATATGACAGCACTAAAAGCTGAGAATTGATCTGGTTAGGAAGGGGGTTTAAGTGCCCATTGGGTAAGTGGTTAACCCCATAGACTTGCATTGTAAAAGGAAGCAATAAAGCACAATCATTTTGTAGTATGTGTGCTAATGCTAGAAGCAGAACTTTTACATGTAAAGATGAAATATGAGTGCCCTTTGTACACATACAGAATATTTCCATACATAGAAACGATGTTAACACAATATTACCCAAAATTATACAACAGTTTAGATCAGTCTACTCTCTTAAATATGTAAATACACTCTCTTAAAAAAGTAAGAACAGCTTACTTAGTATTGCGCTAGAACTATATACGTTTGGTTTGATTTAAAAGAACGGCCTGATATATTACAATCAAGAAAATAAACTTTTCAACAACTCCTGATTTATATGCCAATCCCATAATTGACCTAAATCTGCTTTACATTAACTTCGAATAATCTCTTGCACACCAAAAAAACACTGTAAGCCACCTGAAGTGTAAGTATTACCTTTCTACAAAAAATGAATAAAAAAAAATAAAATATATTCATGCGAATGGCCCAGTCAAAGTCCAGACCTAAATCCAATTGAGAATCTGCGGCAAGACCTGAAAATTGCTTCAGTTATTTTGCAAAAGAAGAATGGGCAACATTTTCAGATGTGCAAAGCTGGTAAAGACATCCCCAAAAAGACTTGCAACTGTATTTGCAGCAAAAGGTGGTTCTACAAAGTATTGACTCAGAGGGGCTGAATACAAATACATGCCCCACTTATTTATGTGCCACTTTGTGTTGGTCTATCACATAAAATCCCAATAAAATACATTTACATTTTTGGTTGGAACATGACAAAATGTGGAAAATTTTAAGCGGTATGAATACTTTTTCAAGACACTGTAGATGTGTATTGTGGAATATTGGATGCACCAATGACTAGAGATTATGATATATACCAACCATGTCTTTGTGCTGCAAATGTTTAAACTCGTTCTATGTTTTATATGACTTGTGATATTTAATAAAAACGTTTGTTAAAAAATAAAATAGACGGTCCTATCACAGATATTATGCAAATAACAGACCATCCTGATCTATTTGCCCGCAGCATTCATCTCTTCTTACATTCCTCTGGATGGGAGCAGCACCACGGATTAGCTGGGAACGGCTAATCCGACTCAAGTCTAAAGGAAGGATTGGATAACCAGTTCTCAAGAGATACCACTGGGGGGTTCAATTGACTAGAGTGGTTGACTGGAGGATTCACAGTCGCCTAAAGGCCTGGGTAGGAATAGAGCAGTCTTTTGTTCACCTGGACCTGGGCTCCTTCCCATAGATTTCCAGGAAACATTTGGGAGGAGACCTATTGTATTGTCCAGAATAGGACACAATTTGTGGGCGAGATAGTGCTATGGTATGCTCGCGAAATGGAGAGCCTATATTTACTACAGGGCATAGCTGATGGAATGGCTGGGAGTATTTTGGAGGATAGGGTGTGGGAGGGAGAACCAGTATTAAGGTCCTTGCTAACCTGATGGGTCTTTTCTCCCTCCTCTATCCCCCTCTAAACTCACTTCACCCTTGCTCCCTTTTCTCCTTTCTTCTCCCTTCTTCTACCTGCCCCCCCCCCTTCTTTGTTCCCTTCCTTCTCTGTTCCTGTAAAACAGAGGTGTCCAACCTGTGGCCCATGTGCTGCATGTGGCTCAAGAAAGCTATGAATGTGGTCCAATATAGAACCGTAAAACTACCTAAAAATGTTGATTTTTGGGGGGGGAATTCTTTGTAAAAATGCACACTTAGTGAACACGTGTGCCCAAAGAAAAAAATGGCAGTGTCTCTTTACTGGACTTTTATAAGTTTTATCTTCCCACAGAAAAATCTAACACTCTTCACAATCACGCCCTTTTCAAGTCGTCAGTCTTCCACAGCACCTACTTTTGTGAGCAACTTTTTATTAATGATAAAGCACACAAAGGGCAAAATTAGAACCAAAATATCTGATGAGCACCTTGAAAAGTCATTGAGAATTGCTACTACATCCATCAAACCAGATATTGATGCATTAGTTGATCAAAAACAGTGTCAAATATCACACTAGTTTTTTGTTGCCGTCTTTTACTTTTAGGATTAAAAAAAAAAATGAAGTTTTATTACTCAGATAGATACATTATCTATATCAGTGATCATTTACTTGTGAACTACCCAACTTTTTCTTCTCATTAACTATCCTTATTGTTAGTGTATTTTATATGTGGCCCAAGACAGTTCCTCTTTGTTCAATGTGGCCCAGGAAGGTCAAAAGGTGGGTTCCTTCTCATATTGCCTTAATACCCCCCTTTGGAGGGCCAATTCCCCTGGTGGGGACAGGTGTGTTCTATGGTCCCCTTTTCCTCCCTTATAATTATAACTATACCTTAGGCAACTGGGTATTATAGCTGCGAGGTGATACCCGAGGCCCTGACGGGGGCATAAGGGGTCTTCAGAACATCCACTTTGCTGAGGGGGAGAATAAGTGTAGTAGTTTTTTGCAGGTTTGGGGAACCTTTTGGTAGGCAGTATAATCCTGTATTGAATCTAGTTCTTTTGTAGTTTGATGTTCTGTTGTCATGTGTTAAATGACTTCACAGCTTTGTACAGGACATGCCTCCCTTTCTGCTTTAGCTTACCATTTGTACTTGTACTGCTGGACATATATCCTGTATACGTTGTTCTATAATCTATGACTTGTGAAGTGACTATAATAAACAGTTTATGGAAAAAATAAAGTAGGGGGGGGGGGAAGCCTAGTCACGCGACCTGTCAAAGTTTTTTCTGCTGCATGTATGAATATGCCATGGTGTGGACTTACATTGC
Organism: Lithobates clamitans; assembly: GCA_037952925.1. Taxonomy (NCBI): domain Eukaryota; kingdom Metazoa; phylum Chordata; class Amphibia; order Anura; family Ranidae; genus Lithobates; species Lithobates clamitans. The sequence goes on from JBBGZY010000748.1 coordinate 2,306,281, forward strand.
AGAGAATAACTGGGAACAAATAGCCCTTTGTTATAAATCAACTCCAAAAGCAATCTTTGCAGATGAAGCCTCTTTTAATTTCATGCATCCCTGTAACAGACTGGATGCTTTCTGTCTTACCTCTGTTTGGTCTGAGACATTGAGGATGAGTGCCCATAATTCACCACGGTGGGCTGTTGGGCATCCTTGGCGCACATACTGCTGAGCTGCAGCACTGTCATTTTCTTCTAGGACTAGAATTGAGAGAAACAAAACAAAGTAATTGTGTATTGTGAACCTTTTCCTTTTTCAAGTTATAGCAATAGATTTGTAAACAAAGTATAAGCTTACCACACGTGGGAAATGCATATACACTATTTTTTCATATATATATTGCAATGCCTACCTTTACACGCACATGAACTTTACTAGCATCACAGTCTTCAATATAGAGCTGGCCCAACCCTTTGCAGCTATAACAGCTTCAACTCTTCTGGGAAGGCTGTCCACAAGGTTTAGGAGTGTGTATGGGAATGTTTGACCATTTGGCACTGGTGCGCAGTCATGTTGCAACAGGAAGGGGGTCATCCCCAAACTGTTCCCACAAAGGAGCATGAAATTGTCCAAAATGTCTTGGTAAGCTGAGACCTTAAGAGTTCCCTTGGCCAAGCCCAATACCTGAAAAACAACCCCACACCATAATTCCCCCTCCACCAAACAATTTGGATCAGTGCACAAAGCAATGTCCATAAAGACATAGATGAGCATGTTTGGGGTGGAGGAACTTGACTGGCCCTGCACAGAGTCCTGACCTCAACCTGATAGAACACCTTTGGGATGAATTAGAGAGGATACTGTGAGCCAGGCCTGCTCATCCAACATCAGTGCCTGACCTCATAAGTGCGTTTCTGGAAGAATGGTCAAACATTCCCATAGACACACTCCTAAACCTTGTGGACAGCCTTCCCAGAAGAATTGATAGCTGCAAAGGGTGGACTGACTCAATATTGAACCCTATGGATTAAGACTGGGATGTCATTAAAGTTCATCTGCGTGTAAGGGTAGGTGTCACAATACTTTTGACAATATAGTGTATGTATTTTATCTATTTATTCCCTTGGACACACTCCTAAACATTTTGGACAGTCTTTACAGAAGAGTTGAAGCTGTTACAGCTGCAAAGGCTTGGCCAACTCAATATTGAACCCTACAGATTAAGACTAGGATGCCATTAAAGTTCATGTACAGGCAGGCGTCGCAATACTTTTGACAATTTAGTGTACTGTATGTCTTACCTGTCAAAAATGTGTTATTTTGTCCAGCTAGTTTTCTAACTGAAACCTTCCTGCCAGACACTATAAAAAGGTCCTTTTACTTTTCACCAATGCAGTCAAAGCAATGCAGCTTGATCAAGTCTATGACTTGATTATGAGAGACCAGCAGCTCTCTTATGAGGTCATCTCTGCAATAACTTATTCAGTTAGAAGACTCCATGTGTTAGATTCAAAGCCCCGTGCAAAGCAAAAAAGCCAGACTAGCTTTCTCTCCTAGTCTGGATGCTGATGTGTAGATGATTACAGAAGGATCTTAGAAGCAAGGCAGAGTCAGGTACTGTCTGAACACATTTAAGAATTTTAATAACAGTGAACCCATAATGACTATAATATGGGTGCTGCCATTGCTTACATTCTCCTGGAAATGCAAATTGAATGACTATTGTGCTGACCCACCAGTCCTAATGCCTTCTACGTCACTAACCATTAACAGGTATGCAGATCAGAAAAAACAGATCTGCAAACTTGTCCTTGTTCAGTGGCTCAGTATTTGCCTTTGACAAACTAGATCATATAGGTTGATATTTTTGGTCAGTCAATGGACTTTTAATATTATTGGCTTTAATTGTGCTTTATTATTGAGGATCATAATTTAAAAAAACACAGTACAATTGTACAATTTCCCTCCCCACCAACAGCTGTCATAAAGGAGATGTCACTACAGATGACATGCGGCGTTAAAAAAGGTCAAACTGTCTTAGATGTGACAATATTCCATGAATACATGAAGACATAATATGACTGGTAATAAGAACAGCAATTAAAAGATTAACTGAAAACTTTGCAGACTGCAAAATAAATGAAGTTTCACCCCAGGACATAAGGCATTAATTCCAAAAGTGAACATAATTTGATGGCTCTCTGCTGATCCTTCAATTGTCAGTAGTGTGCTTTATTTCTTTCATTTAATTTGCTGATTTCTTATTACAGATATTAGAAGCAGCAGGTTATATATAAAACTTTGCAAATAAATGTAGCATAATACCCAGGAGACAATTCTACAAGACAAAGGACAAAGCAATGAACATTACTTACTTTTCTTTCCAATGCGGAAGTGTTCATGTTCAAACAGTTCTTAAAATCAAAGCAATAAAAATGTAATTACGTTTGGGTCTCTCATTACATTCTGTATAACTCTGTAATCAACAATTTTTACCAAATTTACTGCTGAATTTTTTTTTATAACATTGGTACAAAGGAAATCATCTTGGCTTAATAGATATCACAAAAGGAAAACCCTGAGGAGCTTCAGATCAACAAAACACTTTCACACTTGTAATTACATTTTAAAACTGAACTTCAGAAACAGCTAAATACAGATAGTATAAATATGTAAAAACTCTTTTATCTGTCATAGGATTTGTATTTCTAGTCACGCAGTCCAAAAACTTTCACAGCTCTTACACACAGCACAGCCCTGTCTGCCAGTTAAGTAACATTCACAGGTCTTGTCCCTCCCCAGTTCTGTGAGTGGTCAGTGAAAGGAGAAGCAGCAGACTAATAAGCTATCCTCCTATTAGCATGCTTCATGTTAGCACATGAGTAATGTAGCAACTGATTGGAAAAGGGAGAAGCAGCACAAGGAGCCAATCTGTGCTCTGTTGTACAGGTATTGCAAGAGGCTGATAAGTCAGATTCAAATATTTATACAGTTTGCATATTTAAAAAAAAAAAAAAAAAAGATTTTTGTACTTTAAATAAAATATTTTACTTAAAGTCCATTGAGGGACACAGGAGTTCAGGAACAGTTGAGTTATACCACAACCTACAGGAGGAAGGGACACTGGCAAAAAGAAAATTATAAGCTACCTCCCATATAGCCCCTCCTCTACCCAGCATGCCTCAGTTTTTTAAAAAAGCAGTACCAAGGGCAAGAAAAAAAACCCCATAGGGGTGGGACCTGTGCCCCTCAATGAATTTCAATACTTTCTTTTCCCGTTTCTTATCTATTGAGGAACACGTGAATTCAAAAGCCATTATGATACCCAAAAACAGTCCAACTGTGGGTTGTGCAACAGCCACAACAGGTCCATAAAATAGAACTGTAAGCTGTCTACAATTCAGAACTACCTGAAGGACCAATACTGAATCTAAGCAAGATGTGAACAAACCCCTTTGCAGGACAGGGAAACTACCAATGACCAAAGGAAGGCCACAGAGGATCAACCTGATGTTCAATAGCAGTACAAAGGAATCGCTGCCAAGAGGAATGACTCCATTCCAAGGAACACTGAGCCTTACCAGCAAGAGGCTGTGAAACCAAAAGCAAGTGGAATAACATAAATACCTGATAAAAAAGACACAGAAAAACATGATGCGGCCAACACAAAAAAAACTAGGAAAAGTCCTCAGGAGCTACTGTACCTTGGACAAAAAACGACCCACAAGGGAAGACCGGAGAGTCTACATGTGAAGGGCCAGGCCTTACATCCCCAATTCTTATGATTTGGGAATGGAAGTTTCCATAATAGGAATCAGGATGCCTGGCCTGGAAACTAAATTTTGCAAGCAAGATATTCAGGAATGTGAGAAAGCACCACCACGTATGATCCCAAGAGGATAGCAAAGTCATCCCTGTGACAGGCAAAGGACTCAAGGGTACCAATCCTGAATTCAACCTAACTGAAAAAGGTGGTAGGCTGCAGAAGAGGCACCCTACAAAGTAATGGAAAGTATACGACAAACCTAAACTGATGCAAGAGAACACCAGGAGACTGTAAAACTATCCATCTGGGAGGTGTCTGTGGGGACTGACAAATAAAGTCTGCAGAAGCAGGTCCTGTCCTACTTTAATCACAGAACGTGGTTCTTAGAATGTCCTGACCTGCTCTAGTCTAGAGAAGTATACATTATTGTGGAGCAAGGGACAGGAATTTAGATATACTGCTAAGAATAGCACTGATGAAGAGCTCTCGAGAAACATACTCAAAAGGCTGTGGATAAGAAACTAGCTCAAGCAGCAGTGTAGCAAAGAATCTTAACTGCAGTCACCGAGAAAAAAAAAAAATTCAAACCAAGAAAGGCTAGCAAAAAAATAAAATAAAAAATATACACTTTTCTGCAGAGCTCAACAAAAGGCATCCAACCTCCTAGGACACTAGCATAAATTGAGGCATGCTGGGGAAAGGACAGGCTATACATGGGCTGGCTTATAATTTTTCTTTTTGCCAGTGTCCCAACCACCTGTAGGTAGTGATATAACCCAGCTGTTTCTGAATTTCTCTGAATGTTTTGGATAGAAAGTGTAAGCATTAGAAACAGTTTTATTTTTCCTGCTAACAGATGCTCTGCTCACTAACTGTCCTGTCCTGTCTGTTTACCAGAGATAAAAACTATTTTTGGTCATATTTGGGAAGGCTAAAGTGTCTACCAGCTTTTTATGCCTATGTCTATACCCGTGTCTGGTTAAACCATGGTCAACCAGGACAGAGTGCGAGGGAAAATCTAAGAGAAAAAAAGTGTTCTGTGATGGATATATACTCTGAATACACAAGGGTCTGCAGAAAGCCACTATTTTTTTTAACTCTTGTAGTGATCAGCATAATTTCAGCTAGATATGGAAGAGACAGAGACATCACACCACAACCAGTGTTGCATAAATATATAGAAGTGGCAATTTACAAAATACTTACTGCAAAAAAAAAAAAAACTTGACTGCAAGGTTTTTCACTTCATCTAAACGGGAGGTAACTGCTCACTTACAAGAATCAATCAAGAATGATTGTTAAATGCCCATGAAAGTGTAGTAGTTTTTCTAATGGGAAGTGCTTAACCACTTCAATACCGGGCCAATTCTGACACTTTGCTCCTACATGTAAAAATCATTTTTTTGCTAGAAAATTACATAGAACCCCCAAACATTATATATGTTTTTTTAGCAAAGACCCTAGAGAATACAATGGCGGTTGTTGCAACTTTTTATCTCACACAGTATTTGCGCAGGAATTTTTCGAACGCTTTTTTTGGGGAAAAAACTGTTTTGTGTTTAAAAAAAAAACAAAACAGTAAAGTTAGCCCAATGTTTTTGCATTTTGTGAAAGATGAAGTTACGCCGAGTAAATAGATACCTAACATGTCACGCTTCAAAATTGCACACGCTCGTGGAATGGCACCAATGTTCAGTACTTAAAAATCCCCATAGGCGACGCTTGAAATTTTTTTCTGGTTACATGTTTTGAGTTACAGAGGAGGTCTAGGGCCAAAATGATTGCTCTCGCTCCAACGTTCGCGGTGATACCTCACATGTATGGTTTGAACACCGTTTTCATATGTGGGCGGGACTTACGTATGCTTTCGCTTCTGCGTGCGAGCACACGGGGACAGCGGCGCTTTAAAATTGTTTTTTTTTTTTTTTTTTTTGTTAATTATATATTTTTTTTTCATTTTGACAAAAAAAAATTTATCACTTTTATTCCTATTACAAGGAATGTAAACATCCCTTGTAATAGCAACATAACATGTCAGGTGCTCTTAATAGTGAGATATGGGGTCAATAAGACCCCATATCTCACCACTAGGCTGGGAAGCCTGAAATTTAAAAAAAAAAAAAAAAAAAAAACGATCGCCACTTCCCAGCCGAAGCGGCGCCGTTTTTTTGAATGGAGAGGCCGGGCGTGACGTCATAACATCGCGCCCGGCCTCCGATGATCATAGAGACTCCGGGGACCATCTGGTCCGCCGGAAATCGCTATGATCTACATCCGGCGCCGGCGGATCCACTCTCCGCCTCACCGATCGTAACGGTGAGTCGGAGCAAGCACCGGAGGGCAGCGGGAGGGGGGGGGACGTCCCCTCTCGCCTCCCATAGGAATGATCAAGCGGTGGAACGGCTGCTATGATCGTTCCTATGGTGTAGAGATTCGCCGGCTGAAACCGGCAATATCTGAATGTTGTCTGTAACTACAGGCATCATTCAGATATACCTGCTTAAAGCCCAGGACGTCATATGACGTCCGTGGTATTGAAGTGGTTAAAGGGAAAGTGTTGTAGAGAAAATGATCTGCTTTGAGGCATGGTTAGGTTGTGGTGTGATAGCAGGCATTTCTGTGCAAGATGGATTTGTATACTTTGATTTATTTGACACTTGGCTATGTGCAGCTCAAGATGATCATGGAAAGAATCACCCAGCAGAAAAATACAAGCTGGCATTGATATTGCTAGCATTGACTCTTGCTGGCACCTTTACCTTGCTGACACAAAAAGCTTTGCCACAGGCAATAATGCTCAATACCTCTGGCAGGTTTGATGCTTTTGCTTGCCACTTCCTGTACAAACAGGAAGGGGCTGGAGCTACTCTGTCCTAGTTCTATTTTATTTCCCAGTGCATTCTGGGATAGAAGAACCTCCACTGCTCCTCCCTCAGCACCACGTTAACACTTTATAAATGCTTTACTAACACCCTGTAAATGTTAAAGTTAAGGGTGCATTACTATTGAAATTAATGGGGACGGCTGATAGCTCATGAAAGCAATAAGCTGCTTGATTTTTAACAACACAATGCTACAACTCCTGTGTTGCTGGTACTTTCTATGTGTTATAATATTCTAGGAGCCATCAATCAAATTAGTGGCACAATTAGTCACAAATCAGGTTGCCCCTCATTCAGAGAAGTCTCTGCAAAAGGTTAACAGTGAATTTGCAACCTGTGCAGCTGTATTCCTTGGCACCAAATGTGACAATTTGAAAAGTTTTAAGAGATTTAAAATCAGAGGCAAGGGACCTACCTGGTGGGACCGGCGTAGAGTCATCCACTCCTAGCTGACCTGTGTTTAAATTAAGTTCCCCAAATAATTCTCTCTAGATGTAGTAGAGAAAAAACATAACATTTTACCTGGGAAATATACAGTCTTTTAATTCATCTAACACAACGGTTTACAATTTTTTTATCTCTGGTATTTATATAGTGCTGACAATTTATTCAGAACTTAACATACTGTACATTCACATATAAAAAGGGACACTAAAATAGTTTTTTTTTTAAATAAAATGTCAATTATACAATTTTTTTTTTTTAGTCTAATACCATTATTATTGAGCTTTTTTTGTCCTGTGCAAGTTCCCCATCCTGCACTGATGCACCTCACAGCTACTAGTGTACAGTGAGCAGTGCCATTATTCATTATTTCTGGTCACATGCTCTGCTCTATGTGTACTACAATTCCCACAGCGTGAATTTGTCTGCCCAAATGTAGTCCATTTTGGAATAGAGTAGCTACATTCATATACATAAGGGGGGCAAGGAGAACAAACATATCCACCCTAGAACAGGAAGCCTGAGAACAGCAGAGAAAAGTTTGCAGAGATTAGACAAAAGGAAGAGAGTGTTAGAAAGTACATTCTACTTCTATTTAAACATATTGCATGTATTTTATTTTGGGGTTAGGGTTTAGTGCGACTTTAAATATATATACTGTGCTTTGCATAGCAAACCAGTCACCATTTACAATTCTTCTTACTATTATTCAAAGTGTATACAGTTGTGCTCATAAGTTTACATACCCTGGCAACATTTATGATTTCTTGGCCATTTTTCACAGAATATGAATGATAACACAAAAACTTTTCTTTCTCATGGTTCGTGTTTGGCCGAGCCATTTATTATCAATCAACTGTGTTTACTCTTTTTAAACCATAATAATGACAACAGAAACTACCCAAATGACCCTGATCAAAAACGTTTACATACCCCAGTTCTTAATACCGTATATTGCCCCCTTTAACATCAATGACAGCTTGAAATATTTTGTGGATGAGGCTCTTTATCTTCTCAGATGGTAAAGCTGCCCATTCCTCTTGGCAAAAAGCCTCCAGTTTCTGTAAATTCTTGGGCTGTCTTGCATGAACTGCACGTTTGAAATCTCCCCAGATTGGCTCAATAATATTGAGGTCAGGAGACTGAGATGGCCACTCCAGAACCTTCACTTTATTCTGCTGTAGTCAATCACAGGTTGACTTGGCCTTGTGTTTTGGGTCATTGTCATGTTGTGATGTCCAAGCATGTCCCATGCGCAGCTTCCTGGCTGATGAATACAATTGTTCCTCCAGTATTTTTTGATAACATACAGCAATAATCTTGCCATCAATTTTGACCAAATTTCCTGTGCCTTTGTAGCTCACACATCCCCAAAACATCAGCGATCACGCTTCGTGTTTCACAATAGGAATGGTGTACCTTTCATCGTAGGCCTTGATGACTACTCTCCAAATGTAGCGTTTATGGTTGTGGCCAAAAAGCTTAATTTTGGTCTAATCAATCCAAATGAATTTGTGCCAGAAGGTTTGAGGCTTGTCTTTGTGCTGTTTGGCGTATTGTAAGCGGGATACTTTGTGGCATTTGCGTAGTAATGGCTTTCTTCTGGCGACTCGACCATGCAGCCCATTTTTCTTCAGGTGCCTCCTTATTGTGCATCTTAATACAGCCACACCAAATGTTTTCAGAGAGTCCTATATTTCATCTGTAGTTATTTGTATCCGGTTTGGTTTTAACAGAACCCCTCATTTTCCACTTCTTGATTAGAGTTTGAACACTGCTGATTGGCATTCTCAATTCCTTGGATATCTTTTTATATCCCTTTCCGGTTTTATACAGTTCAATTACCTTTTCCCGCAGATCCTTTGACAATTCTTTTGCTTTCCCCATGACTCAGAATCTAGAAAACGTCAGTGCAGCACTGGATGACAGATGCAAGGGTCTGTCAGGAGTCCAGAAACTCATTGACCTTTTATGCACACACACTAATTACAAGTAAACAGATCACAGATGAGGATGGTTACCTTTAATAGGCATTCAAACCCCTTTGTGTAAACTTGTGTGCATGTTATCAGGCCAAAATCACCAGGGTATGTAAACTTTGGAGCCAAACACTAACCATGAGTGAAAGAAAAGTTTGTGTTATCATTCATATTGTCTGAAAAACGGCCAAGAAATCAAATTCTGTCAGGGCATGTAAACGTATGAGCACAACTGTATATATATATATATATATACAGTGGCTTGCGAAAGTATTCGGCCCCCTTGAACTTTTCAACCTTTTGCCACATTTCAGGCTTCAAACATAAAGATATAAAATTTTAATTTTTTGTGAAGAATCACCAACAAGTGGGACACAATTGTGAAGTGGAACGAAATCTATTGGATATTTTAAACTTTTTTAGCAAATAAAAAACTGAAAAGTGGTGCGTGCAAAATTATTCGGCCCCTTTACTTTCAGTGCAGCAAACTCACTCCAGAAGTTCAGCGAGGATCTCTGAATGATCCAATGTTGTCCTAAATGACTGATGGTGATAAATAGAATCCACCAGTGTGTAATCAAGTCTCTGTATAAATGCACCTGCTCTGTGATAGTCTCGGGGTTCTGTTGAAAGCGCAGAGAGCATCATGAAGACCAAGGAACACACCAGGCAGATCCGTAATACTGTTGTGGAGAAGTTTAAAGCCGGATTTGGATACAAAAAGATTTCCCAAGCTTTAAACATCCCAAGGAGCACTGTGCAAGCGATCATTTTGAAATGGAAGGAGTATCAGACCACTGCAAATCTACCAAGACCTGGCTGTCCCTCTAAACTTTCAGCTCAGACAAGGAGAAGACTGATCAGAGATGCAGCCAAGAGGCCCATGATCACTCTGGATGAACTGCAGAGAACTACAGCTGAGGTGGGAGAGTCTGTCCATAGGACAACAATCAGTCGTACACTGCACAAATCTGGCCTTTATGGAAGAGTGGCAAGAAGAAAGCCATTTCTCAAAGATATCCATAAAAAGTCTCGTCTAAAGTTTGCCACAAGCCACCTGGGAGACACACTAAACATGTGGAAGAAGGTGCTCTGGTCCGAAGAAACCAAAATCGAACTTTTTGGCCACAATGCAAAACGATGTGTTTGGCGTAAAAGCAACACAGCTCATCCCCCTCAACACACCATCCCCACTGTCAAACATGGTGGTGGCAGCATCATGGTTTGGGCCTGCTTTTCTTCAGCAGGGACAGGGAAGATGGTTAAAATTGAGGGGAAGATGGATGCAGCCAAATACAGGACCATTCTGGATGAAAACCTGTTGGAGTCTGCAAAAGACCTGAAACTGGGATGAAGATTTATCTTCCAACAAGACAATGATCCCAAACATACAGCAAAATCTACAAAGGAATGGTTCACAAATAAACGTATCCAGGTGTTAGAATGGCCAAGTCAAAGTCCAGACCGAATCCAATCGAGAATCCGTGGAAAGAGCTGAAAACTGCTGATCGCAAACGCTCTCCATCCAACCTCACTGAGCTCGAGCTGTTTTGCAACGAAGAATGGGCAAGAATTTCAGTCTCTTGATGTGCAAAACTGATAGAGACATACCCCAAGCGACTTGCAGCTGTAATCGCAGCAAAAGGTGGCTCTACAAAGTATTAACGCAAGGGGGCCGAATAATTTTGCACGCCCCACTTTTCATTTTTTTATTAGTTAAAAAAGTTTCAAAAATCCAAAAGATTTCGTTCCACTTCACAATTGTGTCCCACTTGTTGGTGATTCTTCACAAAAAATAAAAATTTTATATCTTTATGTTTGAAGCCTGCAATGTGGCAAAAGGTTGAAAAGTTCAAGGGGCCGAATACTTTCGCAAGGCACTGTATATATATATATATACATACATACATATACATACATACATACATACATATATATACACACATACATACAATACATATGCACACACGCATACAAAGCACGTTGACGACAAGGATAGCTTTTCCACAACCCTGGCCCAGTGGTTGTAGGGGTGCAGGGTGTGACTTATCGGAAACTGGAAGCCTCATTTAACAAGGGGGCCTCCAGATCCTGGCCGCCCCACGCTTTCACCAAAAAATTTAAAAAAAGTAAAAACATAATGATTAAAAAAAAAAAAAAAACACACAGACAGGAATAAAATTGTCAACGCAGGCTCTAATCCTTCACACTGTCCAAAATGTAAAAAAGAAAAATTGTGTGCTAAACTGACCCGGTCAATACAGGTTCACTTTTATCCAAGAGGTCACATATAAAAGATGCTTTTAAAATACTTACCTTTCTGGCAGCCAGCATATTGCAAAGCCACCTCTTCCCCACTTCCCAGACAGTGCATGTACTGGATAACCAAACTGGCCTACAACAATCTTTCTCAACTCCAGTCCTCAAGTACTCTCAACAGGTTAAGTTTTCAGGATTTCCCTCAGACGAAACGGCTGTGGTAATTACTAAGGCAGTGAAACTGATCAAATCATCTGTACAAAATAATGGTAAGCCTGAAAACATGACCTGTTGGGGTACTTGAGAACTTGAGTTGAGAAATATTGGCCTACAGTACTGGAAAAGTAGTGGTGTCTAGTATTTGGAGAACCAGAGGGGCCAAAATATTCGACCCATCCAGCAGTCAAATACTTGAGGAGTGGAGACACAGCCATTTATCATCACATGAGCATTCAGAAAGTGTGAATACCAAAAGTATTGTGACGCCTGCCTTCTCACACACACACACACACACACACACACACACACACACACACACACACACACACACACACACACACACACACGAACTTTAACGGCATCCCAGTCTTAGTCCGTAGGGTTCAATATTGAGCTGGTCCACCCTTTGCAGCTATAACAGCTTCAAATTTTCTGGGAAGGCTGTCCACAAGGTTTAGGAGTGTGTCTATGGGATAGTTTGACAATTCTTCCAGAAGTGCATTTGTGAGGTCAGGCACTGATGTTGGATTCAAAGAGTTTGTGCGAGTTTGGGGTGGAGGAACTTGACTGGCCTGCAGAGTCCTGACCTCAACCCAATAGAACACCTTTGGGATGAATTAGAGCGGAGACTGGGAGCCAGGCCTTCCAGTTCCTGACCTCACAAATGATCAAAGAATGGTCAAAAATTTCCCATAGACACACTCCTAAACCCAGCTTTCCCAGAAGAGTTGAAGCTGATATAGCTGCAAAGGGTGGGCCAACTCAATATTTAACCCTACGGACTAAGACTGGGATGCCATTAAAGTTCACGTGCGTGTAAAGGCAGGCATCCCCCAATACTTTTGGTAATATAGTGTGTGTGTGTGTGTGTGTGTGTGTGTGTGTGTGTGTGTGTGTGTGTGTGTGTGTGTGTGTGTGTGTATATATATATATATATATATATATATAGCAAGAGGCCCATGGTAACCCTGGAGGAACTGCAGAGAACCACAGCTCAGGTGGGAGAATCTGTCCACAGGACAACTATTAGTCCTGCACTCCACAAATCTGGCCTTTATGGAAGAGTGGCAAGAAGAAAGCCATCGTTGAAAGAAAGCCATAAGAAGTTCTGTTTGCAGTTTGCGCGAAGCCATGTGAGGGACACAGCAAACATGTGGAAGTAGGTGCTCTGGTTAGATGAGACCAAAATGTAACTTTTTGGCCTAAAAGCAAAACGCTATGTATGGTGGAAAATGAACACTGCACATTACCCTGAACACATCATCCCCACTGTGTAACATGGTGGTGGCAGCATCATGTTGTGGGGATGCTTTTCTTCAGCAGGTACAGGGAAGCTGGTCAGAGTTTATGGGAGGATGGAGCCAAATACAGGGCAATCTGTTCGAGAGTCTGCAAAAGTCTTGAGACTGGGGCAGCGGTTCATCTTCCAGCAGGACAACGACCCTAAACATACAGCCATAGCTACAATGGAATGGTTTAGATCAAAGCATAATCATGTGTTAGAATGGCCCAGTCAAAGTCCAGACCTAAATCCAATTGAGAATCTGTAGCAAGACTTGAAAATTGCTGTTCACAGACGCTCTCCATTCAATCTGACAGAGCTTGAGATATTTTGCAAAGAAGAATGGGCAAAAATTCTATTCTCTAGATGTGCAAAGCTGGTAGAGACATCCCCAAAAAGATTTGTAGCTGTAATTGTAGTGAAAGGTGGTTCTACAAAGTATTGACTCAGGGGGGCTGAATACAAATGCATACCACACTTTTCAGTTATTTATTTGTAAAACATTTTGAAAATGATTTATCATTTTCCTTCCACTTCACAATTATTTGCCACTTTGTGTTGGTCTATCACATAAAATCCCAATAAAATATATCTACGTTTTTGGTTGTAACATGACAAAATGTGGAAAATTTCAAGGGGTATGAATACTTTAAAGCCGCGTACACACGAGCGGCATGTCCGACAGAAAAAAGTCAGACGGAAGCTTTTCATCGTCTATTCCGATCGTGTGTATGCCTCATCTGACTTTTTTTTTTTTTGAAAATTCTGACGGGCCTAGAAATAGAACATGTTTTCCGACGGAACCAATTACTATCGGGAAAACCACTCGTCTGTATGGTTGTTCCGACAGGCCAAAAACAACGCATGCTCTGAAGCAAGTACGAGACAGAAGCCATTGGATACTGGCTATTGAACTTTTTTTTCTAGTCCGTGCTTGCTGTACGTCACCGCGTTCTGGACGGTCGGACTTTGGTGTGACCATGTGTAGGCAAGACCGCTTGAATGGAATTACGTCTGAGTTCCGTCAGAGAAACCTTCGGAGTTTATTCCGACGGCAAAACCGGTCGTGTGTAAGCGGCATAAGGTGACATCTTGGCTATGACCCTGGTGTATAAAGCGTGTTGCGGGAAATAAGTAGACTGTGACCTTCCACTCTCACTATATGCAAGCTGTAGCTTTGTGCTGCACATAAACTGTATTAGGGACAATTTCTTACATAAAGCAGAAGGAAGACTATGACTTACCAGTTCCGGAATATCTTTAATTTTTAATGGGACCTGAATCAGGCCCAGTTGAGCCCTAAAACTTGTCTGGTCAGTGTCATAGTTAGGATTACGAAGATTAATAAGCACCTACAAGGGAGATGTAAAAAAAATTAATTATCGAACTGGGAAGATGGACATTCCAATTTAAAATATATTATGAGGAATTACTGAGAACCTACATAACAATACACAAGCCTTAAAAAACACTTTCCCTTGCCAGCCACCTGCCTGTCACCACTTCTTCTCCTGCCACAGCTGGTAACACTATCTGTTGCTTTCAGGCATGGGGGCAAATGACCCCTTGTCCTTCGACAGGACTCAGGCCTAGCAGATTAAAGCTAGACCTGAACATTGTCACATGACTAAGGAAGTGAGGTCACCACTGACGGCACAGATTTCAGTGCCTGTTACAACAGAGAGGAGTGGAGAGGGTATGCAAGAATGGTAAGTATAATGGAGTTGGAAGGAGCCCTTTTCAGAGACACGGTCACCACCTGCATGGGACAGAAGAAATTGTCTTTTTAATATCACAGACTACGGATGTACACACCATGACATATAAAATTCAAAGTATACCTATACTCAAATGTTAAATTAAATAATTTAGATCTCACATAAGCTTTAAAACATGTTGATATAATTTCAAAAGTTGCTTTCAATTCTTTTAAATCTGCATCTTTTATTAAAATAATATCAGGAAATCCTGCCATGGAGGTCCATAAGTGCAACTGTCTCCCAGTTGTGCTCCTGTGTTTCCACCCTGCCACATGCATCCTTGGTGAACACTACAAGCAGATGTGCTAACATACAGAGCACAAACTTTGTCATTTCAAAGCAATAATGTGCAGCTAATGCTAGACCAAGTGCATATAGATAGGGAGTAACTTAACCCCTTGCCGCCAAACTACGTACCCGTGGTTATGTGAGTGGATGTACTGGGACCATGGCTGCAGCTGCAGTCATGACCCTGATATTATTTTTCTTAGAGCTGGTGATGCTCTTTTTTGTAAAAGCAATCCTAGCGGCTAATTACCGCTTTTACAGGAAGAGGGAGGGGATGTCCCCCTCCTCCCGCCACCCCCCGATGACTCTCCAGACTCTCTTGTCTCACCGAGGAGCCCGGTACTGAAGCCAGAGGTTCCATCAGTTTACTATACAGCTGATCAGGGACCAGAACACCCCCAATCATCTCTATGGTCCAAGAGACTGGAAGCGACTAGTATTTTGTCACGTTCAGTTTGGGCAGAATGTAAACAATCCATTTTTGGATTGAGAAAGCATCTCTTCAAACTAATCTTGGTTTGAACAGATGCTTTTTAAGGGCAGAGGAGAGATCTGGGGTCTAATAAACCTCAGATGTCACAGTAAAGTTGATCGGTCATGCTTTATTGCTATCACAAGGGACATTTACATTCCTTGTGATAGCAAAATAAATAAAGAGACAGTGTAAAAAAAAGAAAATACTGTAAAGCAGGGATCTCCAAACGACAGCCCTCTAGCTGTTGCGGAACTACACGTCCCATGAGGCAATGTACAATTCACAGACATGACTAGACATTATAGTTTGGGGACCCCTGCTGTAAAGGCTTTCAAAGAGTTGCCTATAGATAATAAAATGTACGTAGTTTGAAGCCATTCCACGAACGTGTGCAATTTTAAAGCATGACATGTTTGATATCTACTTACTTGGTGTAACATAATCTTTTATAATACAAAAAAAAGGGGGTGTTATATTGTGTTTTTGTGCATTAAAGTATATTTTTTTCAGAAACAATTGCACAAATACCGTCATAAAAAAACAATACAAAAAAATAAATGCAAAATCCACCATTTTATTTGCTAGGGACTCTGCTTAAAAAAATTATAATGTTTGGGGTTACAAGTAATTTTCTAGCAAAAAATACAGGTTTTTACATGTAGGTGAGAAGTGTCAGAATAGGCCTGGTCTTCAAGTGGTTAAAGGTGTTGAGACCATGTAACCAAGCCAAAGATTTGATATGTGGCCAGCAATGAAGAGAGCCTGAAGCATCATTTCAGCCAGTCTATTACTCTATTTTCAGCAAAAGTGTTACTGCGGTCATGTGGTAAAATGTGAGTATAAATCTGCTAGTGCACAAAGCAGGTGGTATAGAAATTCCACTTGTGTGATGACTGCATCTGCCGAAATACACAATGACCCTACAATCACAGCTACTGTGCTGTGCACTACCTAGAAGTTTTGCTCAGTAATCAATTTCCAGATCCGTTAGATCTGGCCATAAGTGTGTGTGCCCAAATATTTTGAATTTCAGATTTTTACACAATGATGCTATCAATACACATAAGGCTGACCTAAAGCCAACAATATAACTACCCAGAGGAGGGAGTTGAACAAGTATAATAGTCAGGTGGATATGTAATGGCGCTATGGTTACATATTACACTAGGGAAAGCATGTACAGAAAACCCTCACCAAACCAAGGATTAACACCTTTTTTAAAATCATACCAACAGCAATTTTTATCACATTCATATTTAAAAAAACACATGAATACCAAAATTCTCATACTGAGAAAATTTACACATTCAATAATAAGGCTCCTGTTAAAGTGGAACTTCATCCAAAAGTGGAAGTTACGCTCTTCCTCCTGCTTCGCCTCTCCTCTTTCAAATGTCCAGGAAGAAGCTACGCTATCGAGTACAGCGAAACGCGTTGACGTCATCATGACGCCGTCACGCTCCACCAGGCGGGTCGTGTTAGAGGAGCGGAACAGCTGAGACTACCAGCTGGGTGTCATCAAATATATGCGGATAATGATCCAGGAAGCCTGACAGACCAGGTAGGAGACAGACGCTTACACACCACGAGACCAAAGGCACAGCATCCGATTCTTATAACCAGCAGCAGACACATTGCCGCTCATACGAGCCTGCGGGACTCCACTCATTATCCAAGAGGACTTGATTCCAGATTGTCCGGCCCCCCTCCCTCCACCGAACCAAGTAGGGTGGTAACGTATGAGTGGAATCAACAAAACTCCTGCTTCAATATATGTATAGTATTGCTACCAACTGTCTGCATAGCTGTTATCTATACCGGTTTTACATCTAATCCCTATGCTTACGAGCAGTGCCTCACTATTGGAGTGTGTTTGGAATTCTGCGGTGATCTGTGCTATGTAAATCTCTTCAAGTCTACCATTACCAGACCATCTTGACCAATTAGCGTGTTTAGCTATATATGCTTTATATACCAACCTGCACCAACAATTATTACCTCGCCATTGCTGGACACAGCCAGGTATCCTATCCACGCTAACCATCCACTCCTGTCAGCCGGCTGCCAGGCAACCATCTCCAATGACCCCCTGACAGTTCCCTCTCCCTCTTTCCTCCCCGCCTCTCATATATGCTCCTCGGCAGCATAGTCATTTAAATTTATAACCCATATCAGACGGCTATGCCACTGTGCCCGCCCATATCAATTTTGACCCACTAGCTGCCGAACAGCATATTAAGTCCGGACCGTGTCGGTGTCATTAAGTATGTGTGTCTGTTTTTAATGTTGCCCTAGGTATAGTAAAACCTTCGTTATTTTTGTTGTTTTTTTGCCATATCCATACTGTCAGCAAAACCTCCTTGTTTGCCTAAAACACATTTTGTGGATTTTAAATCATTTAATAAATTGAGTATTTTATGCAATTACCTCTGGTCACTCATTGCCAAAGTAACCGCTTTTCCACTTGATACCCTATATATCAAGAGCTCCTTCCCCCTACCCTTCCTTATTGTCCCCTTTTTGATTCTCTTTCAGATTTAGCACGTTTTTTTTTGGGGGGGGGGGGGGGCAGGTACCTGTTTTTGACAGGTACCTGCTCCCCCACTTCTGGTCAGATTTCAGCAGCAATCTGAGCGCGGAAGTTCGCCCCCCTCAACAGCCTTCTGGGACATATCACAGGTCCCAGAATGCTGCAGGACCAATCAGATGCGCAGTGAGCAGCCAGCTTTGAAGCCACAAGCAATCACAGCCAGCTGCCCAGTGTTAGTATGCCAGCGCTGGGGACCGAAGCCCGGTGAAGAAACCAGCCACGTGAGACACCACTGGATACTGGGACAGGGGAGTGTCTAATTATTAAAAATTAGCAGCTACAGTTTTTATAGCTGCTGACTTTTAATTTTTTTAATAGAGGACTGAAGAATCACTTTAAGCCGCATTTCTTTCCCAGATGATATTGTGTCCCGTCCCACCAACAAAGATGGTTTCCAAGAAGAGTAATGGTGAGAGAATGAAGCCCAATATAATACTGCCTGGCCATCAAATGAAGTTGCATGAGACTAAAAGCTCAGCTTTTTCTTTCAAAAAATGAATTAAATATACTGTAAGCTAAACAGGAGATAAAACAAGGATAGCTTTCATTTTAATGCTTGTACATAGTTTCAAGTGCAGTACAGACAGACAAAGGTGACATTTGAGTTCATTCTTGGTGAGAGGGAAAATAGGTTTGTGTAATAGAACTTCTCAGGCATTTTAGGTAAGTTTTGATGGAGTATATTTCTAATCAGGTGAAATATTCAAATCCAGAGTCTTTGTGATTTTGGGCAGGAACACAATATGCAGAACACAGTACCCATCTTCAAACATTCACAAAAATATGTTGGGTTACATAGGGGAGTATATATTTTGCCAACATGGAAGTTGTGAGGTACCAGCAGCAGAGTTTTCAAAGGATATTATATTGGTAGAGCTTTGACAGGTATTTGCCCAAATATCTAATCCTCCAACTATTGCTCACACATTTTTTGCTATGGTTTTTACATACCTCAAGAAAGTCCTTAGGTGCATACACAGGTCTAAAAAGGGATAAGTCTGAAAAAAAAAAAACACATCAACTAAACTAAACAGAATTAGATTGAGGATGCAAAAGTAAATGCTAATAAGCATATTTCATAAGCTCATGCAAGACTTCAGTTCTATGTTATCTACTGTACATAAAAACCTCCTCATCAATTGAGATAAATGCATTACAATGTCTAACTTTCTTAGTATATTATTTATTTGTGTGACTATGACCCTCCAAAAGCTGTCCAAAGTTATTAGCTACTTACCTACCTTCACGTATCCTTTGTCTCATCTGTTAGTGGAGATTGCTGATCCAAAATGACTGTACAGGCCCACCACCAACTTGCCTTGACGCTGCCCCCGTCATGATGAGATCATGCCGCCGATGCAGTTTTTAGGACCTGTTAACACTCCACTGATACACAGCAAATGATAAGTGTCCATGTCACTAGGCAGCGACGTAGATGCCTGAAGGAAGACCCCGTCACTTTGTTGCGAGGGTGGGAGAAGACTCAGAACCCATCTCATCACTTCACCACCAACATCAGAGTATTTGGGGATTTAGATTAGGTTTTATTTTTAATTTATGCACCAATTAGCTAGAAGTGGTTGGAGGTTTTTTTTTATGGGTGGAAATTTCACTGGCTGGACTTCAGCTTTGCCTAAACTATCTGGTTTTGTCTTCTTTCACTAGGCACATATTAATCACAGATATCAAACTTGGTCCCACTACAGACTACAATTAATGTCCCAACCACAGTCACAAAACCACTTACATCAACATTAGAGCCACTTTAAACAGAGGATGCATTAGAGGCAAATATAAAATAGACCTTTACCAGGTTCATCTGTTCCCATTTCATTCCATTTATTGAGTAACTCTTTTTGCTCTTCAGCTGGCCTCTGAAAAACACAAGCCATTAATACATCTCCCAAGAAAGAAGATTCATTGTAAAAATGTACTAGATACACTGACACAATAGAGATAAAGACAGGGGTCTTTCCACAGTCATTATTTGTTCCCTGATGTACCTCTCAGACAGGTTGTTGTCAACACACGTATATAAGAATGAATTTTATCAATGGAAATTCACGGCTGGTAAACAGATGTAAAAGATTCCACAGGGGATTACAACAACCTGACCAAGTAGAATTAACTGCAGTAGTATATGCTAGTATTGGAAGACTGTAATTGCCACGCCTCACAGTACATGTGCCACTTTTGTCCTTGTGAGGACAATAGCGATGGTTCTAAAGGCATGCAACTCTAATGGGGTATGTGGTGAGAAACCTGTCTGTCTATTTACAACCATGTTGTGCAGGAACCTACCGTTTAGTCATTCATATAGCTTACATCAATTTAAAGTATGCATACACACAGTGGCCACATTATTAAGTACATCTACTCATCCCGTAAATAGGTAAACAACAAATTCATGACTGAAACTCAGCTGCTGTTCTACTGAACAATAAAATGGGTAAGAAGTGTAATCAAGGTGACTTTGACCATGGAAAATATCGGTGCTAGACGTGGTGGTTACAACATCTCATAAACTGCTGACTTCCAGGGATAGTTATTCACTACAATAATCTAGTTTTTTTGGGGAAAAAGTGATTTCCAATTCTGTGGATTAAAAGAACTTCTAAATGAGAGTTAGAACGGAATGGCCAGCTGTTCAATGTGACAGAAGACCATAACTGCTTAAATTGTTTTCCAGGCTACTTGCATTCTCACACTACAATTTAGCTGATCAGCCACTACGTTTAAAATAAAATAAAAAAATCTAAAAGGCCCAATTCTGAAGTCACATGACAGGCTAGTGTCTTCTTTTTCCTGGACTGACATGTGTAGGATCTTTCTGTGAGTATCCATGTTACTTGCTTATGACATGGATGCTTTCCATTGACTGTGAAACAGAGTGTGTCCTCACAGGGTCCAGAAGAGTTCAAGCAGCATCATGAAATCATTTCATGAGAGGAGTCAACAATACCAGGTAGACTGCCTGGGCTACTGGAAAAGAAATTATAAAAGCACCATGTGACAACGGACTAAGTAAATGGTGACTCAGCCTTTTTTTTTTCTTGTAAATGCATCTGAGTGGATTAAATAGCAGGGAATTGGGTGGCTTCATTTCCTAATCCCGGCCACAATAAAAAGGTAATAAAAAACCTTAGTTAGACTTACCAGTAACGGTATTCCTACGAGTCTTTCAGGACAGCACCTGGAGAGAGTGCAACTCCACCCACTTTCGGGAAAACACTGCAGTCATTTCTTTAACCACTTACCGACCAGCCACCATCATTATACGGCGGCAGGTCGGCACGATCCTGCGAACCGTCGTAGCTATACGTCGGTCCCTTTAAATGGGATAGCAGGTACACGTGCCCGCTGCACAGTGGGGGCGCCGATGCTCGTGGCCGGCGGTCATCGCAATAGAGTTTCGTGACAACATCATGTCTTCCAGCGGCCCCTGGAAGACGTGTTGTCACAAAACGTGTAGGGCGGAGCAGGACAACACGCTGACGTCACCTCCAATCTGTGCTCGATCTCCAGTAGGACGGGTTTATCCGAGTCCACACGGCCAATGGACCGGACTTAAGGCTTTCTTTTCTGGATGACATTCTGGTCTATAACCGCTGATGATTGGATGACCCTGTACCGGATACCGATGAGAGTTCCAGTTGCCAGTTTCAGCTGTGTTTGCGAGCTATGATCCTCTGTAGTGGGGGATCGTGGCTTTCCGGTAAGGAGTGACCCCTTCCATTCTTGGTGGTGGACTGCTTTCTCACGGAGGAATATTTGATATTCACTTGGATTTTTCTTTTTTTTAGGTGGTTTAGTTGCCACCATTTAAGACTGTTATTTAGTTCACCTAGTTTTGGACTTTTAGGATTGCATGGGTGGTTAATTCTTGATACCTCTGCATTTTGAGCTTACAATTTTGCTTATTTAAGGTTTTGACACTGTTTTCACAGTTTTTATGCACTTTTTGTAATGCATTAGCGCAAATCTTTATATTTTTTATTTTTAATGCCATATGGGTGTCATATTGTTAGAATCACTGCTGTTTCACTATGTTATATAATTGATTCACATCACGTATTTTCCACTTATTAATTTATTATTTAGCGCAGTTTTTTTTCCCCCTTTTTCTTACTTGTGATGCAAAAAGGTCGACCTGGGGAGCCCGCAATCTGCCTATTATCCTCTGAATAACATCCAGACTTAGGCTCTATTTGGACTCTAGTACCCTTCTTCTGCTTAAGAAGTCCGCTATCTGGTTTTGGCTGCCCTTCAGGTGCACTGCTGTTAAGGATGCCAAGTCTTCCACCCAAGTCAGAGTCTCTAGGGCCAAGTTTAGAAGACACCTGCTTCTTGTGCCCCCTTTTGAGATGTAAGCCACTGCTGTGGCATTGTCTGATAACACTTGGAGGTGTTGGCCCCTGATTATCTATTTGAAGGCCCACAGCCCCAGGAAAATGGCGCTTAGTTCCCTCCAGTTGGAGGACCTCCTGGATTCCTCTACTGTCCAGGACCCTTGGGTCATCTGGCTTTCTAGATGTGCACCACACTCCCAGGAACTCGCATCTCTTGTCAAGATCTTTGCTGTGGATAAGGTGCAGAACAAGCCCTTGTTGAAATTTGTTTGAGTCCTCCACCACCATAAACTTCCTTCTTACTGAAGATGGGATATTGATCTGCTTCTCCCAAGACTCTCTGTAGGCCCAATTCTGTAGAATCGCCTGTTGGAGGCCTCTCGAATGGAGGAGGGCCCACTGAACAGCTGGGATCGAGGCTGTGAGAAGCCCCAATGTGGACATGGCTGCCCGAATTGAAACAGATAAATTTGTCTGTACTCTTTTCACTGCGGCCTGCACCTTTACCAATTTTTCCTCTGGGAGGAAAATCTTTTCCTGTATCGACTCGATGACATACCCCAGGAAAATGGTCCTCTGAGAAGGAATGAGGTTTGATTTTTCCCTTGTTCAGAAGCCATCCCAAATTTTCCAAATGGTTTAGAGCCTTTTCCAAATCCCTGTACAATAGGTCTTTTGAGCTGGCAAACAGGAGGTCATCCAGATAAGGTATTACTGATTCCCCCCTCCAACCTGAGCAGTGCCAACGATTCCGCCATAAACTTCATGAAGATCCTTGGTGAATAGGGGAGACCGAACGGGAGAGCCCTGAACTGAAAGTGCGATACCACTCCCCCTGCTTTGATTGCCAGTCGTAGATATCTCTGACATTAGTGTTATGGGAACATGTAAGTACGCGTCCCTGAGATCTATGGAGGATAGAAAGCACCCTGCGGGAAGAAGCTTCCTCACCGAATAAACCACGTCCATACAATTTTTTTGTATCGAATGGACTTGTTTAAGATCTTTAAGTTCAGTATTAACCTGAACCTTGCCGATGACTTCTTTACTAGAAAAATATGTGAAAAGCACCCTAGTCCTTCCCCTTCCCAGGGCACTGGAGTGATTACTTTCTGTTGAAGAAATTTTTGCCCATTTTTCTGTAGAAGAAATTCCTGCAAGAGTAATGTCATCACCAAAGATTTTTCTTGACCTTTGGGGAGCTGCATCACACAGAATCAAGATGGCAAATTTTCCAAGAACTCCAGTGTGTAGCCCTCCGAGATTATTTTGAGGACAAACGCACTGGATGTCGCCCCCTTCCACTGTGGGAGAAAAGACTGCAGTCTTCCTCCCACAGTCGGGAGACCATCACTGGGGGGACGAAACACCCCAGTTCTCCCTCGACCCCTCTGGGACCTCCAAGGTCTCTTCTGTCCTGTTTCCTTTGAGTCCCGGGTCTGGTGAAAAGGATGAAAATTTTTCTTAGGTTGCGATGCAACTTTTTTTGGCTGGAAAGGCTTTTTTCTTATCTGCTGTTCTGTCCAAAACCACGTCAAGGTCCGGACCAAACACCAGATCCCCCTCAAAGGGTAAGCCACACATCTTTGACTTAAAGGGCTGAATCGCCTGACCAGGTCTTTACCCACAAAACTCTTCTTGCTGAATTATTCAAAGCCGAAGATCTTGCGGTCATCCTCACGGACTCCGCCGAGGCATCTGCCATGTAAACTACTGCCTTCTGTAGGATTGGCAGAGTCTCCAGCAGATCTTTGTGTGAGATTGCTGCCTCAATATGGCCCTTTAGTTGCTCTAACCAGTGTTCTAAATTCCTGGCTACTACCGTTGACATCATTGCCGATTTGAGATTGACTATTGTAGAATCCCAAGCCTTTTTTAAGAAAGAATCAGTCCTCTTGTCAATAGTGTCCTTCAAGACTGAAGGCTAAATTGGTGTTCTGCGATACCTGCGAGAAAGCTGCGTCAAGCTTAGGTCTCTTATTACAAACTTGTGCGCTATCTTCATGGGGGGAGGGGAAACGTGTTTTGTCTTTTCCTTAGTCTGAAAAAACACCAAGCAGACAAAATATACCATAAACAAATCTTGCAGATTTAGATCTCCTCCCCAGCAGACCCATAAAAAAAAAAAAAGTCAGTGATACAATATACCCCACAACATTTCTGCTGTAAATCACACTTCCCCAGAGAAGTCAACTGAGGAATATGATGCAGGCTCCCCCCCATCGGGGGAGGAAGGGAGGAAAAAAATTTACATAGCCCAGTTGTAGTTAAAGACCACTGCCTTTGCTACCTGGGTCTGGCTGGTGCTTGTGGCTCCTGCTCCTGCCACTGCTGCCAGTTCCTCTGGCTCCATCTCTCCCAGGGTTTTTTTTTTTATGTTTGCAGTCGTTTCGCCACTGCAAGAACCGGAAATTGCACCCGCTGAGGCCGCCACCCCCTTCTGCGTTCCAGCGGCTGAAACCAGAAGCCGCCGCAAGTCCCACCCCGTCTGGCAGTGAAGTCACCACCACTCGGGACCCAGAAGAGAGCACAGGCAGGAAGTCAGAGATGCCACACTGCCTAGTGCAGACCACACACTCTGCCCGCACCCCCCCCCCCCCTGGTCTATCAGGGTGGGACCCTCCGCCGACCTCTGCCCTCGCCGGGCTCGAAAAGGAGAAAGGCACTGGCACCCGTCAGGGGGGGTATTGGGCTGGCCAGCAGACAGAAAATAAAATAGTCTCAGGTATGCCCTAACCCTTCTCCACCTGGAGAGATGGCCTATCATACAGTAATACTGACCTTACTCCATATAGTTAGGCAACCTTATTTTCCTGAATATTTAAATAAATTTCGCGCAATATTAAGCAAAAATAAAGTGCATATTATAATGTGGGACACTGGTGACTAATTGGTGTTAGTGCTAGGATCAAGGATCTCTCTTATGCACTATAGTGATCGCTGCTAATTGCCCATATAGTGATAGTTAAATATTTGCAGTAAATACTAGAATAGTAAGCATGCCACCCTGTAACTAGCATGCAAGAATAAACAATGGCAAATTCTGGTGGTTCAAAAACCCATACAGTCTTCTATAAATGCTAATCAAATATAAAATATTATTAATACCACCCTGTAATCTGCATAAAAGAATATGTGCATAAAAATGATTCCTGGTGTATAAATCAAATAAAATCTTCTAAAATCCACAATCGAAAAATGTGCAATAAAACATAAGTGCAACCTTAAAAGATACACATTCAAAATAAGTGCAAAAAGTCCGTTTTGGTGCTACAATATAGTGCTGGTATTCAAGTGACGAAGTGCTTTAAACCAAAGTGAGTGGGTATTTATATATGAACAAAAACTGTGAAAAGTTCTTCTTATTTGATATTGGAAATTTAAGTGTGACAAATATGTATCCTTCTGCTGCTGGTGTCTCTTAGTGTGGTCTCACAGAACCCTCACCTTCCATTGGTAGTAATCAGGCATTCAGTAGTGTGTCTTTAAGGTGTGGGAGTGGTCTCTGGCAGCCTTTTCTTTCTTTGCTATTTTCTCTCCTCCAACATTCCCTCTATACAGCTCCGCTCTGGTAAACTCAGTATGGGGGGGATAAAATAGGGAGGGGGGAGAAGAAAAAGGCTCCACTAGTGCAATAAACTTTTAAAATCAAAGGGGGAATATTTATTAAGTGTTGCTCTTACATTTCTCATAATAAAAACAGGCAAGGTAAATGTAATAAAACGGTCTGGCGTTATTTTCCTAACCTTATTTTCCTAACAATTCTGGTTGCGATGACTGATCCGCCTAAGTCTCCAACCAGTTTTGTTACTGTGCCACTCACTGACATCATCAGGACCAGGAACTATGTCATCAGAATAGGACATGGCTACTGGTAGAAGTGCTTGTCTAGGATCATCCTAACTGGGCAACTGAAGATAGTATAATGTGGTTGTTGCCTGGTCTGAAGTAATTTTGATTTCTGATAAGCTATAAAAAGGTGGCAGGAGGAAAGATTAATGCAAGAATCACAAATCCATCGATCTATCCCATCTTGAATTAAAGCGGAATATACTCAAATGTTAAAATAAATTAATAAAATCTCACATAAGCTTTAGCATCAAACTAAACCCTCCTATCCTTTTCAGCCAATGAAGGTGCTATCTTAGCTTCTGTTTGATTTGCAACTGCCATGGTGACACACATGTGATAAGGTATGACACCAGCCATTTGATGGTTTGACAGTTCGGTTGAGAACACAAGCCAATGGAACAGTCAGCAATCCTGGCATGCCAGGAATGTAACTGTTTTTTTGGAAGCATTAAATCAATGGGTTTATTTCATTTTAAAGGCTATAATGGGGTGCTGATGGCATGATTTGTCTTACTATGTAATGTATGTACCCACACATAGCATCATCTGAATGCCACAGCATACATGAGTCTTTTGCTTACCATGTACACCTTTAAGGTTTCTAGATTAGTTCACTTAATAAAGTGGCCACCAATTGCATAACAACTGACATCAGTGCCCAATCACGAGGAAACTTACAGTCCCACACATCTATGGCAGGTATACGGACACGTGCATATAAACATACTGGAAGTTGCAACAATTTAACCTAACAACATGTTTCCAGATTGTGTGAAAAAACTAAAGCACCCAGCGGAAATCCACATAATCATACTGTATATTAGCACTTACATACAAATTCCGCAGAGAACCCAGGACCCCAGTGCTGCAAAGTTAGAGTGCTAACCACTTAGGAACTATGCTGCCCAGATGGTTAAAATATCCACTAGGCCAATGGCACATTTTGCTCACTACAGAAGAGGAATGATAGACCACACAGGCTTATTTAATAAAGCAAAGAGAAACGTGCAACGTGCAGTAACCTGTAGTAACCATTAAAACTCATCTGCAATCAGGCTACAGTAAATTAAAATTTGACCAATTGTTATAGCTTCCTCTAAATTGCACATCAGCTTTACTCTTTGTAATGCCTTAAATCAGTGGTCATTAACCCTGTCCTCAGGGCCCACTAACAGGCCAGGTTTTATGTATTACTTTGGGGAGAGGTAGACTAGAATACTGCAATCACTGAACAGCAAATGATATCACCTGTAATGTATTTCAGTTATCTTGCAAACCTGGCCTGTTAGTGGGCCCTGAGGACAGGGTTGATGACCACTGCCTTAAATGATTTACTGACCATGAATGCCCAGTTTATTTAAAAGTGATAGTAAGATAAATGGGCATTTCTATGATTTATAATGCAGACGATAAAGTGGGGAGCAGTGTCTTACACTCGTATAAAAAAAGCTAGCAACCATCATTTTTGTGCTTTTCTCTAAATGGCATTTTATTACAGCAAAAGTCACCTATCCTTTATATAAATCCTATATTGCCCAGTGACTACCTGAGAAATAATGGATATTTGAAGGAAAAAAAAAATACAGAAAAGGACAAAAGTAAAAAATTTTAAATTTAATACAACATATACTTCAAATGTCTGTACAAGCATACAGTGGGTAAAATAATTGTTTGATCCCTGCAGATTTTGTACGTTTGCCCACCTACTAAGAAATGAAGGGTTTATAATAATTTTTTATCATAGGTGTATTTTAAATTATAGAGACATAATATCAACCCAAAATACAGAAAAACACATGATACAAATGTTATAAATGGTACTTGTTGGCAAGCACAGAGGTAAGATGTTTCTTGTAGTTAGTGACCAGGTTTGCACACATCTCAGGAGGGATTTTGGTGCGCTCTTTTTACAGATCTTCTCTAAATACTTAAGGTTTCTTGGCTGTTGCTTGGCAGCTCAAAGTTTTAGCTCTCTCCATACATTTTCTATAGGATTACGGTCTGGAGACTGGCTAGGCTACTCCAAGACCTTAAGTTGCATCTTCTTGAGCCACTCCTTTGTTGCCTTGGTGGTGTATTTTGGGTCATTGTTATGCTGAAAGACCCATCCACGACCCACCTTCAGAGTTCTGGCTAAGGGAAGGTTCTCATCCTAGATTTTACAATACATGGCCCCATCAATTGGCCCCTCAATGCGGTAAAGTCGGTCTGTACCCTCAGCAGAGAAACAGCCCCAAAGCCTAATTTTTCCACCTCCGTGCTTGACTGTAGGGATGGTGTTCTTAGGATCATTGTCAGCATTTTTCTTCCTCCAAACACGGCAAGTCCCCCTCTGCTGTGGTCAGATGAGACCAAAATTGAGCTCTTTGGCATTAACTCGACTCGCCATGTTTGGAAGAAGAAAAATCTTTGACTATGACCCTAACACCATCCCTACAGTCAAGCATGGAGGTGGACACATGCTTTGGGGCTGTTTCTCTGTTAAAGGTACAGGCAGACTTTTTTGCATTGAAGGGCCAATGGACAGGGCCATGTATTGTAAAATCTTGGATGAGAACATTCTTGCCTCAGCCAGAGCACTGAAGATGGGTCGTGGATGGGTCTTCCAACATGACAATGGCCCAAAACATACTGCCAAGGCAACAAAGAAGTGGCTCAAGAAGAAGCACATTAAGGTCATGGAATAAAGTAAGTCTCCAGACATTATCCCTATAGAAAATTTATGGAGGGAGCTGAAAACTTCAAGTTGCCAAAAGAGAGCCAAGAAATCTTAACCACTTCACTACAGGGCACTTAGACACCTTCCTGCCCAGACCAATTTTCAGCTTTCAGCCCTGTCGCAGTTTGAATGACAATTGCGCGGTCATGCTACACTGTGCCCAAACTAAATTTTTATCATTTTGTTCCCACAAATAGAACTTTCTTTTGGTGGTATTTGATCACCTCTACGGTTTTTATTTTTTGCTAAACAAACAAAAAAAGACCGAAAATTTTGAAAAAAATAAAAGTTTTGCTTTTGTTTCTGTTAAAAAAAATTGTAAATAAGTAAGTTTTCTCTTTCACTGATGGGCACTGATAAGGCTGGCACTGACAGGCACTGATACGGTGGCACCGATGAGGTGGCACCAATGAGCGGGCACTGACGGGCACTGACAATGGGCACTGATGGGTGGCACTGATGGACATTGATAGGCGGCACTGATGGGCGGCACTGGGTGGCACTGGTTGGCACTGATGGGCAATGAAAGGCGGCACTGCTGGGCACTGCTAGGCACTGATAGGGTGGCACTGATAGGCGGCACTGCTGGGCACTGATAGGCGGCACTGCTGGGCACTGATACGTGGCACTGATGGGCACTGATACGCGGCACTAAAATGAGGCACTGATGGGCATCCCTGGTGGCACTGGCAGTGGTAGGCATTGCAGTGGGCACTGACTGGCAGCTGCCTGGGCACAGATTGGCAGCTGCCTGGGCACACAGTGGCATTTCCCTGGTGGTCTAGGGGCATACCTGGTGGTCCAGTGTGGATCGCTTCCCTGGTGGTCCTGGGTAGGACCCGAGGGGGGGCTGTGCTGATAAACAATCAGCACAGACCCCCCCTGTCAGGAGAGCAGACGATTGGCTCTCCTCTACTTGCGTCCGTCAGACGCGAGTGAGGAAAAGCCGATCACCGGCTCTTCCTATTTACATTGTGATCAGCCGTGATTGGAGACTCCGGAGACTCTTTACCTAGATCGGTGTTGCAGGGTGTCAGATTGACACCCCGCAACAACGATCGCCGCGATGCGCGCCCCTGGCTCGATATTCCTGATCACGCCATATGACGTTCGATCAGGAATATCAAACCACTTTGCCTTCATTCTGTAATAGGGCGGGCGGCAAGTGGTTAAGGATTTAGAGAAGAGTGGACCAAAATCCCTACTGAGAGGTGTGCAAACCTGGCCACTATCTACAAGAAACATCTTACCTCTGTGCTTACCAACAAGGATTTCTCCACCAAGTACTAAGTCATGTTTTTCCTGGAGATGAAATACTTATTTTACTCACTGAACTGCAACTTAATTTATAGCATTTCTTTTATGTACTTTTTCTGGATTTTTGGTTGATAATCTGTCTCTATCATTTAAAATACACCTATGATAAAAATTATAGACCCATCGTTTATTTGTAATTGGGCAAACATACAAAATCTGTAGGGGATCAAATAATTAATTTTCCACACGGTAAATGAACAAAACAGTAATAGACACAGCTATAAAATGTGTTCATTTCAAAAGCCTGTCTAACAATATTACATTTTTGTTCAAAAAGCTGCAATTACATTTACAGCTCTACTGAAATGTATTTCTGTCTCTTGCTTGTTCAGAAATAGAGGGCACAAGGTTGACAAGTACCTTAGGGCAGTGTATGATATCAAAGTAATGAAATATGTAATTCCTGCAGAGGACAGGGAGTGGGTGATAAGCACATATGCATCATGTTTGAATGGCATGTCACATTAGATAACTACCGATACCATAGACATAAATCATAATAATATATATATTGTACAGGACACCGGCAATATGTCCTGGATAGCAGGTATACTTCCCCAGTATTTGAGTTGTGGTCCCTTTAAAGAAGACAGTTTTATAGACGTAGCTGAGAACTCAGGGTAGCTTGGCTAGAAAGGACTGACTTTCACTATTCTCCGGGTTAATAATTACTCATCAGGGACCTGGAATTCCAGGGGTTCGAAGAGTTTTGGGAGGGAAGAACCTCCAAACCCTGATTACAAGGACAGAGGTTTGAAGCGTTTTGTGAGAAAACAATAAAGACTGTTTGCTTTTACAAGTGGCTGCTGGCGAGATATACACTATATTACAAAAAGTATTGGGACACCTGCCTTTACACGCACATGAACTTTAATGCTTAGTCTGTAGGATTCAATATTGAATTGGCCCACTCTTTGCAGCTATAACATCTTCAATACTTCTGGGAAGGCTGCTCACGAGGTTTAGGAGTGTGTCTATGGGAATTTTTGACCATTCTTCCAGAAGCGCATTTGTGAGGTCAGGCACTCATGTGGACAAGAAGGCCTGGCTCGCAGTCTCTGCTCTAATTCATCCCAAAGGCGCTCTATTGGGTTGAGATCAGGACTCTGTGCAGGCCAGTCAAATTCCTCCACCCCAAACTTGCTCATCTATGTCTTTATGGACCTTGTTTGTGCACACACACACTTCATGTTAGAAAACTATATGAAGAAACTTACCTTACGTGCAAGGGGAATATTGAACTCTGTGCACATACTGTTCAAACTTTTCAATACTCTTTTTTCCCAGCTTGCCTGAAATGATAAACGGTTTTGAAAGTCTGCAGATAAAAACCTTCCTGCATTAGTTGGTCCTTACTCTTATCAGGTGTTTTGCTGTGTGCTACCAGGATGCTTGTAAAGGCAAGATCATCAGCAGATGGCAGGTTAGATTTAAAGATCAAGGTAAAGATACTTGAGCCTTTGTGGGTTTTTTTTAAGGCTCACTTAAATTAAAGCATATCTATGGTCAAAAATATATATATATATTTCTAGCCTACTTTTATTATTCTGAACAATCTTAAAGTTTGTAAACTTACTTTGTGAAGATTTCCAAACATTTAACTCCTTGAATTCTGTGACATGTATTCACTGTACAATGACAGTAGGCACTACTGTGTCACACATTACACAGAGCCTGCCTTCTGGGCTACAGAAGTGCTCAGAGGAAGAGTTTCAGGAGGCGGAGTCAGTACAGGAATCACTGTTTGCAGGCAGCAAGGTACCATGGGATATGCAGTCATTAGAAATTGAAAGTAAACAGCAGAGGAATGCAGGGAAGACAGGAAGTTGAGGAAAGAGATGACCAGCAGACAGACAGAATTCACAACATGAAAGGAGTATTTAAGTAAGATTATATTGGATTGTCAAAAATAACTATTGTTTGTATTGTTATTACAATGCTGATTTTAAAAAATAAATATGTATGCTGTGACCACAGAGCCATACCTCCCTACCGTCAATGATTCACCAGGACCGTCCCACGATTTGATGCATGTCCTGGGGAATCAGGACTGAGTCCCGGAATGCCCGCGGTTTGTGCGGGTGTCTGGGGTCCTACATGTCGCAAGCCAAACTTTGTAAGACAGCCGCCATCTCTCTCCACCAACTGCCTCTGACACACACACAGTGCACAGCGAATAGAGTGCACTGACCCCGCCCCCTCCTCCTCCTGCTGTGATGTTTTACTGTACACAACACATGTTATGCTGGGAAGGGAGACTGGGGGGCAGAGGATTTGTGCTGTGAGGGGAAACTGAGGGGTTGGGGATAAGTCCTAGGATGGGGAAGAAGGGGGGATTTGGGAAGGGTGGAGGCGGACTTGTGCTGGGGAAGAGGGAAGAAGATTTGCGTGGGAGGATTTGTTCTGGGAGGGAGAGAGAGGATTTATCCTGGGGGGGAGGGTAAGTGTACAAATAGTGCTGTTTTTTTTTTTTTTGGGAGAGGAGGGAGTGGGATTTTTTTGCTGAAAGGGTCAAGTGGGGGAGGGTTTGCCTTCTCCTTCTCCTTACCCCTACACTGTGCGTTATACACCCCTGACTTATGTATGTATGTATGTATGTATGTATGTATGTATGTATGTATGTATGTATATATATATATATATATATATATATATATTCTCCACCGATATCCATTAACATAGGCAAAGGGACACGTTCTCCAATGCAAATATATTTTACTGAATCTTCAAGTCATCAAAATCGTCAAGTACATCAATTTCTGCAATTGATGTACTTGACGATTTTGATGACTTGAAGATTCAGTAAAATATATTTGCATAGGAGAACATGTCCCTTCGTCTATGTTTTTATTTATATATATATATATATATATATATATATATATATATATATATATATATATATATATATATATATATATATATATATATATATATATATATATATATATATATATATATATATATATATATATATATATATATATATATATATATATATATAAACATACATACATATACACACGCACACATATATTTGTATACATACATATATTTATTACACACACACACACACACACAAACATACACACACATATATACAGTGCCTTGAAAAAGTATTCACACCCCCTTGAAATTTTCCACATTTTGTCATGTTACAACCAAATACGTAAATGTATTTTATTAGGATTTTCTGTGATAGACCAACACAAAGTGGCACATAATTGTGAAGTGAAAGGAAAACTTAATTTTTTCTTTAAATAATATCTGAAAAGTGTGGCGTGCATTTGTATTCAGCCCACTTTACTTTGATAGCCCTAACTAAAAATCTAGTGAAACCAATTGCTTTCAGAAGTCACCTAATTAGTAAATAGAGTCCACCTGTGTGTAATGTAATCCCAGTATAAATATAGCAGTTCTGTGAATCCCTCAGGAGGATTGTTAGAGAACCTTAGTGAACAAACAGCATCATGAAGGCCAAGGAATATACAAGACAGATCAGGGATAAAGTTGTGGAGAAGTTTAAAGCAGGGTTAGGTTATATAAAAATATCCCAAGCTTTGAATATCTCACAGAGAACTGTTAAATCCATCATCTTAAAATGGAAAAAGTATGGCACAACTGCAAACCTACCAAGACATGGCTGTCCATGACAGGCCGGGCAAGGAAAGCATTAATCAGAAAAGTAGTCAAGAGTCCCAGGGTAACTTTGGAGGAGCTGTCAACTATTAGTCATGCACTCCACAAATCTGGCCTTTATGCAAGAGTGGCAAGAAGAAAGCCATTGTTGAAAGAAAGCCATAAAAAGTCCTGTTTGCAGTTTGCAAGAAGCCATGTGGGGGACCCAAGGAAGAAGGTGCTCTGGTCAGATGAGGCCAATATTGAACTTTTTGGCCTAAAAGCAAATTGCTCTGTGTGGCAGAAAACTAACACTGCACATCACCCTAAACACATCATCCCCACCGTGAAACATGGTGGTGACAGCTGGTCAGAGTTGATGGGAAGATGGATGGAGCCGAATACAGGACAATCTTAGAAGAAAACCTGTTAGAGTCTGCAAAAGACTTGAGACTGGGGCAGAGGTTCACCTTCCAGCAGGACAACGACCCTAAACATACAGCCAGAGCTACAATGGAATGGTTTAGATCAAAGCATATTCATGTGTTAGAATGGCCTAGTCAAAGTACAGACCTAAATCCGATTGAGAATCTGTGGTAAGACATGAAAATTGTTCAGACACTCTCCATCCAACCTGACAGAGCTTGAACTATTTTGCAAAGAAGAATGGGCAAAAATTTCACCCTTTAGATGTGCAAAGCTGGTAGAGAGATACCCAAAAAGACTTGCAGCTGTAATTGCAACAAAAGGTGGTTCTACAAAAGTATTGACTCAGGGGCTGAATACAAATGCACGCCACACTTTTTACATATTTATTTGTAAAAAAATTTGAAAACCAATTTATCATTTTCCTTCTACTTTACAATTACAGTGCCTTGCAAAAGTATTCACCCCCTTGGCATTTTTTGTGTTTTGTTGCCTCACAACCTGGAATTAACAAGGATTGTTTGAGGATTTGCATCATTTAATTTACAGAACATGCCCACAACTCTGAAGATTGTTTTTTATTTTATTGTGAAGCAAACAACAAATAGGACAAAATCACAAAAAAAGTCAATAAACATAAACATTCACCCCCCTAAAGTCAATACTTTGTAGAGCCACCTTTTGCCGCTATCACAGCTCCAAGTCACTTTGGATAAGTCTCTATGAGCTTGCCACATCTTACCACTGTGATTTTTGCCCATTCCTCCTTGCAAAACTGCTCCAGCTCCTTCAAGTTGGATGGTTTGCACTTGTGAACAGCAATCTTTAAGTCTGACCACAGATTTTCTATTGAATTGAAGTCTGGCCTTTGACTAGGCCATTCCAACACATTTACATGTTTCCCCTTAAACCACTCCAGTGTTGCTTTAGCAGTGTGCACCCCCCTTTGATGGTGGATGTCTTTTGGACGCCCATGCGTCACCGCCCGTACATGACGCTGGGGGTGTAGCCTTCAGGGGTCTTGTGGGTATATCTGGACGTTCAGCACGGTTGGGATTCTGATTCATTACTTGGCGATTGGATAGAGCGGTCACATCTCTAAGAACAAACTGACAACCATTGGATGTTTTTCACTCCTATTGAGACATTTTCCAGACACAATTTTAAGGGGCTAAGTGGAGACCGCAGTAAGAAATACCCCTATCCAGTCCGTGCTGATCCTCCGGATGTTCCCCTATTGTGGCCTTTGTTTTGTTCCGCCTCCTCAGCTCCCGAGCTGGATGCATTACACTGCTGCCATCTTGATATCCAGCGTTTGGCGATTCATCTCAGACTCCGATACCACATTCATGCATCCGCCCCGAAGAGCGAGCAGGGTCTCGCGAAATGCATAGGGCTTTATTGATGCTTATTTTATGCCGGTACATGCTGGGTATTATTGATGTCTGCATTATGTTTACATACTTCCCTGTCCACATGTATGTACATTTTATCATCTTATTTTGTATGTGTACTTACTGACCCAGCAATTTTCAAGTTTTATTGTTGCTCATTGATGTATAACATTTGTAATAAATCTTTGTATATTTACGTTCATTTGTGTTGTGTACATTGGCTATTATGCCTGGTAACTCACAATCATTGTTGTTACCGCTCAGTTACATAACATTTTGAAATGAATAAATTGATTTTGTCTCAGTGTTCATTGTGGACATTGGCTAAACCTCTCGCACCTCATTTAAAGTCCCAGGGCTATTTTTTTTTGTTTTTCTGTGCACTATTAGGGATGGAGGTGTCAGAGGGGTCACACCAGACCTTAATCTTCCTTTTTTTAGCAGTGTGTTTGGGGTCATTGTCCTGCTGGAAGCTGAACCTATGTCCTAGCCTCAAATCACACACAGACTGGTACAGATTTTGCTCAAGAATATCCCTGTATTTAGCACCATCCATCTTTCCCTCAACTCTGACCAGTTTCCCAGTCCCAGGGATGGTGTTCTTTGGGTGATGTGATGTGTTGGCTTTGCGCCAGACATAGCGTTTTCTTTGATGCCCAAAAAGTTCAATTTTAGTCTCATCGGACCAGAGCACCTTCCTCCACACATTTTGGGAGTCTCCCACATGCCTTTTCGCAAGCTCAAAACGTGCCATTTTGTCTTTTGCTGAAAATATTGGAATATCTTCTAGCCACTCTGCTATAAAGCCCAACTCTATGGAGCCCAACTCTGCAGCTCCTCCAGGGATACCTTAGGTCTCTGTGCTGTCTCTCTGATTAATGCCCTCCTTGCCCGGTCCGTGAGTTTTGGTGTGCGGCCGTCTCTTGGCAGGTTTGCTGTTGTGCCATGTTCTTTCCATTTGGTTATGATAGATTTGATGGTGCTCCTGGGGATCATCAAAGATTTGGATATTTTTTTTTATAACCTAACCCTGACTTGTACTTCTCAACAACATTGTCCCTTACTTGTTTGGAGAGTTCCTTGATCTTCATGGCAGTGTTTGGTTAGTGGTGCCGCTTGCTTAGGTGTTGCAGCCTCTGGGGCCTTTCAAAAAAGTGTGTATATGTAATGACAGATCATGCGACACTTAGATTGCACACAGGTGGACATCATTTCACTAATTATGTGACTTCTGAAAGTAATTGGTTGCACCAGAGCTTTTTATGGGCTTCATAACAAAGGGGGTGAATACATACGCACATGCCAATTATCAGTTTTTTATTTCTGAAAAATAGTTTTATGTATATATTTTTCTAATTTTACTTCACCAAATTAGACTATTGTATTCTGATCCATCACATATAATTCAGATTAAAAAAACATTTAACTAAAGGCTGTAATGTAACAAAATAGGTATAAAGCCAAAGGGGGCAAATACTTTTGCAAGGCACAGTCTGTGCCACTTTGTGTTCGTCTATCACACAAATTTCCAATAAAATACATTTACGTTTTTTGTTGTAACATGACAAAATGTAGAAAAATAGGATTTTTATAACAGCTTACCTGTAAAATCCTTTTCTTGGAGTACATCACGGGACACAGAGCACCATAGTAATAACTATATGGGTTATAGGCCACCTTTAGGTGAATGGACACTGGTATAACCAAAAAGGAAACAGGAAGTGCCCCTCAGTATATAACCCCTCCCATACCAGGAGTACCTCAGTTTTT
Source organism: Lithobates clamitans (assembly GCA_037952925.1). Lineage (NCBI taxonomy): Eukaryota > Metazoa > Chordata > Amphibia > Anura > Ranidae > Lithobates > Lithobates clamitans. The sequence continues at coordinate 2,343,643 of JBBGZY010000748.1, forward strand.
GTAGCAAAGCAATATATACACATATCCCAATAAGAGGGGAGGGACCTCTGTGTCCCGTGATGTACTCCAAGAAAAGGATTTTACAGGTAAGCTGTTATAAAACTCCTATTTTCTTTATCGTACATCACGGGACACAGAGCACCATAGTAATAACTATGTGGGATGTCCCAAAGCAATGCCACCTGAGGGGAGGGAGACACAAAGCAAATAGCCTCCGCCAGGCGTGAGGACCTATACTACTGCCTGCAGCACACTGCGCCCGAAGGCGGTGTCCTCCTGCCATCTTACATCCATTAGATAAAATCTTGTGAATGTATGTACTGATGACCAAGTAGCGGCCCTACAAATCTGAGCCACAGAGGCTTGGTGATGCACTGCCCATGAAGCACTGACTGCTCGGGTAGAGTGCGCATTAATCTTAAAGGGAGGAACCCTTCTTTTTAGGCCATAAGCCTGACTAATCACCTGACGAATCCACTTAGCAACAGTAGATTTCAATGCTGCCTGACCCTTTTTAGGGCCTTCCGGCAACACAAACAAAACATCAGTTTCCCGTATTTGAGCAGTCGCTTTCAGATACACATATAAATAAAACTTTTGTGCGCTAGCAATAATATAATTAAATGAAAAGTGCCTAGGAAACACAATGTATGTGTGAATCCCAGTAAAAATGATGACAACATCAAGTGTATAGAATCATTACTCAAAAGATCCAACACAATATTAGCATATGCTGAAAATAAATGATCACACATCAAAAGAACTTATAATCAGTCTAATAACTGGGTTCAAAAAATTGGGTAGAAAGAGAAAGTCCACTTGATATATCTCATCACTGAATCATGAGAAATAATGAGCTGAAGAGACTCTTATCGAATGTACATTGATTGCAGAAAAAGGAGTAATAGATGTGCGCTTACCCCAATCGTTGGACCTCCTCTATGGCAAGGTCATATGGGCTTGCAGATATAGCCCTCTGCAGGGACAGAATGTTGATATCCGGGTCTTGTCAGCATGTACCACCGACTCCAATGTGGTCCGGTCAATCCAACTGCTCCAACATCAGAGGGGGGACTCAGGAGTGGAAGAGTCCATATTTAGGAGAAAAACATGAGGAGAAAAACTCCAATAGTGTAATAACGTTTGGGGTTTTATTGGTTAAAATAAACCACAGATGTACAAATAAAAGTTTCCAATAAGAAAAAATAATTCTCTAAAAAAGCCGGCATAAAACAAAGGCTGAACGCCCGTACAAATAAGAACTTCGGAACACGTGATGGCAAGCACTGCGAGGCCACGCCCTACATGTTTCGTCATACGTGACGTCTTCTACGGGGCTTTCAGATACACTACATCCAGAGAGTGTAAAAATTTTTCTTCTGCAGAACAAGGTTCTGGGAAAAAAGAAGGTAAGGAAACATTTTGATTCAGATGAAACCCAGACACTACCTTTGGTAAAAAGGTTGTGTGCAGACGCAGCACCACCTTATCCTTGTGAATGATTAAATATGGCTCTTTACAGGAGAAAGCAGCCAATTCTGATACTCTTCTTGCAGAGGGTATCACAACTTGGAATACCGATTTCCTAGTCAAAAGGAGCAAACGAATATTCCATATAGGTTCAAAGGGTTGTCTTTGCATCACAGACAAAACCAAAATTCAAACCCCATGGGACAAGGGTATCCTAACTGGCGGAGTTATCCGAGTTACCCCTTGTATGAATGCCCGGACTAAAGAATGCAAAGCAAGCGGCCTTTGGAAAAAACTGAAAGGCCGAAACCTGACCCTTGATTGTACTCAAGCCCAGCTTAATTTCTACTCCTAATTGTAGAAAGGCCATAATTCTTCCTATGACATACTTACGAGGATGCCAACCCTTGGTTTCACACCAAGTGACATAGGCCTTCCAGACCCTTTAGTAAATGGTCCTGGATGCCGGCTTTCTGGCATTAATCAGGATGGTTACTATCAAACCTGAAAGCCCCTGATTTTTTAGAATGTGGGCTTCAATAGTGTTTTTTTAGAATGTGGGCTTCAATAGTGTTTTTTTAGAATGTGGGCTTTGTTAAATTTAGCGTTTGTAAGGCAGGATGGAATACCGGTCCCTGCGACAGCAGGTCCGAACAAGTTGGAAGAGTCAAAGACTCCCCTGCTGCCATTCTCACGATCAGTGCATACCAGGGTCTTCTGGGCCATGCCGGGGCCACTAGGATTACCAGCTTCCCTTCTTCCCTGATCCTGTGAATCAGCCGTGGTAGCAGCTGAACTGGAGGGAATGCATAAATCAGTGAAAACTGATACCACTGAGTCACTAACACATCTACTCTGAGTGCAAGTGGAACCCTTGTTCTCGCCACAAAGTTGTCCAACTTCTTGTTGAACCTGGATGCCAATAGATCTACGCCCGGCGTCCCCATGTTTGGCATATGACCAAAAAGACATCGGGATGTAGAGACCATTCTCCTGGCAACAACTGTTGACAGCTCAGAAAATCTGCCTGCCAGTTTTGCACGCCTGGACTGTAAACTGCAGCTAGGCAAGGAACAGGTTTCTCTGCCCAAGACAGAATATGGTCCACCTCCCTTTGGGCTGCGTGGCTTCTGGTACCCCCTTGGTGATTGATATAGGCCACTGCTGTGGCATTGCCAGATTGTATTCTGACAGGAGAATTCCACAACCTGGATGTCCATGCTATTAGAGCCAGACGTACTGCCCGAATCTCTAGGATATTGATGGGCAAGGTCTTCTCAGACTCTGACCACTTCCCTTGAGCAGTGGTCTCTTCTAGATCTGCTCCCCAGCCCCATAGGCTGGCATCCGTTGTTACTACTTTCCAGGAAACTAGAATGAAGGAATTCCCCTTCTGTAAATTCCTGGTTATCAACCACCAGTTGAGACTCTGGCGTACCTTTGGAGCCAGATTCATTGGATAATCCAAGGCTTGGATCCGTTTGTTCCAAGCAGACAGAATACTGTGTTGCAACAGTCTTGAATGAAACTGGGCATAGGGAACCGCTTCGAAGGAAGCTATCATCTTCCCTAGTAATCTCATACAAAGGCGAATGGAAGGACCCTTCTTTGCCTTGACTGCCTGGACCAGCTCTCTTAGAGCGTTGACCTTTGCCTGAGGCAAGAACATCCTTTCCTGGGTTGTGTCTATGACCAACCCCAAATACTGCAGCCTTCTTACCGGGCTGTAAGGATGATTTCTCTAGATTGAGAATCCAACCCAGGTGTCTCAGATAACTGACTGTCACGAACTGAAAGTGACGATGTTCTACCGCAAACCGCAGAAACCACTGGTGAGCGGGAAATATTGGCACAAGTAGATACGCATCCTTGATATCTATGGATGCCAGAAGGAGCGAATGTTTAGTAAGTGATTCAAATTCCTGAAATCTAGAATGGGTCTGACATCTCCATTTGGTTTTGGTACCATAAAGAGATTTGAATAAAACCCCATGTCCCTCTCTGCTGAGGGAACCTCTATTATTACTCCCTGATAAAGTAATCGGTCCAGTGCCAGAAATAAGGACTTTTTCTTTACTTGGTCCTTGGGAACATTTGATTTTAGAAAATGCTATGGTGGAAACTCTTGGTACTCTAGTATGTAGCCTAGAGCTACTACAGAGACGACACACTTGTCTTGGATTTCCTCTTGCCAAGTTTCTGAAAACCAACAGTCTTCCTCCCACTTGATCGAGCGGGGGCGCCCCTTCACAAAGAAGCCTTGGGATTCTGTTTTGTGGACTTCTGACTCCAGGGTTTTTTGTAGCCCTGTGCCTAGTTATGAGGCTTACACTTTGCCCCTGACGGTGGAGGCTGTCCAGACTGCTTTGGGGCTGTTGCTCCAGACATCTGAGGAGAAGGTTTAAAAGAAGGCCGTCTATTCTTTTTCTTAACCGGCAGAAGGGTACTTCCCCCCCCCCCCCGAAATCTTTTGGATATACTTATCCAAATCTTCCCCAAACAACCTTTCTCCATGAAATGGAAACCCAGCCAAGAGCTTCTTGCATGGTAACTCGGCTCACCAGTTCTTTAGCCACAGAATCCTGCGCATATGTATCAACATGAGCGCAAGGCGAGACGCCTGATGTATAGAATCCTTGATAGCGTCCACTGCAAAGTATAGGGCCCTAGGTAGCTCAGCTAAACTTTGGGCCTCTTCAGTTTGAGCAGGAACTTTTTTAATAACCTGCTTGAATTCATCCCGAAGTGATTGAGAGATGCAGGTTGTACTACTGCACCAGCTACAGCAAATGAGGCCTTAAGTAGAGATTCCAACTTCTTATCAACTGGATCACTAAATACTTGTACATTGTCCACTGGACAAGTTAAACTCCTGTTCACAGAGGAGATAGCCGCATCTACCGCTGGCAAATCCCATCTCTTTGAGAACTTTTTCTCCATAGGGTAAAGAATTGAAAATCTTTGTGGAAAAACTGCTTATCTGGGTGATCCCAATCAGCATAAATCAGTTGCTCCAGTAACGGTGCATAGGGAAAGCATGAGAACCCTGTGGTGTTTTAGCGAACCCAAGGAGGAGAAGGAAACATCCTCCACCTCTGCAGGAGGCAACTTAAATCCAGAACGAACCAAGTCTGTAAGAGATTGGATTAGCAATTTCTGCAATTGCAAAATTGAGAAAGGTCTCAGCAGGGGGGAACTTGCTCTCCTGAAATGATGGATGGTCCCCCCAAACCTCTTTGATGGCTGACAGAGCTGGTGATAGCAGTGCTGCCATAGGAGCCTTTGCTGACACTGAGCACAGCAGGGGAAGCCTGGAATGTTGGAAGCCAGGTATGTTGCTTCAACACCCTATAGTGGCAAACACAGGTAAGGCATTGCATACTCATGTTAGAAAGACCAAGTGAATTTATATATATATATATATATATATATATATATATATATATATATATATATATATATATATATATATATATATATATATATATATATATATAATTATACACACACACACACACACACACATTCCTTGTAATCTTTCTGACTTACCTGATCCCGTCGCAGGACTGCTGGTAATTATCACAGACAGATCCAGCCTTCACCCATCATCGTCATGCCAGACCTTCAAGGACCGGGTCCCCTTTCATGGGTTCACTCCATTGTACCTGTACAGCACCCTGCCGGAGAACTCTTTGGTTGTATAAACATGACCAAGGTTCCGGGTCCCAGGGTCTAGCTCTTAAAGAGAAGCATTACAAGCAAAAACCTAATTTCTTCTTCCACGAGGCCTGGGTACCATCCATTTTGGTTTTCAAGCACTTTACATGGATTCGTTTGCACAGCTCCTTGATCCCATCAGGGATTGCTTAGCAGAGCTCTCTTAGCTTTTTATCAACCGTGACCAACACCTTAGACACTGGCAAAAAAACTGAGGTACTCCCAGTATGGGAGGGGTTATATAGGAAGGGGCACTTCCTGTTTCCTTTTTGGTTATACCAGTGTCCATTCACCTAAAGGTGGTCTATAAACCACATAGTTATTACTATGGTGCTCTGTGTCCCGTGATGTACGATAAAGAAATTTCAAGGGGGTATGAATACTTTAAGGCACTGTAAATTGTTATAACCAATATGAGTATACTCTTCTCTTTTTCAAGTCTGGCCTTTTGTCACTGGTATACTTTCTGCATTTAATAAACCATCTTTCTCCCACCACTGAAACATAATTGCAGACAAGACTTATGTCTTCTACTTATAGTCACTTAGTTTCCCTCAGGATCCTTTCATTTACAAGTTACATTATGTGCCACTAACTTATAACAGTGAACATTTATTGTCTAACCCATTCTAGATGTTATTCTAGATGTCAATTCATATCAGCAATGCAAAAAATGTTTTCAATAATTCATTCTTTAAATCAATACCACTACTACTAAAATAATAATGTGACAATGATTCTAACTGGCTATTAATCAATTTAAGCAAGGTAATAAAAACTGAGGTCCTTTAGAAAGAAAGAAAAAGAAATTAAAAGAAAGTCTGCTCAGCAACAATCAAATAAAGCTAATTATTGACACAAAAAGAAAAGCTCCAGGGTCACTCAGTGAGGTAATGGAGTCCTTTAACTCAGCCATATTGGGCAGAAAATTGTACCTTCTACCCGATTATCAAGCATTGCTTTCTGTGCGTCAGCAGATAAATACAAGTTGACCGTCATTCTTATTTTGCTCACGCTCAACAAAACCTAATGGCGTGAACAGGTTATAGAGGAGTTGCAACACCCAGACATATTTGCATTAAAAGTCACATTAAGAAGGCATATTATGCATGACTGACAATGAAATAGATTGATATAAATGAATACAGAAGCATGTTTACCCATTCAGGTGTATACTACCTACCTGAGCCCTTCTCATGTAGGCCAGAGGTTCCTTAATGTGTTCAGCTGGTGCTGCTGGGTGGCAAGGAGCTGGAAGTCTGTGAAAGACAAATTACACAGGTTCACATTGGCTCAGTACTTTTGTGTTACAAAAAACTTTTTAGTACATTGTTAAGCTCATATATGTTCATGCCACAATTCAATAAACTTTGCTGCCAGGACAGGATGTGATGGGAAATTTCTCCAACAGGAGAACAATTTTAGTAGCCTGACGAATGGTTAGAACCTCTGACAAAGATTTTATTGTTTTGCATGCCTTCCTGTTCCCGTGACAATCATACCCACTATTTCCTGTTTGGGCATCACAGGGACAATTAAGACATTAGGGAATATCTCCCCATTTGGGTCACAGATAGAAATAAAAAACAGACAGCAAATTTACCCACTCTGGAACACACTCTCCTAGAGACTGGGTCCATGTGAAAGAGGCAGCAGGTGCTCGTTTCTGATACCATACAACTCCTAACATGTTGCCATACCAGCTCTCCTTTACCTTAGTGTAACTCGCAAGAAAGGGAATCACACTCATACTCTTCAGTTGTGGCCACAAATGCAAAAGATCTGCACTTTTTCACTCTACCACCACCCGTTGGTTTCCACAATACATTGGTTTCCCTCCTCTGCTACTGCCACCTGCCCTGTTACGCCCAAGTTCTTCAGTAGTGCGATGAAAAAAAATGATACAAACATTTTGAAATAGTCAATAACACAATGAAATTTCTCCCTTACAGCAACAAGACATTTTTCTTGGAGCTGGTACATACACAGAGCATGGGACATGGCAGACATTGCAGCCAGATGCACTTTCCTAGTATAGCTCAGTGTGATTCAATAGGGAACTGGATGCACACGAACACTGCTCTGCCATGCTCCTGCAGAACCTCGCCATCATGTGGAGCACCTGGCCTAATCCATCCATCATACAAGAGAAGGTTTAGTTCTTGCTTCAGCAACTGTTTTTTAGCAAATACACTTCACCCTCTGAACTGTCTTTCTCTGACTGGAAAGCAATTTAAAAATAGGACTTTTTCATCATACTTACACGTAAAATCCTCTTCTTTGAGTACATCATGAGACACAGCGTTAGGCTAATATTCATTACCTGCTGGTTATACTTCATCTTCAGGTGAATGGACACTGATAGACCAAAGGTCTTTAGACAGGAAGTGATCCCCTATAAAACCCCTCCCATACAGGAAGTACTTTAGTTTTGTAGCAAACACTGAATCCCCAAAAAGAGGGGAGGGACCTCTGTGTCCCATGATGTACTCAAAGAAAAGGATTTTACAGTCAAGTATGACAAAAAATCCTATTTTCTTTTTCATACATCATGGGACACAGAGTTGGGATAATATTACCTGCTGGGACTTCCCAGAACAATAGCCTTGAGGGGAGGGAGACACCCTGACAAACAATAGTCATCACACCTTATACGGCAGCCCACAGTACACTGCGGCCAAAAGCCGAATCCTCGGCTGCTCGAACAACCACTTGATAACATTTTGTGAATGTATGCACTGAAGACCAGGTAGCAGCCTTTCAAATCTGAGCCACAGATACCTGATGGCGATAAGCCCAGGAGGTTCCAGAATGAGCTCTCACCCTAAAGGGAGGAGCTTTACGTTTCAGACCATAGACCTGAATCGGACCTAATTGGCAATAGAAGCTTTGGAAGCTGCCTGCCCCTTCTTGGGTCCTTTTGGTAAAACAAAAAAAGGAGTCAAATCCTCGGATCTCCGCAGATCTAGACAAATAAACCTTGACTGCCCGAACAAAGTCCAAAGAATTCAGTCGTCTCTCTTCCGCCGAACGAGGCTGAGAGAAAAAAAAGAGGGCAAAATAATGTCCTGATTTAAATGAAAGGCCGACACCACTTTTGGCAAAAAGGATGGAACAGGTCGTAACATGACCCTGTTGTGGTGAAGGATCAAGTATGGTTCCGTGCAAGAAAGGGCTGCCAAATCCGACACCCCTCTAGCCGAGGTGATGGCCATCAGGAAGGCTAGCTTGTGTGACAGCAAGTCTAATGGAATTACCTTGATAGGCTCAAATGGTTGTTTCTGTAACACAGACAGCACCAAGTTCAAGTCCCAAGGACACATAGGTGACCTAATGGGTGGAAGCAAGTGAGTTGTCCCCTACATAAAAGGTTTGGATCAGTGAGTGGGAGGCTAAAGGCCTTTGGAAGAACACTGATAGGGCAGAAACTTGACCTCTGATTGTACTCAAAGCCAATTTGATTTCCACAGCTGACTGTAGAAAAGAGAGTTCTCCCGATCACGTATTTACGAGGATGTAATTTTTTGGCTTCACACCAAGTAATACAAGTCTTCCAGACCTTATGATAGATCTTCCTAGTGACAGCTTTTCTAGCATTCACTTGGGTAGACACCACAGTCTTTTAACACCCTGGCTTCAACAGCCATGCCGCCAACTTTAGAGACTGTAAATTGGGGTGGAATATAGGACCTCGAGACATTAGATCGGGGCGATGTGGAAGCATCCATGGACCGTCTATTGTCAGTCTCACAATCCCCGGTAACCAGGGCCTTCTGGGCCAGGCTGGTGCCACCAGAAGGACTAGAACTCCCTCTCTCTGAATCCTGCGCAACAAATGTGGAAAGAGGGATCGTACTGCCCATAATTCCAGGACATTGATGGGCAGGATCTGTTCTGTCCTTGACCATTTCCCCTGAGCTGTGAGCCCTTCTAGGGTCGCTCCCCAGCCTGAGAGACTGGCATCTGTAGTCAGTACTCTCCAAGTTACAGGGAGGAAGGATCTTCCCTTTCGCAGGTTCTGTTCCTGCAACCACCAGTTTAGGCTTAAGCGTGCCCGAGCAGTTAAGAACATTGGATAACCCAGGGCTTGTCCTCTCCTGTTCCAAGCCAACAAGATGTCTTGTTGTAGAGGCCTGGATTGGAACTGGGCATAGGGCACCACCTTTAAGGAGGATACCATCCTCCCTAGAAGACTCATACAGAGCCGAATGGAGGGTTGTTTGGTGCCCCTTATCTGACGCACCTGATCTTTCAGGGCACATCCTTGCGGGTGGCAAGAATACTCTTGCTTTGACCGTATCTAGGATCAAACCTAAATACTTTAGACTTTGAACTGATCTCAAGGTTGACTTTTTGGGATTTATGATCCAGCCTAAGCTTTCCAAATACCGCACTGTGCATGTTATGCTCTGTTCTAGAGCCTGTAGAAAGTGATCTCTGAGCAGGAGGTCGTCCAGAAACCTGAGCACCAGGATCCCTTGGGCCCTTAAAAGACCCAGTACTGGTGCTAGGATCTTTGTGAACACCAAGGGAGCTGTAGCAAGCCCGAAGGGTAGAGCCACAAACTGAAAACGACGTTTCTCTACTGCAAATCGCAGGAACCTCTGATGAGGCTGAAAGACGTACGTGTAAATATGCGTCCTTTTTATCAATGGAGGCTAGAAAGTCTCCCATCTGGAGTGAGACTACTACTGAGCGGACAGACTCCATCCAAAAGACTGGATCAGTAGATGGTTCAGGAATCTTAGATCCAAAATGGGCCTTGTGTCCCCATTTGAGAAGGCAGACCCTTTAATAGGGCTCACCAAGCCCCTATGCAACAATCCTGTTAAGCACCTTTAGCCTGCCAAGCAACACCTGGTGACTCACGTGATCTGGGTAAGGAGAAATGAACCACTGCAAGTGCCTGGTTCAGAGCCCGCTCTGTGTCCCACAGCTGCCTTCTGGAAGCACCGCATGCTTGGCATACACAGCTTAAATAAGCTGGCTGTGCGCCGGCACATTCTGCAAATGCGTGCGCACCCACATGCGTGGTCCCGGCTGTATTCGCCTATGACGCGAATCTTCAAGTGCCCAGATAAAGGCTACAGTGCATGTGCGGCAAAGCCGTGTGCGCCAAACCTGCCAAACAAACTGCCAAGCACAGCGGCGCTTTTGCAAATGTACGTATGCCGTGGCAAACCAAGGCAAAATGGCGCACCGTTGTGCGCCATTATAGAGGTAAAAAACAGCCAGACACAAGCAAAAAAAAAAAAAAGGTACACTTTGCAAACACCCACAGCTAGCCCAAAAACTCCCCCTGTATGGTCACCACACACAGGTGTCCAGCCTCTTGCTAGCTTGACGGATTGTTACAATCACTGGGGCACCCCACAATAATAATAAAGGGGTTTCACTTACCCGTTCAGGCGCAGGGCCGCTTAGAAACTAAGAGCCCAATCTTCATCCTTCACGGTGGGTTCCTGTCATTTAAGGACCTTTAAGGACTGGGTACCCTTTTCATGTTTAGGGCCCACTCCCTTGGACCTGTACAGCACCCTGCAGGAATGCCTTAGCACTGCAGGATTCCACCTTGCAGGGTTCATCGCCCAGAGGTCGCAATACAGGCAAAACCTTGCAGGATCTTGAGTATTCTTTGCAATTTTCGGGTACCATTTATCTAAGCATATAAAGCCTGTGTCAAATGAATCCGATCGGTCAATCCCTTAATTCATTTAAGAACAGTTTGTGGGACTAGAGACCTGGAGCTTAAAGAGCTCAAACAACCGTGCCATCCACCTTGCAGACACTGGTAAAAAACTGAAGTTCTTCCTGTATGGGAGGGGTTATATAGGGGATCACTTCCTGTCTAAAGACCTTTGGTCTACCAGTGGCCATTCATCTGGAGATGAAGTATAACTAGCAGGTAATGAATATTAATTAGCCTAACTCTGTGTCCCATGATGTATGAAGTATGATGTATGTAAGAAAGAGAAGTTTGGGATTCATTAAAAACAAAAAAAATTATACTCACCTAGGTGGATGCAGCATTGGTCCAATGCTACATCTGTCCCCCACCAGCTCTAAGATCGAGAACTGAGCGATCAAACACTGCTGATCGCTCAGCTCTCGGTCTTCAGGCTGCAGAGAGCCAGTGACTGTCAGTCACCAGCTCTCTGCTCTGCCTCTCATCGCTCACTGGAGTGCTGGGCTGTGGAGGGGATGGAAGCAGCTGGCTCAGGCTCTCAGCGGCTCACTGAGAGGCTGAGCTAGCTGCCGGCCTAGGCTTCTGGGTGGATCCTGACCTTATTGACAGGATCTTTTCAAGGTCTGGACCAGCTCTGTGACATCAGTTGATAATGGCTGAAAACGGGTCACAGGAGTACAGAACAATCTACACTCCTGTGATCCACAGGAGAGGTAGAGCCAAAAAAGCTTTGGCTATACTTCTCCTTTAACCAATAAGCAAGGAAACAAACTGTTGCAAGGAATAAAAATTAGGATGTTGAACCAAATGGATTTCGAACAATTCACTAAAATCTGAGGACAGGTAATAATCAGGCCATCATGTTACATAGTTGGTCTGGTTGAAAAAACACACAAATGCTTCTAGTTTAATCAATAAAAGGCAAAAAAGAAAAATCCTAAAAAAAAAATTTTTGAAAATCATACAATCCTATATACACAATCTTATACCCACAGTTGATCCAGAGGAAGGCAAAAACCCCAGTGAACCAATATGCTCCTTGTTGACCGAAAACACAGCTTAGACACAGAAATTCACTCAGATCTTAACCGAAGAGGGGGTTTACAGCTCAAGTAGAATGTGCTCGATTTAGGGTACCTTGATTTTAATGAAGGACAAGTGGAACTTAAATAAAGGGTTTGGTTTATTTACAAATAGGAATACACAAAGAGTGAGGGTGCCCAACCCCCGGGCCGAGGACCTGTTTAAGGCCAGGCCACACAAACAGCACTGAAGGAGGTGAGCAGCGGCCGAAGTACAGACTCGGCCTGCTGACATCACCGCTGTAGGGTCCACCTCCAGATTCTTATAGTAGGGAACCTTATGTTAATGGTGAATGCGTCGGTTTTCGTTTTTCTGCTCCTGAACTTGTACTGCCGGATTCCTTGCTAAGGCATATTCCTGCATCTAATGGCTAGGGCTGATAAGTTGCATCTGATGGCTGGGGCTGACAAGCTGCATCTAGTGGCTGCAGTGGCAGCCTACAATGACAAGCTGCATCTGGTGGCTGTGGTGGCAGGTACAATGACAAGATGCATCTGGTGGCTGCGATGGTAGGCTACAGTGCCAAGCTGCATCTGGTGGCTGCAGTGGAAGCCTACGACAAGCTGCATCTGGTGGCTGGTAAAATGACAAGCTGCATCTGGTGGCTGCAGTGCTAAGCTGCATCTGGTGGCTGCGGTGGCAGGCTACAGTGAAATCTTCCATGAAACTGGTCCCTGGTGCCAAAAAGGTTGGTGACCACTGACAAAGAGGACAAATTCTAACTACAATTAGAGGAGAGGGGGATAAAGGGAAATTGAAGAAAAGGGGGACTGTACTTTACCCTAGTGTGATCGTTCTAAAATAAAAATAAAAAAACACATACACACGCATGAGTGTCCATGGAACCTGTGAATCATGCAGGTTGAAGACTTGGTCATAGAAGTTTATTAATGGCCTTGCTCCCAGATTCCAGCTTGTTCTGTGGAGATGATTACTCTGGAGATTGTACTAAAACAGTTATGCCCAATTAACCCCGCAGGGGTTTACTGGCCACAGTGATAATGACTCTCCTTAGGCGCATTCCTGGTATTAGTCAATTAGTCAGCCAGAATTTCATAGCTGTATTTATTAGCTCAGTGGGCCTAGACACAAAGCAGGGAGTTGTCAGAAAAGCATATATTAGTTTTATATTCAAGTTGCTAGAGATCTATCAGATTAGGAGGACTCTCTACTCCAAGCTACTGCACCCTGGTGCCGCTCGAACTCCAAGTTCGGGAAGCAGGCCGAGCCATCTAGGCTCTGTAAGGGCTCGTTCACACATGTGTTGTGTATAGTGGGATTTTTGAAGCGCTGAAAAAACATCTATGTAGCTTGTTAAATGCCCATGAAAGGGTTGTTTTTCTAAGAAGTGGTTAAAGGGGAAGTGATGAAGCAGCAAGGATGGGAAGCGTTATCATAATGGGGGATTTTAATTATCCAGACATAGACTGGACAGAGGGAACCACGCATTCATCTAAGGCTCGCCAGTTCCTAAATGTCAATGACAATTTCCTGGGTCAGATGGTAGATGCACCAACTAGAAACAAGGCGTTACTAAATCTACTGATTACCAACAATACAGACCTGATCACGGGTGTGGAAATACGAGGCAATTTAGGAAACAGCGATCACAGGTCAATTTGCTTCAGTATAAATCACACAAATAGGAAACACAAGGGGGACACAAAGACACTAAATTAGAAAAGAGCCAACTTCTCTAAGTTACGAACCTTGCTAGAAAATATAAATTGGGATAAAATCTTAGAAACAAAGAAAACGGAGGAGAGATGGGTTTGCTTTAAGGGCATATTAAATAAGGGCATTAGCCAATGCATCCCATTGGGAAATAAATTTAAAAGAGCGAATAAAAGTCCTGGATGGCTTAACTCCAATGTAAAAATGCATATAAAAAGTAAAAGGTGAAGGCCTTCAACTACAAGGCTGAGGGATCGCCATCAGCATTCAGAGTTTACAAAGCATGCAACAAAATATGTAAGGGTGCAATTAGGGCAGCTAAGATAGAACACGTAAGACACATAGCGGAAAAGAGCAAAACAAATTCTTTAAGTATATAAACAGTAAAAAAGGGAGGACAGACCATATTGGCCCCATAAAGAATGAGGAAGGACATCTGGTTACAAAGGACGGGAAGATGCAGTGTTTGTCCTCATGACACATCACAGGAAGCACCCTCATGGCTAACAGAGGACAGAATTAGAAATAGACTTGGGAAACCTAACATTAATAAATCACCAGGACTAGATGGCTTGGGTACTTAGGGAACTCAGTCAAGTAATTGCCAGACCATTGTTCCTAATTTTTTCTGACAGTCTACTGACTGGAATGGTACCAGCTGATTGGAGAAAAGCCAATGTGGCAACAATATTTAAAAAAGGGCAAAAATACATCCCTGAGAATTACAGACCAGTTAGCCTAACATCAATAGTATGCAAGCTCTTGGAGGGGATGATAAGGGACTATATACAAGATTTTAGTATTATTAGCAGTAATCAGCATGCATTCATGAAGAATCGTTCTTGCCAATCTATTAAACCTTCTATGAGGAGGTGAGCTGCCATTTATATAAAGGAAGGCCCGTAGACGTGGTGTATCTGGATTTTGCAAAAGCATTTGACACCATTCCCCTTAAACATTTACTGTACAAAGTAAGGTCCGTTGGCATGGACCATAGGGCGAGTACATGGATTGAAAACTGGCTACAAGGGCGAGTTCAGAGGGTGGTGATAAATGGGGAATACTCGGAATGGTCAGGGGTGGAAAGTGGGGTCCCCCCAGGATTCTGTGCTGGGACCAATCCTGTTTAAATTTGTTCATAAACTACCTGGAGGATGGGGTAAACAGTTCAATCACTGTATTTGCAGACGACACTAAGCTAAGCAGGGCAATAACTTCTCCGCAGGATGTGGAAACCTTGCAAGAAGATTAAACAAATTAATGGGGTGGGCAACTACATGGCAAATGAGGTTTAATGTAGAAAAATGTAAAATAATGCATTTGGGTGGCAAAAATATGAATGCAGTCTACTCACTAAGGGGTGAACCTCTGGGGGAATCTAGGATGGAAAAGGACCTGGGGGTCCTAGTAGATGATAGGCTCAGCAATGGCATGCAATGCCAAGCTACTGCCAACAAAGCAAACAAAATATTGGCATGCATTAACCACTTCAGCCCCAGAAGGTTTTACCCCCTTCTTGACCAGAGCACTATTTACAATTTGGCACTGGGCTGATTTAACTTGTAATTGCGCGGTCATGCAATGTTGTACCCAAACGAAATTTGCATCATTTTTTTCCCACAAATAGAGATTTCTTTTGATGGTATTTGATTGCTTCTGCCATTTTTATTTTTTGCGATATAAATGGAAAAAGACCAAAAATTTTGAAAATAAACGATATTTTCTACTTTTTGTTATAAGAAAAATCCAATAAACGCATACATTTAGACCAAAATGTATTCAGCCACATGTCTTTGGTAAAAAAAATGTCAATAAGCGTATATTTATTGGTTTGCGCAAAATGTATAGTGTCTACAAACTAGGGTACATTTTCTAGAATTTACACAGCTTTTAGTTTATGACTGCCTATCTCATTTCTTGAGGTGCTAAAATGGCAGGGCAGTACAAACCCCCCCAAATGACCCCATTTTGGAAAGTAGACACCCCAAGGAAATTGCTGAGAGGCATGCTGTGCCCATTGAATATTTAATTTTTTTTGTCCCAAGTGACTGAATAGTGAAAAAAAAAAAAAAAAAAACTTTTACAAAAAGTTGTCACTAAATGATATATTGCTCACACATGCCATGTTTATATGTGGAATTGCACCCCAAAATACATTTTGCTGCTTCATCTGTGTATGGGAATACCACGTGTGGGACTTTTTGGGAGCCTAGCCGCGGAAAGTAGCCACCCCTAGCTATTTGCTGAGAGGCATGTTGTGTCCCTGGAATATTTTATATTTTGCCACAAGTTGCGGGAAAATGACAAACTTTTTTTTTTTTTTGCACAAAGTTGTCACTAAATGATATATTGCTCACACATGCCATGGACATATGTGGAAGTACACCCCAAAATACATTCTGCTGCTTCTCCTGAGTATGGAGATACCACGTGTGGGACTTTTTGGGAGCCTAGCCGCGTACGGGGCCCCGAAAACTAAGCACCGCCTTCAGGTTTTCTGAGGGTTTAAATTTTTGATTTCACTCCTCACTACCAACACAGTTTTGAAGGCAATAAAATGCCAAGATGGCAACTAAGCCCCCCCCCCCCCCCCGCAAATGACCCCATTTTGGAAAGTAGACACCCCAAGCTATTTGCTGAGAGGCATTGTGAGTATTTTTCAGCTCTCATTTGTTTTTGAAAATGAAGAAAGAAAAGTAAACTGTATTTTTTTTTTCTTTTTTCAATTTTCAAAACTTTGTGACAAAAAGCGAGGTCTTCAAAATATTCACCATACCTATCAGCAAATAGCTTGGGGTGTCTACTTTCCAAAATGGGGTAGATTGGGGGGGGGGTTTGTGCCATCTGGGCATTCCATGGCCTCTGAAACGGTCATAGGCAGTGAGGAGTGAAATAAAAAATTTACACCCTTAGAAAGCCTCAAGGCGGTGCTTGGTTTTTGGGGTCCCGTACGCGGCTAGGCTTCCAAAAAGTCTCACACATGTGGTATCCCCGTACTCAGGAGAAGCAACAGAATGTATTTTGAGGTGTAATTTTAAATATGCCCATGGCATGTTTGAGCAATCAATCATTTAGTGACAACTTTGTGCAAAAAAAAAAAAATTGTCTTTTTCCCGCAACTTGTGTCACAATATAAAATATTTCATGGACTCAACATGCCTCTCAGCAAATAGCTTGGGGTGTCTACTTTCCAAAATGGGGTCATTTGTGAGGGTTTTGAACTGTCCTTGGATTTTAATGCACAACATTTAGAAGCTTATGTCACACATCACCCGCTATTCTAACTACTTGACAAAGCCCTTTCTGACACTTGTTTACATGAAAAAAAAAATTATTTTCAAAATCAAGGGAAAATCGTGGGTGCGCGTTATAGGCCGATCCCCGCCAATTTTGTGTGATCGGAGCGATCGCCGCGATTGCCGCCGATATACACAGCCGTGTGTAAATTCAAATATGGTGCCGAGACTTCAGGGACTCGGCGGAGCCGAGATACACATACCCGAGAGTCCTCGGCTTTTTTCGGCGCCGCTTACAGTCCCGCCCAGTCCCACCATTGGACCTGTGTGATGTCCATCATAGGGCGGGACTTGGCGGGACTGTAAGCGGCGCCGAGAAAAGCCGAGGACTCTCGGGTATGTGAATCTCGGCTCCGCCAAGTCCCTGCAGTCTCGGCGCCATATTTGAATTTACACACGGCTGTGTATGTCGGCAGGGATCGATTTGCGGCGATCACACAAGGCTGCACTGGGGCAAGGCTGCACTGGACACTGGGGCAAGGCTGCACTGACAATTCTGCACTGGGGCAAAGCTGCACTGACAAGGCTGCAATAGACACTGGAGCAAGGCTGCACTGACACTGACAAGGCTGCAGATGGACACTGATAAGGCTGCATTGATGGGCATTTTAATGTAAGTTTTTTTTCCTTAAAATTCCCTCCTAAACTTGGGGTGCGTGTTATACGCCGATAAATATGGTAGCCACTAGGATTGCTTTTACATGAAAGCCAACCGCTGGCTGAAAAAGAATGATACCAAGATGATACCTAAACCCGCAGGCATCATTCTGGTATAACCACTCATAGTCCAGCAACATACCAGTACGTTGCTGGTCCTTGTTGGGCATATATTGGAACCTTTTTTTTATGCAGCTTGTGGGCTGAACGAAAAAAAGAGATTGATCGGTGGGTATGCCCACCATTAGAATACCTCCCTTCATCCACCCACTTCTAATGATGAGCATACATGCACCATTTTGCTTTTAACTGTGGTGGTGAAATCACCTCCTACAGCGCTGGAGTCACGGCTTTATGTATCGTGGGAGTAAACGCTGTTGCTGTCAAGATGAATAAATCAGTGCTGCAGCTGAATGGCCTAAAAAAATAGGCCGAAGCATGGGGGCATCCGCCCCAAAAGTTAGGAGCAAATCGCTCCTCCACCCCTGCTGCCCCAATGCTTCGGCATATATGCTTTTTTTTCTTTTTTTTTTTTAACTGTGGTGGTGAAATCACCTCCGACAGCGCTGGAGTCACGGCTTTATATATCGTGGGAGCAAACACTGTTGCTGTCAAGATAAATAAATCTGCGCTGCAACTGAATGGTGTACCTGCTAAGCAAATGAGGGTTAACAATAAAACAAAGTAACAATACAGTATAACAGTAAGACATACCATACCTGCAAAGGAAATACAAAAAAAAAAACACAGTAAAAAATAAAACATTTTTTTAACGCAATCTGTGCCTAAAATATATATATATATATATCCTGGAGCATGGGGGCATCCACCCGCAAAAGTTAGGAGCAAATCGCTCCTCCACCCCTTCTGCCCCCATGCTTCGGCATATATGCTCTTTTTTCTTTAACTGTGGTGGTGAAATCAACTCCAACAGAGCTGGAGTCACTGCTTTATGTATCGTGGGAGCAAACATTGTTGCTGTCAAGATACATAAATCTGCGCTGCAGCTGAATGGCGTACCTGAAAACAAAAAAATGGTTAACAATAAACACAGTAAACAGTAAAGTATAAAAAAATGACATACCTGAAAAGTAAACATGATAAAACATAACAATAAAACATTGCAGAATAAAAAAGAGCAGAACAATAGAGAGAGAGAGAGAGAGAGAGAGAGAGAGAGAGAGAGAGAGAGAGAGAGAGAGAGAGAGAGAGAGAGAGAGAGAGAGAGAGAGAGAGAGAGAGAGAGAGAGAGAGAGAGAGAGAGAGAGAGAGAGAGAGAGAGAAGAGAGAGAGGAGAGGGAGAGAGAGAGAGAAGAGAGAAGAGAGAAGAGAACAATAAAACGACAACTATTTTTGTTTTTTTTATTTCATATTTTTTTTTGTTTTTTTAGACTTTTTTTTGTAACTGTACCTGTTGTAACTGTAATGGTTCCAGGTTCGGGTCTCTCAAAATGCGATGGCATCTTGGGAGACCCTGTGAAAGTGTGCCTAGTCTGTGCAGTGCTGTACCCTACGCTAATACTCAACTAGTGTAAAACTAGTGTCAAAACGGTCACCAATGCAGAGACCAGGATTGTCAGGACAGGAGGGACAATAATAGCGGGTGTCACGCCTATATTCGCACTTGCTGCAGACACGACATCTTCTTTGGGGGGCTCGTTGGGTAGGGGTACTCGGGAGGAAATACGGAAAATGCCTCTCATGCAGCCGGCTTACTGCATTTGGATTGGGAAGGTGAGGTGGAGCACCGTCTCGAAACAGAAGGGCTCTGACGATCTCTTCCTGGAATTTAAGGAAGGATCCAGTCCATCCTGAATCTCTGTATAGCACATGAGCGTTCAGCAAAGCCAATTGAAATAAGTATACACTTTTTTATACCAGTGTCTGGCCTTACGGGCAACTAGGTACGATGCCAACAACTGGTCGTTGGAGGTCCACCCCTCCCATATTAAGGTTATATTCGTGGACACAGAGGGGTTACTCCACAACACCAGTCGCCGTAGGAATTTGGACCGTCGTGTCTGCATGAAGGGAGGCAAGAACGAAAACATTCTTATTATCCCTCCACTTCACAGCGAGCAAATTATTACACTTGAAGCAGACTCTCTCCCCCAGCCTAAGACGGGAATCTACAAGCCCCGGCGATTAGGTCGCACAGTGCCTCATGCTCCAATCTGATGATCAAACAAGTGACTAAAAAGTGGCACGCTCATGTAATAATTGTCCACGTACAAGTGGTACCCCTTTCCGAATAAGGGTGACACCGAGTCCCACACAATCTTGCCAGCGCTCCCTATGTAATCTGGGCAGTTTGGCGGATCTACGTGGCTATCTTTTCACTCGTAAACCATAAAACTACATGTATAGCCAGTGGCCTTGTCACAGAGCTTATACATCTTGACCGCGTATTTGGCACGCTTGCTGGGAAGATACTGTTTGAATGACAAGCGACCAGAAAACGTAATCAGGGACTCATCAACGCAGACAACTTGATGGGGAGTAAACAAGTCTGCAAAACGTTGGTTGAAGTGGTTTACGAGGGGCCAAATTTTGTAGAGCCGATCATATCCAGGGTTTCCACGAGGACGACAGAGTTCATTGTCATTGAAATGCATGAACCGCAAGATCTGTTCGTATCGTGCCCTGGTCATTGAGGCAGAGAACACGGGCATATGGTGAATTTCTAGTGATGCTACATTTTTTTCTATTGTATTTGTGTGTGTATCCCACTTTAGTAGCTGCTTTTAGTTTAGGTTATATGTTATAATAGCACGGTATAATTTTTTATGTTTTTTTCTATATGGTGAATTGGGTCAGTGGACCAATATGACCGCAACTCACTCTTTTTAGTTATGCCCATGAGGAAGGATAGGCCCAGAAAGATCTTAAATTCCGAAACCGTAATTGGTTTCCAATCTCTGGCAAGGGAGGACTGGGGATTAGTGGCGATGTATTGACCAGCATACAAATTGCTTTGGTCCACAATAGATCTATAGAGATCTTCGGTGAAAAACAGCGAATAAAAATCAAGTGATGTAAAATCAACTGTTTCCACCTAAATGCCAGGTTGGCCAGTGAATGGGGGAAGTACAGGTGCTGCAGAAGTGGTGGGTTCCCAATTAGGATTGGCGAATGCAGTAGGAAGGGCACTATGGGCTTGACGGGCCCGTGTTTGTCTTCTTCTTGGTGGCAGCAGGACACTACTTGTGCTTGCCACCTCACCAGCTTGAACTGCACTTATGGGACTCGCCACGTTACCATGTGTTACTGCAGTGCTGGTTTGACTACGACCAGGGTGTACTAAGCCGCTGGTGCTTGCCAGTTCACCAGAAGGAATAGTGGCACTAGTACTTCTCTGCTCCATACGAGAACCCTGCGGTTCTTGCACCTCAACAGCAGAAGAAGATCGGGGTCTGGTACGCCTGACCTTGGCATGGACCACAACTCTGTCATCAGAGTTATCTTTCATGGAGCCACTGTCGTCTAAAGCAGTGGTTCTCAACCTGGGGGTCGAATGACAATTTGCCAGGGGTCACTGAATCCTGGCTGTTCCTGAAGCCCGCACCGCTCTCCCAGCATTTTTGCGGCAGCCCAGCAGGGCTCTTCCTGGAGCTTGCGGCCGCCCACTCAGCCTCTTCACAGCCGCCCATTCAGTTCACGGCATGGCTTGGGGGCGGAGACTGGAGGTCAGCTGACTGGCGAGGAATGTGAAGTGGGAGGGGCTGGAGGAGACCCTATCTCCTGATTTCGGCATAGGTGTCACTGCTGCGAGACACCACAGAGCTGGAGACACCGTGAAGCCGGAGACACAGTGAGTAACACTACCTGTGATTATAGTTGCCATTAAAAGTCCTCACTACAGTGGGAAAGAACAAGAAAGACAGCTAGCAAGAGGGATGGGGAAAAAACGAAATTGGGATAGAGAGAGATAAAAGGGAACGAAAGGAGAACAAAGAGAGAGTGGTACATCCTAAAATGTACCATAAGGGGTTTTAATACTATACGAGTGGAAGGGACTCGGGGAGCGCTAAATGTCCAGGGGTTAAAGGAGTAAATTACTTGTCTTGCCTTGGGTGCTGACAACCCACACTACAAAAATTTTACTGTTAGGGGTCCCCACAACTTGGGAAATTTTATCAAGGGGTAACGGCACTAGAAGGGTTGAGAACCACTGGTCTAAAGGATCATATTCTGAGCCTGAATCTGACAGATGAGTGACTTCCTCTTCACTACCTGTCATGTTCAGAAATGTGTAGGCCTCATCACTAGTGTACCTTCGATTTGCCATTTTGGGCTCTAAATTTAGTGGTATACTAGTGAGACTCACAGGTAAAAAAGCTCCTGACTGTTAGCGACCGCTTCAAACGCTACCAAAAAAACTGTTAGCAATCGCAGGGATCAGGCCTGACTCTGCGAACGATGAAGTTATGTGTGTTGTGTTTTGTAAGTGACAGTAATCGATTAATACTGCACTTGGGTGGGCTGGGCTGGGCGGAGGGGCAAAACGCAGGTGCTAGCAGGTATCTGGGCTGATCCCACTAACACTGCATTTTTGGGAACCCTAAACTGCTGGGGACACTAGTATAGATCTGATCAGATCAGATATTGATCCGTTCAGATACTATACCACTAAGGGAGGTGTATGCTGCATGCGTGGGTGTTAGCGGTACTGGCACTAACCTGACTGTGCCTGGGGCGACACAGACCCTATCTGACTCTAAAACTTAACTGATATCACCCACTGGGCGATCAGGGGGTTAAACCTTTATTAGGCAATAAACGGCGGGTGCCCTGACACTATAAAAAAAACAAACAACTAACCAGCCTCACCCGTACGTGTTATACAGTGATCACTGGTGAAAGGGTTAACTAGGGAGGAAACAGGGGGTTAAAACCTTTATTAGGTAGTATATGAGGGTACCTAACGCTATAGAAAGCTGACGGTGAACCTAAATACTTACCTGGCTACCTAGTGTCACCTGTGACACTAATACGGCGATCAGAAAAAAGATCGCTTAGTGACACTGGCGACAGGAGTTAACTGGGGGGGTGATGAAGGGGTTAAACCTTTATTAGGGGGAGGTACCCTAGACCTAAAAGGGGCCTACCACTAACTGCCCTAACACTTATAACAGTCACAAATGACACCAATGCAGTGATCAGTAAAAATTTGACAACTGCAACTGGTGACACAGTGACAGGGAGTGAGGGGGGTGACAAGTGTACCTACGTGTACTGGTGTTAGTGTAGTGTTGTGCAACTCACGTTTAGACGTAGTCTCTCCTCTCTCTGGAACCGAAAATAATTTCAGAGAGGGAGATGACATCACTTCCCCTGCCTGTGTGTACACTTACAAGCAGGGGAAGCATGGGGACAAGGGCCTCTTCCCGGCAACCCTTGCCCAGTGGTTGTCGAGGTCTGCGGGTGGGGGGCTTATTGGAATCTGGAAGCCCCCAGATTCTGCCCCCCCCATTTGAATGAGTATGGGGTACATTGCACCCCTACCCATTCACCAAAAAAAAAAAAGTAGTGTAGTGTGAAGAAATAAAGTAGACAGTTTTTGACAAGCCTTTCTTCCTCCAGTCTGCCTCCATCTTCTCCCGCATTTTTATCCTCCGGGTTTCTCCTGCTTCTTCTTCCGCTCTTCTTTCTTCTGTCTTCTTTGTCCGCTGTTCTTCTTTTGCCGCAGTAATCAGTAAAAAAATAGAAACTGCTATTGGTGTCACTGTGACAGGGGGTGCAGGGGGGCGATTTGTGTGCCTGCGTGTTCTGCTGTTAGTGTAGTGTTGGTGCAGTCTTACTTGGATGTCTTCTCTCCTCGGAAGCCAGAACGAAAAGGCTTCACGAGGAGCGATGACATCACTTCCTCTGCTTCTGTTTACATTACAGAAGCAGAGGAAGCTTCTCATTTGCTAGGAGCAATCGTGAGGGGGTGGCCATGAAACCGTGGCCTCCCCCTCAGCGCGGATCGCTCCTGGAACGATCCCGACCGCGGGAGGGAAGTAACGTACCCATACGTTACTCTGCCTGCCCGTGCCATTCTGCCGCAGTATATCTGCGTGAGGCGGTCGGCAACTGGTTAAAAAGAGGGTTAACTCCAGGGATAAAGCGATAATTCTCCCACTCTACAAGACTTTGGTCCGGCCTCACCTGGAACATGCTGTCCAGTTCTGGGCACCAGTCCTCAGGAAGGAAGTACTGGAAATGGAGCGAGTACAAAGAAAGGCAACAAAGCTAATAAAGGCTCTGGAGGATGTCAGTTATGAAGAAAGGTTGCGAGCACTGAACTTATTCTTTTTTTGAGAAGAGACGCTTGAGAAGGGATATGATTTCAATTTACAAATACCATACTGGTGACCCCACAATAGGGATAAAACTTTTTCGTGGAAGGGAGTTTAAGAAGACACGTGGCCACTAAAGAAAAGAGGTTTAACCTTAAACTGCGTAGAGGTTTCTTTACTTTAAGAGCGGCAAGGATGTGGAATTCCCTTCAACAGGTGGTGGTTTCAGCGGGGAGCATTGAAAAAAAAAAAAAACTATAAGATAAGCACCTGAACGACCGAAACATACAGGGATATACAATGTAATACTGACATATAAATCACACACATAGGTTGGACTTGTGTCTTTTTTCAACCTCACCTACGGTACTATGTAACTATGTCGAGGAAATTAACTGCTTTGACTTGTGTATAAGGATGAGCTCCGTCGTGTTCGCATGCTGCACGTGCCGAGCCCGCCAGGAAATCGGCACGACGCAGCGCTAATCACAAGCAGTGAGACATTTCCCGATGTGCGGCTGCAGAGATTGGGAAATGTCTCACTGCCTGTGATTAGCGCTGCGCCATGCCGACTTCCTGGCGGGCTCGGCACGTGCAGCATGCGAACATGCCGGAGCTCATCCTTACTTGTGTATAGGTTGTTCTGTAATAGCAAGCATTTTTGTGAATTCTCTGCAAGATGGATTTATACAGTATACTTTGATCTCTTTGACACTTAGCTTGGTCCAGCTCATGATGATCATAGAAAGATTGTCACCGTCACTTGCTGGCACAGACATTTGCTGGCGTAATTATTTGCTGGCACTGACTCTTGCTGGTGCTGACACTTTGCTAACAAAAAAGCTTAGCCATGGGCAATAATTCTCAATGCCTCTGCTCCTGCCTGGGCACTGTCAGCATTGCTGGCTCGCTTGATACTTTTGCCGCACACAGAAGCAAATGGTGGTACCACACGGCTGCTCTGTACAAACAGGAAGCAGCTGGGAACACTTTCCTAGTTTTATTTTATTTCCCAGTGAATTCT
Organism: Lithobates clamitans; assembly: GCA_037952925.1. Taxonomy (NCBI): domain Eukaryota; kingdom Metazoa; phylum Chordata; class Amphibia; order Anura; family Ranidae; genus Lithobates; species Lithobates clamitans. Next base: position 2,368,531 of record JBBGZY010000748.1, read on the forward strand.
GTGATACAGGAACATCCCATGCCTTTCCCCTAGCACCCAGTTAACACTTTATAATGGCTTCACTCAGGAACATTAAAGTATAACTAAACCAAAAATGTTCTTTTGTAGTTTTGGATAGAGTGCAGAAGGATTAGAATATTTGTCAGTTTTTATTGCTGTCTGTGTACCCATTTTGGAGATTCACGCTCTCAGTTTACCATTATCATTGAAAGTGAAAGTAAAAGAAAATCCCAAATTTTGGGTTGTCCCCAGAAAAGTAATAGAGGAGAGATCTTCCAATGGTGACACTAGTTCTAGTGACCTGGGGGTCCCCAATGAATTCCCCTAATTTCCTGGGATTTCCTCTCACTTACTGTTTGGTTATGGGACAGGAATTGAAGGGAAATCCCCACAATGAGACACAGATGGTGCAAAAAAAAAAAAAAAAATGGACAGGAGTTATAACCCTCCATTGCTCTATTCAAAATGAAAGAAAAAGTTTTGCCTATAGTTCTACTTTAAATTCTATATGTGTGGTTACAGCATCTTACCATTGAAATTAATGGAGGCGGCTAACAAACAGCAAATGCCTCATGAAAGCAACAAACTGCTTACATTTTAAGAAAATGGTGCAGCGCCTCCAAAACAGATTATTACAAGCTTAAAACATAATGTGCGAAAAACACCCGCAATACTCAAAAAAAAAAAATCTGTGTAAATAAAGTCCAAAGTGGAAAAAGTCCAAATACGTGATAAATATATAACTGCAGGGAAAGTGTCTTCCACCAGCTGATGGATGTCCTCTCCACCACACGTGAGCAACAGAACTAAAATGCACTCACTGACATTAAAGCGGTCAGAGGAAAGCAACAACATTTGCGTTTCTGTCAACAAGATACCTCACACGTGGTCAACCAGCTCCAAAAAGAAAAAAAATAATATAGCACATATAATTGCAACACTAATTATATTGTAATTGAATGTTATTAAAAATTACCCACTGGTTCCTGACACATGTTTTAGAGGATGTCAGGACAGAGGTATGGTCCTACGCATATTCTGGAGTTGCAAAGCATTAGGACCCATTTGGCAAAAAACTGCCTCACTAATAGTCCAGCTAACTGGAGCGCCAGTTACCCTGACTTACCAAAAGTGTATATTGTTTGCAGAACTCCCAGAGGTCCCCCCCCCCCCACACACACAACAAAAGTTAGCTCTTTAGTGCTATTAAATGGGCTGTCACACTGAATTAGAAATGCCCCTCTGTGTCATGGTTGCAGGTGCTCCTGCGCATAGAGTCCATTAGGTTGATGGAACGGGTGCACCATATTCCTCTGGACTCCATGACCATCTTTGATCGCAAATGGGGCATCTGGACATCGCACCTAGTTAGCACAGGACTCAGGGATCCCTCGGTCCCTACTCCTCATGCCCAGATGGACTGAAGTCTTTTGAAATAATTTGCAGAGTAGATACGTATGAGACGCACCTTTATGGACACATTACGGTACTGTAATCTGGTCAAATGGTATTACAACCCCTACATTTGTGTTGTTTGCATATAACAGTTTCTAGTTTTCACTTTTTATTTTCCTTTTTCTTTTCCTCTTCAATTATTGGGTTCACTGCTTATTTCATTATTGTGTTCAAAGGCAACATGAGAGATGTACATGTAAGCTGTTTTATCCTACCTCACAGATGTACTTATTGTCCTCTTGGTGCCTGTACACCCTGTTTTTATGTTATACCTCAAAAAAAAAAAAAAAAAAACGTTTGTAAATAAAAAAAAATTACCTTTCCTTTTTCAATCTGCAGCTACTGTAATTTTCTGTGAATACATTGCGATATGGCTACCTGGAGTTGTTCTGTACACAGAGTGTGTACTGACCACTCCCCAGAAACAATTTCCTGCTTGTGTGATTGGCTCACCAATTATCCCAGAAGTCTGCCTAAGAAACAAGTCAGATTTTAGGCATCCCCTGCAACAAAAATCTAATTTTTGGAGAGATACTTTCAATAGGAGCATGTCTATAGGGATGCAGGTCCAGCAGATTTCCTCATTAGTGCCCTGCAGCTGCCCACCTGACAGTTAATTATAAAACCACTCCCATTAGACCCACTCAGTACAGAGGCACAGACAAACACACATGGATTTCTTCAGAATAACAAAAGGTAGGAATCTGCAACACAGGTTGTTATAATCCTTGCAATGTACATAGATCACCCAGATGGGAATGTTTTTTTCTCAAAAAAAGTGGAGTTACACTTTATTAATAGCAGACAGACACACAGAGAGGGAGCTGACAGGCAAGGAGGAGGGGCTGAGGGGAAAAAAAAAGAGCAGAGAGGACAGCTGCGTATGACGGAGGGATGCACTCTAAACCACAGTGGTCAGAGCTCAGCAGCCCTGATTTTCGTAGTCAGTACAGAGAGGGGATACAAGCATTGTGCTGTTTAATCTGCTTTAACCACTTGCCGACCGTGCTATAGCCAAATGACGGCTGCAGCATGGTCGGATAACTCTGGGAGTGCGTACTATGACATCCGCTCAGAAACCTGCTCTCTCGCGCGCGCCCCCTGGGACCCAGCGTATCACGGCTCACCGCTAGCGACCGTGTACCATGTGATCGCTGCGTGATTACTTGTAAACAAACCGGCGTCACGTCCGGTTCCTCTCTCCACTCCCCGTACCTATTGGTACAGTGCGAGTGGAGAGAGGAGAGATCGGTGGCAGCAGCGCTGTGGGCTGGATGTGTAGTGCCCACAGCGCTGATATGTTCCCATTCCAGCCATCCATACCCAGCATACCCATCCATACTCAGCATACCCATCCATCCATAGCATACTCATCCATCCATCCATGCTCACCCATCCATACTCAGCATACTCATCCATCCATGCTCACCCATCCATCCATGTTCACCCATCCATACTTAGCATACTCATTCATCCATCCATACTCAGCATACCCAACCATACTCATCCATCCATGCTCACCCATCCATACTCATCCATCCATCCATTCTCAGCATACCCATCCATACTCATACATCCATACTCAGCATACCCATCCATACTCAGCATACGCATCCATCTATCCATGCATCCATGCTCACCCATTCATACTCATCCATCCATCCATGCTTACCCATCCATCCTCAGCAATCCATATTGAGCATACTCATCCATACTCAGCATACTCATCCATCCATGCTCAGCCATCCTTACTCAGATAACTCATCCATCCATACTCATGCATCCATTCTCACCCATACTCAGCATACTCATCCATCCATGCTCAGCCATCCATACTGAGCATACTCTGCATACTCATCCATCCATCCATGCTCAGCCATCCATACTCATCCATCCATACTCAGCATACTCATCCATCCATGCTTAGCCATCCATACTCAGCATACTCATCCATCCATGCTCAGCCATCCATACTCGGCATACTCATCCATCCATCCATACTCAGCATACTCATCCAACCATCCTCAGCCATCCATGTTCAGCATACTCAACCATCCATCCATAGCAATACTCATCCATCAATCCATGCTCAGTCATCCCATCCACCCCCATCCATAATTAGCCATACCCATCAATACCCAGCAATGCTCAGTCGCACCCAGCCATACCCAGCCATCCCATCTATACTCAGCCATACTCATTCATGCTCAGCCATCCCCATCCACAGCTCATCCATCCCCATTCATGCTCATCCATGCCACTACAGTGCCTCACAAAAGTGTAATAGGTAGTAAAATTAGATTTGAAACTTATGTCCCTAGAACACCTGATGCTGCATGTTGGTCCTCTGTATGTGGCCACGCTGTGGAAAAGTCTCACACATGTAGTATCACCGTACTCGGGAGGAGTAGGAGAATCTATTTTGGGGTGCAAGTTTTGGTATGTACATGCTATGTGTTAGAAGCATTGTGTAATTGGACAACGATGTGTATAAAAAAAAAAAAAGCATTTTCATTTTCTTTACACATTTTCCAAAAACTTGTAGAAAAAAAATGATATGTTCAAAAGACTTGATATGCCCCTTAGATTACCTGTTAGGTTGTTTTCTTTTCAAAATGGGGTCATTTTGGGGGCGTTTCCATTGTTCTGGTTCACCAGGGCCTTCAAAAGTGTAAGAGGTAGTCAAGAAATTAATGTGTAATTTATGCTCCAAGAACGCCTGATGGTGCTCCCTGCATGTTGGGCCTCTGTATGTGGCCACGCTGTGTAAAAGTCCCACACATGTGGTATCGCCATACTCAGGAGGAATAGTAGAATGTGTTTTGGGGTGTAACTTGTGCTATGCATATGCTGTATGTGAGAAATAACCTGCTAATATAACAATTTTGTGAAAAAAAAAAAAATCTTGATTTTGCTAAGAATTGTGGGAAAAAAAATTACAACTTCAAAAAAAACTCACCATGCCTCTTACTAAATACCTTGGAATGTCTACTTTCCAAAAATGGGTCATTGGGGGGTATTTGTACTTTCCTGGATTGTCTGGCTTGTTAGGGTTCGAAAAAAGAGATAGGCCATCAGTACTTCAGGTGTGATCAGTTTTCAGAGATTGGCACCATAGCTTGTGGACTCTATAACTTTCACAAAGACCAAATAATATACACCGATTTTAGTTATTTTTACCAAAGATATGTAGCGGTATAAATTTTGGCCAAAATATATGAAGAAAAATTACTACTTTGCAAAATTTTATAACAGAAACAAAGAAAAATGCATATTTTTTGTTACAGAATTTTCGGTCTTTTCTCTTTTATAGTGCAAAAAAATTAAAAACCCAGCGGTGATTAAATACCACCAAAAGAAAGCTCTATTTATATGACAAAAAAGGACAAAAATTTCATATAGGTACAGTGTTGCATGAGTAATTGTCATTCAAAATGTGAAAGCACCGAAAAGCTGAAAATTGGTCTGGTTAGGAAGGGGGTTTAAGTGCCCAGTGGGTAATTGGTTAAGGGACCTGAACTTTTTTTTTTGGGGTTAACACTTTAACTACTGCAAGCTGCCTATTTTTTTCTCTTTTTTAGTGCTGACCTCTTTCTTACGTTTTTATTATTGCTTCATTTTTAACATACAACGCTATACAGAACCTGTGTGTTATGCACTAGGTGGTGGTGATTCAAATCAGGTACTGAAACGTGGTTAAGAGGCTTTAAAACACTGCTTAAACACAACTTAAACACAGGGTATTGATACAGGTGTGAATGAGCCCTAACTGAAAATGAAAGAAAAGGCTGCCGCACACTGGATAGATCACAAGCATCCACATTTATAGCTCTAGATAGATGGTCCTAAAGTGGGAGTTTCCACTTGCATGTCTGTAGACCATTTCCACAATAAAATAAATGCTTGTGACCTATGTAGTGTGCAGCAGCCTTTTCTTTCACTTTGTTAGAGGACCATTTTAATTTACCATTCACTGGTCTTGTGCCTGAATGGCATACAAACATTTGCTACCAGAGCAACTTTGATAATTGATATTCATGTGACTTCTGGTAACATTCTTAAATTGTGGTATTCCTCTGTAGAGTACATTTTTGCAAACACAGTTGTGCATAGAGCCTTGAACACCGCTCTGAAGAATTTCAGTATAGCGTATTTACATAGATATATCATATACATATAACATTTGCAACACATTAGTTAACATTACCCAACAAGCTTTACTCACACAGTAAGTTCACGGTATACAGCATTTTGAAGTTTTTTCTCCCAACCTAAAAAACATGAATGAAAGGAGGCATTAGCTATGCCAATTATACTCTCCATTATAACCAAAGCAACTTTCTTTATTAGTATTGAGTATTTAGCAGCTATTATTGCACAATATTACAGTCACTGGACTGTATTGTTTTCAGGAAACGTGAAAAGCTTCTGGCGCAGCAAGTTATTTATTTAAGGCGTTCATTTACTACCCTAGTTGTAATAGTGACTCCATGGATACAGTACTTTCTCAGTCACTGTCCTGAAAAAAAGAGGTATGCAGATCAAGAATTGTGATTTCACTCTGATTTTTCCCATTGTATTGTTCTGGATCAGTTCCAGAAATTAATGAAGCCAGAAACAGCCAGGCAATTAGCATTGTCAGAAGAAAATCAGTAATGTCAGCCCCTTATTTTCTTAGCAATCTTTTAACATTATATGTTGTTAACCACTTCACACCTGTGCTATATCAATGTACAACTTCACAGCTGTTCTTTAGTTCCAAGATGGCGTCCCTGGAGGCCCTCCCATGTACATGCTTCCCAAGTGCCCCCTGGGGCACTCATCAGGAATTCTCTGTGACTGCTGTGTGCCTTGCACAGCGTATCACAGATTTAAGGGCCAATCACAGCGGCCGCTTACCAGGTGATCGCTATGTCCAATCAAAAGCGATCACAGATGTAAACACAATAATTCTTTGCCTGTTAATGGCTCTCCTTCCCTCACACAGAGATGATGTGTGAGGGATAAGAACCAGATCTTTAACCACTTGACGACCGCTTCACGCTGATATACGTCAGCAGAATGGCACGGGCAGGCAAAATCACGTACCTGGTACGTGATCGCCTTCCCGCCGGCGGGGGGTCTGACCGAACCCCCTCCCCAGTGCCTGAGGCGGTCGCCTTTGGTCTGGCAGCGTTCAGAGATGAGGGGGAGGCCATCCATTCGTGGCCCCCCCTCGCGATTGCTCCCAGCCAATGAGATTCTTCCCCTGCCTCTGTGTAGTACACAGAGGCAGGGGATGTGATGTCATCTCTCCTCGGCTCGGCAGTTTCCGTTCCGGTGTTCTGCCGAGAAAGTTCTTCTCGGCGGATAAGTTCCCCCCTCTACTGCGCAGGCGCTGCGCCTGCGCAGTAGGATCCGGCGGAAATAGCCGAAGCGGAATAGCTGAAAATCAGCTGTACACGGCGCCTGTAAGAGGGCCCCTCGCGGGCTCGCTTCGCTCGCCACGCTTCAGGAACGGCCTCGCTTCGCTCGGCTCTTTTAGATTCCTCCTCTAGGTCCACTTGGATGGTGGGGAAGGAACCTGGACCTAGGGCGCAGGCGCCGTGTACAGCTGATTGAAGAGTTTGAGCTTCGGCTATCTCCGGCAGCTGACAGTAGTTCGTACTGTGCAGGCGCTGCACCTGCGCAGTACAGGGGGGGGAACTTATCCGCCGAGGGAACTTTCTCGGCAAGACACCGGCACCGAGGAGAGAAGACTGAAATGTGAGTGCACAACACACACACACACACACACACACACATCACAGTAGAACATGCCAGGCACACATAACACCCCCCTTTACCCACCGATCCCCCCCCCCCCGATCACCCCTCCCCCTCCCTGTCACACTGACACCAAGCAGTTTTTTTTTTCTGATTACTGCATGGTGTCAGTTTGTGACAGTTACTGTGGTAGGGCAGTTAGTATTAGCCCCCTGTAGGTCTAGGGTACCCCCCTAACCTCCCCTAATAAAGTTTTAACCCCTTGATCACCCCCTGTCGCCAGTGTCGCTAAGCGATCATTTTTTTGATCGCTGTGTTAGTGTCACTGGTGACGCTAGTTAGGGACGTAAATATTTAGGTTCGCCGTCAGCGTTTTATAGCGACAGGGACCCCCATATACTATCTTGTAAATGTTTTAACCCCTTGATTGCCCCCTAGTTAACCCTTTCACCACTGATCACCGTATAACCGTTACGGATGACGCTGGTTAGTTTGTTTATTTTTTATAGTGTCAGGGCACCCGCCGTTTATTACCTAATAAAGGTTTAGCCCCCTGATCGCCCGGCGGTGATATGCATCGCCCCAGGCAGCGTCAGATTAGCGCCAGTACCGCTAACACCCACACAGCATACGCCTCCCTTAGGGGTATAGTATCTGAACGCATCAATATCTGATCCGATCAGATCTATACTAGCGTCCCCAGCAGTTTAGGGTTCCCAAAAACGCAGTGTTAGCGGGATCAGCCCAGATACCTGCTAGCACCTGCGTTTTGCCCCCTCCGCCCAGCCCAGCCCACTCAAGTGCAGTATCGATCGATCACTGTCACTTACAAAAAACTAAAACGCATAACTGCAGCGTTTGCAGAGTCAGGCCTGATCCCTACGATCGCTAACAGGTTTTTGGTAGCATTTTGGTGAACTGGCAAGCGCCAGCGGCCTAGTACACCCCGGTCGTAGTCAAACCAGCACTGCAGTAACACTTGGTGACGTGGCGAGTCCCATAAGTGCAGTTCAAGCTGGTGAGGTGGCAAGCACAAGTAGTGTCCCGCTGCCACCAAGAAGACAAACACAGGCCCGTCGTGCCCATAGTGCCCTTCCTGCTGCATTCACCAATCCTAATTGGGAACCCACCACTTCTGCAGCGCCCGTACTTCCCCCATTCACATCCCCAACCAAATGCAGTCGGCTGCATGAGAGGCATTTTCTTTATGTCTTCCCGAGTGCCCCTACCCAACGAACCCCCCGAAGATGTTGTGTCTGCAGCAAGCGCGGATATAGGCGTGACACCCGCTCTTATTGTCCCTCCTGTCCTGACAATCCTGGTCTTTGCATTGGTGATTGTTTTGAACGCTACCATTCACTAGTTGAGTATTAGCGTAGGGTACAGCATTGCACAGACTAGGCAACCTTTCACAGGGTCTCCCAAGATGCCATCGCATTTTGAGAAACCCGAACCTGGAACCGGTTACAGTTATAAAAGTTAGTTACAAAAAAAAGTGTAAAAAAAATATATATATAAAATGTAAAAAATAGTTGTCGTTTTATTGTTCTCTCTCTCTCTCTCTTCTCTCTCTATTGTTCTGCTCTTTTTTACTGTATTCTATTCTGCAATGTTTTATTGTTATTATGTTTTATCATGTTTGCTTTTCAGGTATGCAATTTTTTATACTTTACCGTTTACTGTGTTTTATTGTTAACCATTTTTTTGTCTTCAGGTACGCCATTCACGACTTCGAGTGGTTATACCAGAATGATGCCTGCAGGTTTAGGTATCATCTTGGTAGTATTCTTTTCAGCCAGCGGTCAGCTTTCATGTAAAAGCAATCCTAGCGGCTAATTAGCCTCTAGACTGCTTTTACAAGCAGTGGGAGGGAATACCCCCCCCCCCCACCGTCTTCCGTGTTTTTCTCTGGCTCTCCTGTCTCAACAGGGAACCTGAGAATGCAGCCGGTGATTCAGCCAGCTGACCATAGAGCTGATCAGAGACCAGAGTGGCTCCAAACATCTCTATGGCCTAAGAAACCGGAAGCTACGAGCATTTCATGACTTAGATTTCGCCAGATGTAATCAGCGCCATTGGGAAATTGGGAAAGCATTTTATCACACCGATCTTGGTGTGGTCAGATGCTTTGAGGGCAGAGGAGAGATCTAGGGTCTAATAGACCCCAATTTTTTCAAAAAAGAGTACCTGTCACTACCTATTGCTATCATAGGGGATATTTACATTCCCTGAGATAACAATAAAAATGATTAAAAAAAAAAAATGAAAGGAACAGTTTAAAAATAAGATAAAAAAGCAAAAAAATAATAAAGAAAAAAAAAGCACCCCTGTCCCCCCCTGCTCTTGCGCAAAGGCGAACGTAAGCGTCGGGCTGGCGTCAAATGTAAACAGCAATTGCACCATGCATGTGAGGTGTCACCGCGAACGTCAGATCGAGGGCAGTAATTTTAGCAGTAGACCTCCTCTGTAAATCTAAAGTGGTAACCTGTAAAGGCTTTTAAAGGCTTTTAAAAATGTATTTAGTTTGTCGCCACTGCACGTTTGTGCGCAATTTTAAAGCATGTCATGTTTGGTATCCATGTACTCGGCCTAAGATCATCTTTTTTATTCCATCAAACAATTGGGCAATATAGTGTGTTTTAGTGCATTAAAATTTTAAAAAGTGTGTTTTTTCCCCAAAAAATGCGTTTGAAAAATCGCTGCGCAAATACTGTGTGAAAAGAAAAAAATGAAACACCCACCATTTTAATCTGTAGGGCATTTGCTTTAAAAAAAATATATAATGTTTGGGGGTTCAAAGTAATTTTCTTGCAAACAAAAAATAATTTTTTTCATGTAAATAAAAAGTGTCAGAAAGGGCTTTGTCTTCAAGTGATTAGAAGAGTGGGTGATGTGTGACATAAGCTTCTAAATGTTGTGCATAAAATGCCAGAACAGTTCAAAACCCCCCCAAATTACATTTTGGAAAGTAGACACCCCAAGCTATTTGCTGAGAGTCATGTCGAGTCCATGGAATATTTTATATTGTGACACAAGTTGCGGGAAAGAGACAATTTTTTTTTTTTTGCACAAATTTGTCACTAAATGATATATTGCTCAAACATGCCATGGGAATATGTGAAATTACACCCCAAAATACATTCTGTTGCTTCTCCTGAGTACGGGGATACCACATGTGTGAGACATTTTGGGAGCCTAGCCGCGTACGGGACCCCGAAAACCAAGCACCGCCTTCAGGCTTTCTAAGGGCGTAAATTTTTGATTTCACTCTTCACTGCCTATCACAGTTTCAGAGGCCATGGAATGCTCAGGTGGCACAACCCCCCCCAAATGACCCAATTTTGGAAAGTAGACACCTCAAGCTAGTTGCTGAGAGGTATAGTGAGTATTTTGCAGACCTCACTTTTTGTCACAAAGTTTTGAAATTTGAAAAAAGAAAAAAAAAAAATGTTTTTTCTTGTCTTTCTTCATTTTCAAAAACAAATGAGAGCTGCAAAATATGGCCTACGTAACGGTGATAGGTAGTGAGGAGTAAAATCACAATTTTACGGCTTTAGAAAGCCTGAAGGCGGTGCTTGGTCTTTGGGGTCCTGTACGCGGCTAGGCTCCCAAAAAGTCTCACACATGTGATATCCCCATACTCAAGAGAACCTGCAGAATTTTATTTTGGGGTACAATTCCACATATAACCATGTCATGTTTGAACAATATATCATTTAGTGACAACTTTGTGTAAAAAAAATCAAAATAAAAAATGAAAATGTTTTAATTTTCCCGAAACTTGTGGCAATATATAAAATATTCCATGGAAACAACATGGCTCTCAGCAAATAGCTTGGGGTGTCTACTTTCCAAAATGGGGTCGTTTGTGGGGGGTTTGTGCTATCTTGACATTTCATGGCCTCCGAAACTGTGATGGGTAGTGAGATCACCATTTTACGCACTTTAGAAAGCCTGGAGGCAGTGATTGGTTTTCAGGGTCCTATACACGGCTAGGCTCCCAAAAAGTCTCACACATGTGGAATCCCCGTACTCAGGAGAAGCAGCAGAATGTATTTTGGGGTGTAATTCCACATATACCCATGGCATGTTTGAGCAATATATCATTTAGTGACAACTAATGCAAAAAAAAAAAAAAAAAAGTCTGTAATTTTACCGAAGCTTGTGGCAAATATAAAATATTCCATGGACTTAACATGCCTCTCAGCAAATAGCTTGGGGTGTCTACTTTCCAAAAAGGGGTAATTTTGAACTGTCCTGGCATTTTATGCACAACATTAGAAGCTTATGTCACACATTACCCACTCTTCTACCCACTTGAAGACAAAGCCCTTCTGACACTTTTTGTTTTCAATCCTTTTATTTTATAAACAAAATATACAAATACATTCACATATTTTGTGACTATAACTGTGTATATTATCCTGTATCCTTGACAAAGTACTAAAATTTCTATTGCTTAAATCCATCATCACCATCTATATCTTTTTTCATATCCTTTACACAGGGCCATATTTTATCCTTTAATCCATTCATCCACTCAAAATACCATATGACACAATCACCAAAAAAAAAAAAAAAATCTATCTAATCCTCCTCTCTCCAGGGAGGATTTATTCCTTATCCTAAATTTTGCATCATATCTGTAGAGGACCGAAATTCCTCCCATTGTTACCATATTATTGGCCTTTGATTTTTTGTTTTCTTTTCTCTATTTGTTTATTCCTCCATATATTGTAGTTCGTTCAGTTCACAAACCCATTCCACTATTGTAGGACTTTTTGTCTTTCGCCATTTTCGGGCAATTATTGTTCTGGCGGCTGCTGTCATATGGTGAAGGACATCCGTTTTTATTGATCCTGGCATTATAAATAATATTGCATTATTTACATTTGGACGTATTTCAATACCTGACACCTGGTATATTTCAAATATCATGTACCAGAAGTCCCTCACCATATGACACCCGTACCAGATATGTGTCGTTATCGTTCACATCGTTGTCAAGTTCTTCCTTTTTTAATATTTTGTCCCATATTCTTAAAGCTGCTAATACAACGATTGTTAAATCTTTTTTTTCAGGCCGAAGCTGAGGTTTAATCCATGGGAGAGATTTTAGCTGTAAACCTATAATATCTTCCTCTATAGTTATCCATTGTTTACTTTCTATATTATGAAACCAGTCTATTATTCTTATCAAAGATGCAGCTTGTAAATATTTTGAAAAGTCAGGAAGGGCAAGGCCTCCGTTCTTTTTTGTTTGGATTAAAATTTCCCCTGCACTGTCAAGTGTCTCCTTAGTCTTCCTCTGACACTGGGGTCTCATTCCGGTGCCAGAAGAATCCCCTTCTTGCAGAAAGGCCGGACTCTGCTGTGGGCCGACCCTTTCGATAGCTGGGAACACCTGCTAATGGCTAAATGCCTCGACTTCCATTTTCTACACCCCAGTTTTGCCCCTATAAGGAGGAAGTAAACCCTGATTGGTTCATGCTGTAGAGACGTTGGCGCCCATGTGACTGGAGCCTGACATGCTGCACCCATCCATTGTGTCTCTCTAAACGTCACACACCTATTGGGGGAGGGGGGGGGTTTCATTGTTGCACTTGGCTCCATAATGGTCAGCTAGCTAATGAAGTGATGTCCCAGACGATCTCTGATAGTGGTGTGTGCGCCTATATTTTCAATTTTTTATTTTTTTGTCCTTAATGACATTTCTGTAATATTTTACAAGGATTCTCAAATAAAAAAAAAAATTTCCCTTCTTATTCGTGGTGTTTTCTGGGCCCAAAGCTTCCTATGGCATTACGTAATTGTACCATTAGTTTTTTGGAAGGAATTAAGGGTATGGCCTGAAATATATATATAATAAGTATATCCATTTTCACTTCGTTGATTCTTCCCATCCAAGAATGAATTATTTTATTATATTTTTGAAGTGATTCTATAATTTTTCGAATTGTTAAAGAATAATTCAATTCCTGCAGTTTATTCAAATCCTTTGAAATATAATACTTAATTGCTTCTTTTTGCCATTTGAAAGGAAAGTCTTCTTGAAGGAGTATCTGAAGCTCTTTTGTTAATGGTACATTTAATATTTCTGACTTATCATAGTTCACCTTAAAGTTACTTACACTTCCAAACCGTTTAAATTCCTGTATGAGGTTTGGTACTGTTATTAATAGGTTAGTGATATATATTAACAAATATACTGCCATTTTATATTTATTTCCCTTATTATTTATCCCCTGAATATCCCTATTTTTGTTGTATTGCTGTAGTAATATGTTCCATTACTATCACATATAATAACGGGGACAGGGGACATCCCTGTTGGGTACCATTAGATATTTCTATATATTCAGAGAGTATTCCATTTGTTCTTACTTTTGCCCTGGGATTGGAATATAATGTCATGATCTTATAAAGCATCTTAGGACCAATCCCTAGTTGTATTAAGGCTTCTTCTAAAAACCGTCATCCCGCCCTGTCAAATGCCTTCTCGGCATCTACCGATAGGAGACACGATGGGATAGCAGATTTCTGGACATATTCCACTAATGTTTTTATTATATTATCTCTTGTTTCTCTCCCAATTGTGAAGCATGTTTGATCTAAATTTATGTGTTTGGGTAAAATAGGTGCCAATCTATTGGCAATAATTTTAGAATATAATCGTATATCTATATTTGTGAGGGAAATAGGTTAATAATTACAGCATGGTGTATGGTCCTTTTTTGGTTTAGGAATTAATGAGATATGAGCTTCCATGCTCTGTGGTGTAAAAACCTGTGGGGCCAATATGGAGTTAAATGGTCTTCTTTAAAATAGGTATTAATTCCTTATAAAACCTAGGAGTATATCCATCTGGGCCCAGGCTCTTGCCCAGGACCAGTGCAGATATAACTTGTTGAATTTCCTTAGTTGAGTCTGACACTTTTTGTTTACATGAAAAAATATTTTTTTTTGCTAGAAAATTACTTTGAACCCCCAAACATATATTTTTTTAAAGCAAAGGCCCTACAGATTAAAATGGTCGGTGTTGGATTTTTTTTTTTATACACAATATTTGCGCAGTGATTTTTCAAACGCAATTTTTGGGGGGAAAAAAAAAACATTTTTATTTTTTATTTTAATGCACTAAAACACACTATATTGCCCAAATGTTTGATTAAATAAAAAAAGATGATCTTATGCCGAGTACATGGATACCAAACATGACATGCTTTAAAATTGCGCACAAATGTGCAGCGGGGACAAAACTACATACATTTTTAAAAGCCTTTAAAATCCTTTACAGGTTACCACTTTAGATTTACAAAGGAGGTCTACTGCTAAAATTACTTCTTTTGATCTGGCCTTCGCGGTGATACCTCACATGCATGGCACAATTGATGCTTACATATGACACCAGACCGATGCTTGCGTGAGCCTTTACACGTGAGCATTTGGGGGGGAGGAGGGGGACAGGGGTGCTTTATTTTCATTTTTTATTATTTATTTTGCTTTTTTATTTCATTTTTAAACTGCTACTTTCATTTTTTTTTTTATCATTTTTATTGTTATCTCAGGGAATGTAAATATCCCTTATGATAGCAATAGGTAGTGACAGGTACTCTTTTTAAAAAAAATTGGGGTCTAGATCTCTTCTCTGCCCTCAAAGCATCTGACCACACCAAGATCGTTTTCTTTTTTTTCTTTTAACTGTGGTGGTGAAATCACCTCCTACAGCGCTAGAGTCGCTGATTTTCCTACCGTGAGAGCGAACGTTGTTGCTGTCAAGATAAATAAATCAGTGCTGCAGCCGAATGGCATACCTGAAAAGCAAAAACGTGTGGAGATCTCTGCGCTACAACAAGGTTAGCGAATGATTCTTACTGGTGCAAAATCTAATACATACTCTAAAGTGTAATAATAGTGGAGAATTAGTGGATTGCTGCAAAATCTATAGTGTACACATCACCACCACAGGAAAAATACATATAATAAAATAAAAATATTAATGGGAATGGAAATAGCATGTGCAGTGAAATTATGCAAATACACATAAAAATGTTCATAAAAAGGAACACAATTAAGCATCAGTGAGTGACAAGAAAACATCCATTACAGCCATCCGGATCGCCATCCAACATTTCTACCATTAAGGCCTTTATCCAAGTCTTTTGAGGTAAGGGCAGTCCTTACCTTACCAAGTCCTTTTGAGTCCTTTGAGGTAAGGGCAGTGTGAGCACATTTCCAATAGGACCATCCACGTTTGCCCTCTTGACCCACTTCAACCATTTAAGAATATTTCTGAACTATATCCACCAGTGATGTCACTCACTGATGCTTAATTCCTTATGTTCCTTTTTATGAACATTTTTATGTGTATTTGCATAATTTCACTGCACATGCTATTTCCATTCCCATTAATATTTTTATGTTATTATATGTTTTATTAGCCCCTTGGGATCATCTGGACCCCTCACTTATAATTTCACTGTAGTGACCTAGTGTTTGTTTTGCAGATGTTATTACTGTGTAGTGGTACAGCTTTTAATGCTCTGCGCGAAATCACTTTTCTATTTATTGCACCTGAAAAGCAAATGATGGTAGCGATAAAACATTAACTCAATAAAACAACTTGATTTTTTAAAGCAATCTGAAAAATATATGCTAAAGCATGGGGGCAATCCGCCTCTAATGTTAGGAGCAAATCGCTCCTCCACCCCTGCCCCCATGCTTCCGCATATATGCTCTTTTTTTAACTGTGGTGGTGAAATCACCTCCTACAGTGCTGGAGTCATGGCTTTACATATCGTGGGAGAAAACACTGTTGCTGTCAGAATAAATAAACCCATGCTGCAGCTGAATGACGTACCTGCTAAGCAAATGATGGTTAACAATAAAACAAAGTAACATTACAGTATAAAAGAAAGACATACTATACCTGCAAAGCAAATACAATAAAACATAGTGAAAATAAAACATTACAGTTCTAAAATACAGTAACAATAGAGAGAGAACAATAGATACAGAATATAGAGCGAACAATAGAGAGAAGAAAAATAAAACCACAACTATTTTTGGCTTTTTTATCCTTTATTTTTTTTTTTGGTGTTTTTTTTTTCGCACTTTTATATAAACTGTAAACATTCCAGATTAGGGTCTCTAAAAATGTGATTGCCATCTCATACTTCGAGACCCTGTGTAAGTGTGCCCTAGGACTGTGCAATGCTTTACCCTATGCTATTACTCCATTGAGAGATTGATTGAGAGTCTCAATCAATCTCTCTCAATCAATCTCTCAATTAATCAATCTTTCAATTAATCGCTCTCAATCAATCAACCGCTCTCAATCAATCTCTCTCTCCTAAAAAAAAAATTATGTTGTGGGAATCGTGATCGTTTTATTCTAAGCAAAAAAATTGTCATTCTCATTTTGGCCAGAATCGTGCAGCTCTACCCTCCAGCAAACATCAGTCAATGTTGGGTAGATTCTAGCAAGTTTGGAGGGGACCCTATACCAACGAGTCAGTAATTTAAACCCAGACTCCTGTATTTTCATATCTACAAAGCTGAAATGTGTGAAGCAATAGAGATGGTCTAGTTGTAACGAAGTGAATTCGCATTGCAGGTCTCTCCCATTCTCTTATGTAAAGGGGTTTCCTCTTTGGCTCCAGTGACTGCAACATCCCATATAACACAGAGATAGAATGCAGGATCATAGAGGTGGACATACATAGCTTCTCAAAGGAAGTTACAGAAGAGGGTGAGTGAAGGCCTGAGGCAAACTGCCAATGAAGTGGCGGAGCTGTCCATAGCGCCACTCATTCATAGGGAAGCGGCCATATTGGTCCCTGAGAGCATCTAGGGTGAGCAACCTGCCACATCGTGTCTTTCCATCAAAGGCCCCTGAGCGAAAGAAGGAAAAAAAAGTGTTCCCCCCGGCGTAAAACAAGGGAAGCCTCCCAATGGAGCCAAAGGCGAGACCAAGGGGGCAAGCCATCCCATGCTATGCAAGGAATCCCACACCTTAAGGGTGTGGGAAGTGACAGGGTAGGTATACTCAGACAACCCCAGATACTCTCTGGGTACCAAAGGTGCCCGGGCCAAGTTCCGACCTGCTAAAAAAAATTTCCAGAGGAACCCACAGTTTAGTCGTTACCCCATGATGCCAGTACAATATCTGATGTAAGACAATAGCCTCGTAATATTTATTAATAGTATGCACCCCCAAGCCTTCCCTCTGCTTGGAGTGCTGCAGGGTACGGAGGGCCAACCATGGGCTCCGTCCATGCCATATATATCTCAGAAACAGACGGTTAAGGGTCGAGAAGAAGGATCTGGGCAGCGAGGTGGGCACCATTTGCAAGTAGAAGAGGATTCTTGGTAGCATATTCATTTTTAGCACACTGATTTGGCCCATCCACGAGAATGTCGCCCTGTCCCATTTTTGCAGGTCCACCCTTATGTAGAGAGCAGTGGAGTATAGTTAGTGGTATAGAATTGAGAGCAATGAGGTGGGAGGTGGATGCTTAATTATTTCAAGGAGGAACTTCACCAGGAAAAAAAGAGAAGGAGGATTGCAGCTGTGTTTGTAAGTCCCCTGGGATATTCAAAGGGAGGGATCTCAGATTTAATGCAATTCATTTTAAAATTTGAGATCTCATGAAAGTCTCACAATTCTGCCATGATATTGAGAAGGGAAACCAGCAGGTCAGAGACATAAAACAGGACATCATCCGCACAAGCGGACAATTTGTGCTCCACAGACCCCACCTTCAGCCTCCTTAACACTGGGATTTAAGGGTATCAGATTCAGCAGAGGTTCAAGGGTGAGTGCAAATATCAGGGGGGAGAGTGGACATCCCTACCGCGTTCCATTACAAATGGGGAACAAGTCAGAGAGTACACCATTCACTTTAACTCGGGCCTCTGGAGAACCATAATGTAATGTTGTCCATGCGAGCATATCGTGGCTCAGACCCAGTCAGAACCGCCAGCAGGAATGTTCAGTCCACCCTGTCAAACGCTTTTTCAGCGTCTGTGGACAGTAAGAGACAGGGTGGCTGGTCGGTCTGTAGTCGGGCCCAATGTATCAACTGGATGGCACGATTTGCTTCTCTTCCCATAATGAGACCTGTCTGGTCAGGATGAATAATTGTGGGCATTGAGGCAATTAGCTAAAATCTTCGCTAATATTTTAATATCGTTGCTCAGGAGTGGTATTGGCCTGTAGCTACTGGAAGCAGTAGGATTTTTCCCTTCCTTGGGAATTACTGAGATGTAGGCAAGTAATCCCTCTTTAGGTATTACAGTCTCCACTGCAAGAGCATTAAAGGGGTTGTAAACCCTTGCTTTTTTTTTTTAAAGAAACATGTCATATTCACCTCTACTGTGCACATAGTAACCTATCTAGTAGTCTGATGCTGCAAGCTGTCCCCCGCCAGCTCTAAGCCCGAGAACTGAGTGATCATATAAACGCTGATCGCTGAGTTATCAATCTTCACCGCCTTACTGCTTTGCCCCTCCTGCAGCAACTGGAAATGCAGAAAGGTTCCCCTAAATGGACTTTTAAGGCACTCAATATAGTAAGGCAATATACAGAGGTATATTAAAAAAATTACATAAATTTTATTGAAAAAACTTTTAAAAACAATTGCAACAAGGCATAAATTATTCCATACAGAATATCTAATATTATGAAGTAGCATAGAGCAGATATTCCTTACACCCAACGCGTTTCGATATATGTGTCTAAATCTTCTTCAGGGGTGTGGAGATTTAGGAGAATTCTTTTCTAAAATGAAGTTAAATGTACAAAAAATCAGTTTAAAGCAGACCCAAGGCATAAGGTTCAGAAACAAACAAACGTTATCAGACATTATAATTATCACTTACATATAGTTGATTGATAGAATGGTTTGACAATGATCAATTGGTTTCCATAGGAGCTTGCAATTGGAATGGCATCTGGTTTTTGGACTGGTAGTGGAACAGTCATAGGCTCAATATATATGCAGATGATTCGTGCAAATAAAGTTTGAAACAGGGGATGGGGGAGGGGAGGGTCCCTCATGCACTCCACCAAAGCGGTCTGGCCAAAGGAATATACTGAGGCAAAAGAGGAATCCCTGGGAGTAAAAGGAAATGTAGAGATAATGGTAATAAATTGTACAGTTAAGGATAGGGGATGTAATTCAAAATTAATATATTTATTTGTATCTAAGTTAGGGCTGCAACTAACGATTATTTTCATAATCGATTAGTTGGTCGATTATTGTTTCGAATAATCGATTATTCGGTTAAAAATCTTAAAAAAAAGTGTGGTGTATAATTTAGTTAATGTGTACAGTTTTTAAAAAAGGTAATTTATTCTTAAATATCTCTATGCAGTGGTAAATATAAATAGCAAACTATATGGTTAGGGAGCAAAATATCAAATCCACTCTGAGCATAACAGACAGAAGAGATACACTGTATATACTATTAGAGGAGATATACTGTATATACTATTAGAGGAGATATATACTATTAGAGGAGAAATACTGTATATACTATTAGAGGAGATATACTGTATATACTATTAGAGGAGATATACTGTATATAGTATTAGAGGAGATATACTGTATATACTATTAAAGGGTGAATCTGGTAAATATCATCAGACTCAGTGATCAAATTTTTTTTATTAAAAACAAAAACAATGTCTTCCTTAAAAAAAAAGTAATTTTAAGAACGTTCGTTCATTCATTCAGTGAATGTACAAAGATTTTTCATCTGAATATTCTCGTCTGAAAATTGATCCGTGTGGCTCAGTACACACCTATGCAGTTTGCTTTTCATCTGTTTCTGCAGTGCTTTTTGCTGTGCGTTTTGATTTTTGCGCACGCGATTTTGCTGCGATTTGTGTTTTTGCATTTTTTTGGCCAATTTGTTGTTGGGCAGATTAAAAAACACATATTGCTGCAAAAAATTATTACATGCTTTTCTGCAGCTTCTCTATTGAAGTATATTGAACCAAATAAGCACCGTTTTGCGTGAACTTGTCCCATAGGAAAACAGGTGAATGAACTGTAGTGCATTTTTGCAAAAAGCACCAAAAAAACACATAGATGTGAACCAGGTCTAAGACGTTTAGTAACATAATGGGGTGAAAAAACTAAAATTAGCCCTTTATAGTACAAAAAAATCACCACTGTAAGGGGTTAATTTTTTTTTTAGTGTAGAACTGTAAAAGTAATATTTGCAGTAGTGATTATTTGTTCTTTTTGTACTATAAAGGGCTCATTTTAGGGTTTTTTTTTAACCCCATTATATTACTGGCCGATTAATCGATTATGAAAATAGTAATCGATTAATTTCATAATCGATTAGTTGTCGATTAATCGATTAGTTGTTTTAGCCCTAATCTAAGTACTATAGTCCGTGTAATAAAAGAAAAAGAGGGGAACAGCAAGTATAGTCTGCAGAAAAGGGGGAGAGGGAATGCTGATAAATAATATATAGTATGTGGGTTGTATTGAGTTAATCTGGTAAGGAGGTTAAATGATCTATCTATATCTCTATATGAAATAAAAAAATAAAAAAGTATGTATATATAACAGATATTTTATATTTTTATGAAGAGAGTATGTGGCCATATTTAGGCCAACATAGCAAAATTGGTGTAATTCATATAGAAAATAGTGAGAATATGAAGTCAAAATAGTAGGGGAATGGAAGAACAGCTATATCTATGAACTGGAAATTCAATATCTGTCATTAGAGTGAAATTTAAACTCATTTGAGGGATGCATACTGAACAGAGGATCTATTAAGGAGATTGAAAATTAAAATGGAGATGATTGAAAAGACAACAGGAAGAAGAGAAAAGACATATCATGATGTAGATATAAACATGTATGGGAAGCTTTAAGTAATGTTGAATGGTATAAGACAAAAAGCTACCTGTATCAATGGAGAGCTCAGAGAGACCAACCGCACAGCCCAAATCCAGTGAAATAATGCCTGGTTTGGGAGCGGTGTGGTTTGAATATTTAAGGAGTGCGTGATCCCAGTCAGCTGGAGCAATAATAAGAAAACCATCTCGGCGGACTGCGCATGTCCACCAGAGTGGCAAGATGGAGGATGTAGGCGGAAGATGTGCTTCGTCCAACATCCTGCAAGAAGCGGCACCCAGCATGAAGGGCTGGGCGGCTTTCCGTGCCGGGCAATTCCCCTGGCCGACCGCTGCCAGGGGAGGATCAAGAAGGGAAAGACAGGAGAGAGGGGGGGAGGGGAAGGAGGGGGGGAAAAAGGAGGGGGAAGAAAGAACAGAACGGAATAAAAAACAAAAAAACAGGAAGTTGCCACGAATCACTATAAAATGAGTGTAAGCAATTATAAAAATAGAAGAATGTATGAAAAAATTATTCTTGTATGAAGTCCTTTTAAGCTGAATCCAATTGCATGCCCTGTACATGGGAAAGGTATAGATAATCCATCAGAGCTTAATGTAAAAGATGCATGATTAAATAGCACAGGGTTTACATCAATTCCCACATTCCTTGACATCACAAAACATAATATCCACAAAAAACATTGTAGTCTAGGACAAACAAACAAGTTTTACATTCTTCTGTAAATTTTTTGCCAGAAATGAATCAAATTTTATAACGCTACAATCGCTATAAAAATAAGAAAAACAAAAAAAAACAAAAAAAACAAGGGGGGATCTTGTTGCTCGAAGTTATAAGGGTAGAGCTCATCTTTTTTTGGGTAAAGAGGTTTATCCAATATAACATCCATCAAAAAAGAAAAAAGAGAAAAGAGTGGGGGCAAATGGAGGGGTTATCTCTCCATTCCCCCAGGGGAACCTTTCTGCATTTCGTGATATAACTATCGGATGTGGCACTCCCCCCCTTTCTACACAGGCTGCCTGTCTACCCCTTCTTTGTCTCTAATATTGGTAGAAAATACCGCTCCCCGCTATGACCGGCAACCCATGTAGCATATTTTCAATACTTTGAATTTACATTTGTAGATGCACATGTGTATGCATGCATTTTGATTATCAATTCATGCAACACATGTATATATACACGTTTTTGATTCTGCATGTATCATCTTTTTTCTTTATATATGCGCATGTGCATACATGTATATCAAAAATTATTTTTTTGAATCTTTTTAAAGAATTTTTCTTTTTGAATAAAGGAAGTTATGTACTTAAAAATCTGATAAGCCGTTCGGCCTCCCCTTTCTTTGTTTATTTTAATATCTAAGCCTGTTAACAAAAATATGGACATGGAAAAGAATTTTGTAGGTGAGGATTGGAACGCTCTCATGCAGGGATACTTACAAAAATTTGGTGAGAATGAACAGACTGAATCCGAAATTTCGTCTCTTTTTTATAAACTAAAACCTTAGAGAAAAAGTCTTTAATGTTCTGGCATATAGAGTCCTTTCAAGACTATATTAACCACAACATTAACCCCTTTGGGCTCCGCATCCAGATTTTCCCCACCCTAGATGATCTGGACAAAGACTTCAAAGCTACTTGGGAAGGGATCCTTCACACTTGTTCATTCAAACTCATGGAAACCTTAATAGAGGAATACACAAAAAGATCTTAAAATCTAGATTCAGAAATGATAAAATTATGCAGACAACTACAGAAAATTAAAACACATAAATCTATACCTATTAAAGAGAAAAAATTAAAATCATTGGAAACATTCAATAGAGAAATTCTAAAAAAAAAACAAAAACTAATGCGAGATAAGAACGCATTTGAAACTGGTAAAGCCTATAAATGGTACCAACAAAAATACAATCACAAGGAAAACAAACACAGGAACACAAGCGAGTTCCAAACAACCTACTATGCACCCCAATCTTACAAACCACTTAAAATCTAAAACAACATTAGGCACTAAACGCCAATTTAATGGCAAACCAACACACGACCAAAAAGCTAAAAAACAAGCTTCTGACACTACACTCAAATTCACTCACCCAAACTCGGCACCTTCCGAGTCACCTCTTAATCCCTCTACACCTAGAATACCACCACAACTCACCCCACTCCCTACCATCTCACAAACACCTACCATATTGGAATTGGGACAACAAGATCCATCTTTTTTAGATCAGATTCTAGCAGGGATCAAACCAGTCCCTCCGAATCTCAATACATATACCCAACTCACACTGTAGCTTCCCAACAAGAGACTTCACTATTATCTAATTCAGACTTAAATGTGATTAACCTATCCGCATATACCCTTTCCAAAGAAGAAGAATCCATTCTGAAAAAGGGACTACATTTTTGTCCCAGTCATAATTTAGATAAGTTCGAATTCTATGTAGACCTTCAACTGTTTGTTCACAAAATAATTTAAAAAAAACTCTATCACAAACAACAAGGTACCAGAGATTATACTCCCCAGGAAAATCAGGCACTTGGCCAATTAATCTCTCTCCTTGAAGAAAGTGACACAGCAGATCTAATTGATTCTATAGATCTATCCCGAATCCTACAAGTCGTGGAACAACAATATCTGTACTCCAAAGCAAATCCTTCCAAATCCATACTTAATAAAAAATCCAACCTATGTCCACCTCCAAGCACTAGCCCCAATGCGGCGGCCTTTTTAAAATTAGTTAATAATGACTTGGAAAAACTAAAATTAAAAACGAAAGGGTCTCCCAATCTTAATAAAAGGGAACAGGATGCGCTTAATTCACTAACTAATAACAAACAAATTACCATCAAACCCTCAGATAAGGGCGGTAACCTCGTTATCCTAAACAATGAAGACTATTTAAATATGTGCAAAAAAATTCTCAACAACCCTGACTGGTACCGCAAAATCCCAGCCAGCATTGTTGAGAAATACAATAAAGATTTTTACACTTTGATTGATTCGGCCTTTCTTAACAACACTATCACCAAACAAACATGGAATTTTGTTAGAAATAACTTCCCCAAGGTCCCCACCTTCTACGCATTACCAAAAATTCATAAAAATCCTCTTAATCCACCGGGCAGACCGATTATCTCGGGAATCAATTCCATTAGTAATAATGCCAGTAAACTGGTAGATGAATACCTCAGACCTCATGTATCTGTTCTGCCATCTCATGTAAGAGATACTGTCCACCTATTACAAATTTTAGAAGAATTAAACATTTCTGACCAAATCCTATTCGTCACAATAGACGTAGAAACACTTTATAGCTTAATCCCACATGACAAAGGCCTGGCAGCCATAAAACATATTCTTCAACGAAATACTGCCAATGATCCAGTATACAATGAATTTATTCTTGCATTGCTTGAATACATTCTCAAACATAATGTCTTCACCTTCAACGGTTCCCACTACCTCCAGGTGCAGGGAGTTGCGATGGGGACATGTTGTGCCCCATCGTATGCTAACCTGTACCTGGGGGAGTGGGAGCAGATGTTTTTAACTGACGAAGACTTACACTCGATTTACACCAGCCACATTGTGGGATAGCTTCGCTATATTGATGATATTTTAATCTTCTGGGATGGTCCCCCCCAGATGCTTGACGAATGTCTCTTACAAATGAACAAAAATAACTTTAATCTCATTTTCACTATGTCCTATGATAGAGAGTCCATTACATTCCTTGACCTAGAAATATACCGAAACAAACAAGGGAAACTCTCCACTAAACTGTATAGGAAAGATACTGCCGGAAATACAATATTACACGTTACTAGTCATCATCCACAATCCCTAATTAACTCTATTCCATATTCTCAATACTTGAGAATTAAACGGAATTGTACTGAGGAACACTTTATAAGAGAAGCAGATAAATTACGTACTAGATTACTTGCCAGGGGCTATTCACATGCCTGTCTTAAAAGATCTTACAAACAAGTGTTAATGAAGCCAAGAAACACCTTGCTCTATAACACTAAACGCACAGGTACTAACCCATTAAGAATTATTACCACCTTTAACCAACAACAACATCAAATCAGGAATATTGTTGAAAAATATTGGCATATGTTGACCCTAGATCCAACCATAGGTCACTCTGTCCCTGACAAACCTTTATTTACCTTTAGAAGAGCTTCTTCTATTGGTGACAGAATTGTTAGTAGCGAATTTAAAGGTGAACATAGCAGGACACATTGCAAAGTGAGAGGCACCTACATGTGCGGTGCCTGTCACTATCGCAAATATATGTTAACTCAAAAAAATCCAATCTTACCTAATGGCAGGGTGTTTTATCCAAAACAATTTGCCAATTGCAAAACTCCAGGAGTTATTTATATGCTCCAGTGTAGTTGCAGCTGCTTCTACATTGGAAAAACCAAATTGGAATTCTGGAGAAGGGCCAATAGGCATATTACCAGCATGCAATCTTGTGATCTAGACCTCCCCCTTGGACGCCATGTTACAATCATGCATGGTGGAATTTTCCCAAAGATTAAATTTTTTATCCTTGACAGGATACACCCAAATCCAGGGGGGGGGGGGACTGGAACAAGACCCTTTTCCAGATGGAAGTAAAATGGATCTACTCGCTAAAAGCTACCATGCCCCCTGGCTTGAATGACACTATATCCTTCAAGCCATATCTCGAGGGATTTTCATCTGGGGAAATGGAGAGATAACCCCTCCATTTGCCCCCACTCTTTTTTCGTTTTTCTTTTTTGATAGATGTCATATTGGATAACTACCTGGCATCCGCGCTATAGCCGAATGACGGCTAAAGCGCGGACCTACATTCCCGGGAGGCCGTCATATGACGGCCTCCCCTGTGCACGCTCCCTGCACGCGCCCTGCAGGGTGCGCGCCGGGCACATTGTGAAAAAAGCCGATCACCGGATCGGATGTGAGGGACATCGGTCCCCAAGTGGAAGAGGCACATCTGCCTCATCAGTGCCCAATAAAAGTGCCACCTAATAGTGCCCACAGTGCCACCTAATAGTGCCCACAGTGCCACCTAACAGTGCCCACAGTGCCACCTATCAGTGCCCACCTGTAGTGCCAATCAGTGCCACCTGCCAGTGCTGCCCATCACTGCCACCCATCAGTGCCCATCACTGCCGCCTATCAGCGTACATCAATGAAGGAGAAATATTACCCGTTTAAAATTTTTTATAACAAAATATAAAAAAATAAACTTTTTTTAAAAAAAATTCAGTTTTTTCAATTTTTTTAATAAAAAGTAAAAAAACGCAAAGGTGATCAAATACCACCAAAAGAAAGCTCTATTTGTGGTGAAAAAATGATAAAAATTTCATTTGGGTACAGTGTTGTATGACCACGCAATTGTCATTCAAAGTGCGTCAGCGCCGAAAGCTGAAAATTGGTCTGGATAGGAGGGGGGTTTAAGTGCCCTGTAAGCAAGTGGATAAACCTCTTTACCCAAAAAAAGATGAGCTCTACCCTTATAACTGCGAGCAACAAGAACCCCCCTTGTTTTTTTGTTTTTTTTATTTTTTTATTTTTATAGCGATTGTAGCGTTATAAATTTTGATTCATTTCTGGCAAAAAAATTTACAGAAGAACGTAAAACTTGTTTGTTTGTCCTAGACTACAATGATTTTTGTGGATATTATTATGTTTTGTGATGTCAAGGAATGTGGAATTGATGTAAACCCTGTGCCATTTAATCATGCATCTTTTACATTAAGCTCTGATGGATTATCTATACCTTTCCCATGCACAGAGCATGCAATTGGATTCAGTTTATAAGGACTTCATACAAGAATAATTTTTTCATACATTCTTCTATTTTTATAATTGCTTACACTCATTTTACAGTGATTCGTGGCAACTTCCTGTTTTTTTGTTTTTTATTCCATTCTATTCTTTCTTCCCCCTCCTTTTTTCCCCCCTCCTTCCTCTCCCCTCCTCTCTCCTGTCTTTCCCTTCTTGATCCTCCCCTGGCAGCGGTCGGCCAGGGGAATTGCCCGGCACGGAAAGCCGCCCAGCCCTTCATGCTGGGCGGCGCTTCTTGGAGGATGTTGGATGAAGCACATCTTCCGCCTACATCCTCCATCTTCCAACTCTGGCGGACATGCGCAGTCTGCCGAGATGGCTTTCCATGTCGGTGGACGAGATGTGCATGACGCCGCTCCGACGTGCTAGCGTTCGCGCGGTGGGGGCGCCGCCGCGCACACTCAGTCCGGGGGGCAGCCATACAGGTCTCCCTGACAACCATCCCACACATCAGCTGAGAGCTATTATTGCTCCAGCTGACTGGGATCACACACTCCTTAAATATTCAAACCACACCGCACCCAAACCAGGCATTATTTCACTGGATTTGGGCTGTGCAGTTGGTCCCTCTGAGCTCTCCATTGATACAGGTACCTTTTTGTCTTATAGGGCGTACACACGGTCGGACTTTGTTCGGACATTCCGACAACAAAATCCTAGGATTTTTTCCGACGGATGTTGGCTCAAACTTGTTTTGTCTACACACGGTCGCACAAAGTTGTCGGAATTTCCGATCCCCAACCACGCGGTCACGTACACAAAGTACGACGAGACTAGAAAAGGCCGGTTCAGAACCAAGCACGGCACCCTTTGGGCTCCTTTTGCTAATCTCGTGTTAGTAAAAGTTTGGTGAGAGACGATTCGCGCTTTTTCAGACTCGTGGTTTTCAGATCGTTTTCTGCTGTTCAGTTTGTGCTTGTGGGTTTGTATCTGCTCTTCAGTGCGTGCAGTCAGTTCGTATTGGAGTTTCCTGTGCGATCTTGTCCACTCGTTGCTGTTTTTCAGGTCGCTCTTCACAGGCCTTGCTGTTCTTCAGTGCGTTCTGTTACTTCGTTCTGAGCAGCCGACCGTTTTCTAGCCATGTTGCGTATGCGTACTCCTCGTAGAGTTCGTGCTGTGCGGGGGCTTGGTGTTGGGGTCCTGACCTTGACACAAGTCCAGTCCATTAACAGGGTGGGGAGGAGTTCATGGACCAAGAATTGGTTGCTTCAGTGTGACCAGTTCTCTCATATGCCTTTGCTCCGTGAGATCCGTGAGAAGAATCCTGATGATTTCAGGAACTTTCTCAGGATGACGGACCCCGTGTTTCACCGTCTGTTGGCTTCGCTGACCCCTTATATTAGCAGGCAGGATACCTGCATGAGGCAAGCCATCACTCCGGAGCAGAGGCTGGTCGCTACCCTGCGGTACTTGGCCACAGGGAGAAGCCTGCAGGACTTGAATTCTCGACAGGCATCTCCCCCCAGGCTCCTGGGATCATTATCCCAGAGACCTGTTCTGCCATCATACAGGTCCCGCAGAAGGAGTATATGAAGGTAAGATTTTTATCCTTTAATATCACATTTTATTGTATTGAATGTTTGCTAATATATTGTATTTCTTTCCTCATTCCCTAATTACCATGATTGTAATATGCTGTGAATGTCCCCTTTGTCCTCATGCATGCTGGATTTTTATGTAATTATTATTTTAGGTCCTTCATACATATTTGCCCTTCAATAACCTCCCCAGCATGGTGTCTCCTGGCCCTATATTCACCTCATGTAGTCACTTAATGTATTTTTTTAGCTCCATAGTAGTGCTTTACCCCAAACACCCCCTAAAATGTTTGGAAATGTTATTTTTGCTTTAAATTCTGGCAGAGTGCCAGAGGCTTTTTTTTGTGGTGTCCCCAAATAATTTTTAGTAACCCTCCCTCCCCCAACTGCTAAGTCAGCTGATCCCAATTCTCTATCTATCCTCAATCATCTATCTGCTGACTTTGCCAAACCCATACCCATCTCTTTACTGGTCAGATTTATGGATGAATTCCCCAAAGCATGTAGTGCAAGGGCCTGCCTGTATACTTTCAAATGGTACTGTTTAAAGTTTTTGGATCCTATTATTATCTTGATAGGTAATAGCAGAATGTCCAAATGTCCTCAAATGTGTACAGTGTGTATTTATATCTTTGTATTATGACACTTCTTACCTGTCCAGTGGGCTGCCAATAGTGTAACTAAGGAGGGCTGTTCCAAGTAATACCCATTATTTAGGCATTCATCTCTCAATGAAGTGAAGAGGGTTACCTGTCCCAGATTTCCACACACCCCCTATAATGTTAGAAATGGCCCATGAGAGGGGGGGAGGGGGAATATGATAGGTGTACTTTATACTTTGGCGTTGTTACATTCCCCTTAATAAATGCTATCTGGAGGTTGCCCCATAATGTTTGTGTCTAATCTGCTTGCCATGTTTCTGATCAAAAATAGTAATGTTTCTTGTTTTTTCCTCAACAGTTTCCTTCCACGCCACAGGAATGGCAGACTGTGGCCTCCCACTTTGCCGAGCGGTGGGACTTTCCTAACTGGGGAGGGGCAATTGATGGGAAACACGTCCACATCGTCCCACCACCCAACTCGGGGTCATACTATTTCAACTAGAAGGCTTTCAATAGTATAGTGATGTTGGCGGTGGTGTCGGCTAATTACGACTTCCTGTATGTGGACGTGGGAAGAATGGCCGGATGTCCGATGGTGGAGTCATCGCCCAGACTGAGTTTTACAGGCATCTCCAGAATGGCAGCTTGGACTTGCCAGCTCCAGAGGACAATGTTGAAGGACTCCCATTTGTGTTCGTTGCTGATGAAGCGTTTGCGCTGGGGGACCACCTGATGCGGCCATTCCCAATGAGGACCCTCACCCCGGAACAGAGTGTTTTTAATTACCGGCTGGCCAGAGCCCGAAGAGTGGTGGAGAACACATTTGGAATCCTGGCCAGCCGGTTCCGCCTATTTATGACACCCATCCATATGGCGGAGTATAAACTGAACCATATTATACTTGCGTGCTGTGTTCTCCATAACTTTTTAAGGAAACATTCGGCCAACTATGCTGGCTCATGTGGGGCTGAGGCCGGAATGATACATCAAACCACACTGACGGCGCTTGAAAGCGGCCGTCCTGACTTTCCCTCCCTGAGTGCCCGTGATGTCCGGTTACGCTACCTGGAGTTCTTTGCGGGTAGGGGGGCTATCAATATGCCAGCAAATCTGTGAAGCCTTTTTATATTAAAACAAAAAAAGAAATTCTTTGTGGACATTTACTGCTTGTGTTTGTTTTAGCTGACCCTGACAGAAATGTGTTGAGTCCAGAAAATGTCGTGATTGTGTAACCTTATTATTATACAAAGCACTGTTGGCTGTTATTTACTAAATGCAAAAACACATTTCACTACAAGTGCACTTGCAACTGCACTGAACCTGCACTTGTAGTGCAAAGTGGATTTGCCCTTAGGAAATAACCCCCATTTTCGCAGAAAACAGCAATTACATCACCCCAAAAGTGTTGTAGTGTTGAGACAATAATCCACACATTCTTGATTAACCAACTTTTTTATACCTGCACAATCACATGTGCATTTACCAAAGGTTTTTTAAAACAAACCAACATGTTTGTTGTATAACAATTTTTGGAGTAGCATTATCAAAAATTGAAATGTCCATTTAAGATAAAACAGGCCTGTGTAAAACCAACAAGAAAGCCAAAAAACTTGAACTTACAAAGTTCACATTATGTAAAACCTGAAGGCTATATCAGACATCAGTATTTATGAACTTTGTTTGATATAGAGTTCAGATGGGGGAAATCACCCCTGGAAAAGCCAAATTTGGAAGATGCACACCAATTTACGAATGTCAACATGTGCTAGCTGCCATAACGGGGGATCAAGGGACGTGTTTTGGGGGAGCAAGCCCTTCCTCACCGCTACTTTATAATTGAGGAAGGGCTTGCACCCCCAAAACGCGTCCATTGATCTCCCATGATGGCAGATAGCACATGTTGGCACACTGTGTGCATCCTCCAAATTTGGCTTTTCAAAACATTGCAAAAAGATTTAAAAGATTGGACCACAATCCAAAAAGTGATTTTGTGGGGTTTTAAACTCGCCCCATAACATCAATGATGTTATTATTTTTTTGAATCACATCATTTATTTTTTTCTGGATATTTTGCAATTCGACATTACACCCCATGATCTCCCTGATCAGGATCTGGGCACTTTCTGATGTGAAAGGATCTGGATCACGATCACCTAAAAAGAGAGAAACAAAACAAAAACAGGTATCAAAAATCTGCCAGCATCCATCTCTTACCTGAGCCTGTGGTCGCAGACACTCACCTGTTGTGGTGCCAATTTCCACCACATCTTCTTCCTCCTGCTCTTCTTGGGTTGGTGGTATTTCCCCTTCTTCCATAGGTGGGGGGTCTGTGGTCTCCTCGGATGAGGGGTGTCCTCCGAGTTTTTTATCCCCTATGTAAAACAAAAATGGTATAATTAGCACACAGATATTTGATGGCAGAACTAGAAATAGGAAACATTGCTTGGAAGTGGGGTACAATTGTCTATTTTAGCCGAGCAGAACTAGAAATAGGAAACATTGCTTGGAAGTGGGGTACAATTGTCTATTTTAGCCGAGTTCCAAGATGTATTTTTTTTATTGCCCTTTGTCAAGCTGCAATACTTTACCTGTTTGGTACAAGCTTCACAGATGGAGACCCCCCTATAGTATACACTGGAGCACCTGTGTGTCCCCCCTAATAAAAATGGTGTTCTGGGGTCCCACACTAGTGCTCCAGTGTCCAGATGTGAAAACAGCTGCTCAGTGTCCTCTCCTTACACACAATCTAGTTTGCATTTCATTTGAGTAACAAACCCATCTACACAAACAAATATTTGGCATCCAAGTAGGCCCCAAAAAAATGTTGGAAAATGCATATGGCCTAAACAATGGTGTTTTAGAGGCCGAAAGAAAAATGTTTGATACGAACGAATAATGGGCCCATGAACATTAAAGTTGCCCTTTTAAACGTTACAATTAAGAAAAGCATATGGAGCAGCACGAACGGAATAAAAACAGAAAGAATAGGAACACAGCACAACTACTTACTTTTTTGCAGCACTCTCCGGATCTTTTGGTACTGCTCTGACTCTCTTAATTTGAGGTCCGACCACCGCTTCCTGAGCTGATCTTTCGATCTTCGTACCCCGAAATTCTTGTGAAGACTTTTGAACACTTTCGCCATGATCTTGGCCTTTCTGATATTGGGGTTGGGGTAAGGCCCATACTTTCCGTCATAGTCAGCCTTCTTCATGATGTCGACCATCTCCAACATCTCCCCAAAGGACATATTTGTGGCCTTAAAACGTCTCCTTCTGGATCGGGACGTGTCCGGATCCGGGCTTTCCTCCTCCTCCTCCTCCTCCTCGTTCCTGTAATTATCACGCACCTGCTGTGACTCCGCCATGTGCTCTTCCCCCACTGCGCCAAACGAAAAGGGGCGGGGAATAGAATAGAAAGAATGTCAGGGGCGGGCGGAGTTACACGCATGCGCAGTGTATATAAAGCGTAACACACGTGCGTATTACGTACGATCTGTGAGCGGAGGAAGGAGCATTGGACGCGCCGATCGTAAGAACGAAGGTAAGAGACAAACTTGTGCCTATACTGCTTCTACATTGAGGCCTATATTGTAACAAGATTAGGAGAGTTTTGTCTGACATTAGGCTTTGTCTTGTGTTGTGTCTTGCAGTGAACATGGATATGCTACTGAAAGATAATGACTTCATGTCAGTATTCCTAGATATGTTAAGGGAGCTGCCATGTCTGTGGGAGATTAAACACCCCAATTTCAAGAACCAAACAAAGAGGAAGGCAGCACTGGAGCAATTGTGTGAAATTGTGAAGCAGGTGATCCCCACGGCAGACATCACATATTTAAAGATCTTAATTGGTGGCCTGAGGAGCACATATTTAAGGGAGCGCAAGAAAGTCCTGGATTCGCAGAGATCCGGAGCAGCAGATGACATCTATGTCCCCAGGATGTTGTACTACGACAGGCTGCATTTTCTGGCAGGCCAGACTGAACCCAGGCCATCCCTCTCCAGTCTTCCTTCCACGCTTCCTTCCCCCCTGGCTAAGGCTTCTGACGCCCAACCTGGGCCTCCCAGGCCACATGTGGAGGAGCCCAGATTGAGCCAGGTATAGCATTCCTCTAAATATTTCTGGTTGTACAATCAATGATGTTAACTAGATGTTAGTTGGGAGTACTAATTTAGGATTGTGATTGATGAAGAAAAAACTAAAACCATGTCCCTTTTTCATACACAGGGAAGTCTCAGCCAGGAGGTGGCCGGGCCTAGCCGGCTGGCTGATCTGCCGGTCCCTCCACCCCCCCTGAAAAGAGAAAGTGGCAGTAGGAGGAGTTCCCTAGAGGAGGCTGGCAGAGGACTCTTTTGGAGGGCTACAGAGGTCCTGGGAGCACGACAGACTGTGGAGGAGGACATTGCTGCCGTCATTGCATATAAAATGCAGAGGATGGAGGAGGCCCAACAAGTCATGTGTGAGGTGCTCATATTGGAGGCTCTTAAGAAAGGTATGAGGGGCCAAATTACAGCTCAGACACACCTTTGCGATGGTCCTCCTCCTCCTCCTGCAGGTCCTCCTCCTCCTCCTCCTCCCTCTCCTCCAGGTCCTCCCAGTCCTCCTCCAGGTCCTACTCCTCCTCCTGCCACATCTCCAACAGCACAGCCACAGCCCGGAAGGAAGCACGGAAGGAAGACCAGAAAGTGAGGACCCTGGATCCAGTCTGGTCGGCCAAAAAATGCAGCCTCTTGTGGTACCACAGCCTGGGGACACAGATTTCATCTGCTACCTATCCGGATCTCTGCGAATTCTGGACTAGACTGCCCTCCCTTACATATGGACTCCTCAGGCCACCAATTTTGATGTTCAAGAATTGATGTCTGCCGTGGGGGTCCCAGGCTTCGCTAATTTCTCATGTTGATCCAGTGTTGCCTTCCTCTTTGTTTGGTTCTGAGCCCTTAATAAAGGATTTTTGTTTGGAATTATACTCTCCTATGTGTTTTACTTCAAAAAGGACAGTTTGTTTGTGAGGATTCAGGTACATTTCAAATATACAATGTGAAATGAACAAGGGACACCAACAACAAACAATCTCCTTGAGATTAAATAATAAAAGATATCAATGGTGTTGGGGTAACTTGACACACAAAACACACACAAAAATATTCTGGAGTAAAAATAAAAATAACATTGAACAAAGATCAGCCTTTGAAAAAATACAAACATTAAATAAAAAAAAAAAAAAAGGCTTAAAACCCCCCAAAAAATTAAATAAAAAAATAAAAATTATGTCAGATGTGACAACTAATGACAATATATTCAGGGAATACCAATAAAAAACAAAAATAAAACTTTGTGAGAAGTGTGTGTGAATATGAGCAGCAAAACTACTTAATCCTTCTCACATTATAAAGAAGAGAGTGCGCTGTATTAAACCATTTTTAACATTGCAGCGTGACGAAAGTGCTGTATCCATTGCGAACGCTAAGTTTACCAGAACAAGCTGTTCCGTGCCGGAATTTCTTCTGAGCATGCGTGGCACTATGTGCGTCGGAACAGGCCACACACGGTCAGAATTGACGCGATCGGATTTTGTTGTCGGAAAATTTTATCTCCTGCTCTCCAACTTTGTGTGTCGGAAAATCCGATGGAAAATGTCTGATGGAGCCCACACACGGTCGGAATTTCCGACAACACGCTCCGGACATTTTCCATCGGAAAATCCGACCGTGTGTACGGGGCATTATACCATTCAACATTACTTAAAGCTTCCCATACATGTTTATATCTACATCATGATATGTCTTTTCTCTTCTTCCTGTTGTCTTTTCAATCATCTCCATTTTAATTTTCAATCTCCTTAATAGATCCTCTGTTCAGTATCCATCCCTCAAATGAGTTTAAATTTCATTCTAATGACAGATATTGAATTTCCAGTTCATAGATATAGCGGTTCTTCCATTTCCCTACTATTTTGACTTCATATTCTCACTATATTCTATATGAATTACACCAATTTTGCTATGTTGGCCTAAATATGGCCACATACTCTCTTCATAAAAATATAAAATATCTGTTATATATACCGGTACATACTTTTTTATTTTTTTATTTCATATAGAGATATAGATAGATCATTTAACCTCCTTACCAGATTAACACAATAAAACCCACATACTATATATTATTTATCAGCATTCCCTCTCCCCCTTTTCTACAGACTATACTTGCTGTTACCCTCTTTTTCTTTTATTACACGGACTATAGTACTTAGATACAATTAAATATATTAATTTTGAATTACATCCCCTATCCTTAACCGTACAATTTATTACCGTTATCTCTACATTTCCTTTTACTCCCAGGGATTCCTCTTTTGCCTCAGTATATTCCTTTGGCCAGACCGCTTCGGTGGAGTGCTTAGGGACCCTCCCCTCCCCCATCCCCTGTTTCAAACTGTTTTTGCACGAATCATCTGCATATATATTGAGCCTATGACTGTTCCACTACCAGTCCAAAAACCGGATGCCATTCCAATTGCAAGCTCCAATGGAAACCAATTGATCATTGTCAAACCATTCTATCAATCAACTATATGTAAGTAATAATTATAATGTCTGAATATAACGTTTGTTTCTGAACCTTATGCCTTGGGTCTGCTTTAAACTGATTTTTTGTACATTTAACTTCATTTTAGACAAAATTCTCCAAAATCTCCACACCCCTGAAGAAGATTTAGACACATATATCGAGTGTAAGGATTATTTGCTCTATGCTACTTCATAATATTAGATATGTTCTGTATGGAATAATTTATGCCTTGTTGCAATTGTTTTTAAAAGTTTTTTCAATAAAATGTATGTAATTTTTTTATATACCTCTGTATATTGCCTTACTATATTGAGTGCCTTAAAAGTCCATTTAGGGGAACCTTTCTGCATTTCGTGATATAACTATCGGATGTGGCACTCCCCCCCCTTTCTACACGGGCTGCCTGTCTACCTGTGGAGGGGATGGGAGTAGGTGGCTCAGCATGCTGAGAGGCTGAGGAAGCTGCCTGTAAGTGCCGGTTCACACTACCGCGACTTGGGATCCGACTTGTCAGACCTCAAGTCGCCCCAAGTCGCTTGACATCTGAAAGTCCATTACAGTGAATGAGAGCCGTCTGTATGTACGCTACTGAAGTCGCTCCGACTTCAGAAAAGGTCCCTGTACTACTTCAAGGCGACTTGTAGGCGACTTGTACCCACTGATTTCAATGGTAGTCGCCTACAAGTCGGATCGTGATCTATAATGAAGCGACTTCACAGGAAAGAAGAAAAGATTTTCCCAGCACTCCCCACTGCAGGCAGCCCTGTCCCTCCCACAGAGTACTTCCTGGATGCTGTGATCTCTGTGTATACTACCAGTGTGATCTGTGTGTACAATGTCCACCAGAGCAAACAGGGATGTCCATCATAGAGAGGCAGTTGACAATGAGTCGTTAATAAGATTTGTGAGGCAGCATCCCTGTATCTATGTCCGGACTGATCCTAACTACAAGGATCAAAGTAAGAGGGATAGTGCCTGGCTGGACATCTGTCAACGTACCATTGATGATTGGGACACATTGACAAGGATTGAACGAAGTGACAAATGTAAGTTTACCTTTTTTTAAATTCATGTCTGTTATCTATGTGTTATCTATGTTATCTTATGTTATGTTATCTATGTTATCTATGTGTTTATGCAAGGCACTGACATACTTGACTAGGCATGATTGGAAGTGTATTGGTAATTAATGTAGACAATGAATAATGAATATCAGCCAAAATAAGGATTGTTTTATTATCACAGTATATGTCAAAATTTAAACAAAAATAGTATTTAAAACATTAACGACAGTAACATAGCCTGACAAAATTTAAAACTCAAGAAACTGCAGGCTTTAAAAATTCAAATAAAAGGTAACAGCGGCAAAAAATATCATATGCAGTTATGAAATGGCATCCATTTGCCATTCTAATTCACCAGCCGGTGAAAGAAAGAAAGAAGCAAATTGCTCTCTAACAGTGGCACCATCGCTGGATCCCCTTGTAGCACTGAGGTGTGCACTTTCCATATCGTGCATTAGGGAATCCTCAAAGCGGTACCCATCACGTATCCGTACAAAATTGTGCAGCACGCAAGCTGCTTTAACAGCATTAATAGCATTTTCGATGTTTAATGCAATTGGCGTATGTAACAAACGCCATTTGTTTGCCAGAATACCAAAGCTGCATTCTACCACCCTTCTTGCCCTTGTTAGGCGATAGTTGAACACTTTCTTAGGGGTAGTCAGGTTCCTATTCGAATAAGGCCTCATTAAGTGTTCCCCCAATGCAAATGCCTCATCTGCGATGAACACATAGGGCATTAGGGGTTCAGTCGTGCCTGGAAGAGGACAGTTCTCTGGAATATCCAAACGATTATCCCGTAGCCTTTCACCAAAAGATGAATTAACAAAAATGCGCGAATCGCAGCTACTACCGTACGATCCTATGTCTATATAAGTGAAACAATAGTTAGCATCGGCTACGGCCAGCAGTACAAAAGAACAAAATTTTTTATAGTTGAAGTACATGCTTCCACTACCAACTGGCTTTATAACACGCACATGCTTGCCATCTATAGCACCAATGCAATTGGGGAAATTGCACCGACTCCAAAATAGGTTCGCAATGTCCCGCCAATTCTCTGGTGTAGGCTTCTTCATGACTATAGTGTTAAGAACATCCCATAAGATTTGGCAAGTTTCTTTGATGATGCCGCTGATAGTTGACCTGCCCACCATGAACTCATAATGTAGGCTGATTATGGAATGACCGGTTGCCAGGTATCTAAAAGACAAAACACATAATCATTATGTTCCAATTTCTGTTTTGCAGTATCGATCTTACAAACAAGATGGAAAGGGATGCGTGACTGCTATATGAGGTATCTCCGCAAAATCAAGGCTGGACGGAGTGGATCTGCAACTAGAAGGGTGGTACCCTATATACATGCGGAGGAACTCGAGTTTCTGAGGCCTTGGATGGATCTGAGAGAGTGAGATAACATCTTTCATATTTGTAAAGTGATACTATACAATTATATAAATAAGGGTGTGCCTTAACTGTATTCTATGTTTAATGCAGAACCCAATCCAGTTGGGAAGTACCTCGTGAAGGGCAGGCGGAATCAGAACCCGCTGCAAGTGGCGAAGCAGCATCCCAGGAAGCAGGAGGGTCGCTGGATCATTCAATTTTGAATGAAGCACAAGCTGCACAGCAGAGCAACCAGGAAGAGGCTTCAGCAAGCACGCAGCAGCAGGCTCAGCCTATCCGGCTCCCAAACCAACGTAGGAGCAGACCAACAACAAGGGGAAGGATCACCGAAAATATGGAGAGATTTTCCCAACTTGTGGAAAGTATGAACCAAAAATTAGACGAGCTAAACTCGGAAGACCATGGCTTTGGTCTGATGGTTGCAGGAATGATGCAGCGAATTCCCCTGGAGCGCAAGCATGCAGTGAAGAAGGCAGTGATGGACCTCCTTGAAGGAAGTATCCATAATGATCCCATTCCCACCTCACACATGTTTGTACCACCACCACCATCTGGCCCATATTATCCATACCCCAACCCTCCACCGCCCAGAACCCACCCCTACTATCCCCCTCGTTTCCGTCCATACTCCGATGAGTATGGTCATGCACTGAATCCTGCCCATCCACCAATCCCCTATCCATCTCCATCCCCAATTCCATCTGCTATTGGTGCACCAGGGTACCAACAATATAGGCGTAATGAAAATGATTTCCCACCAACACCATCCCCCATGCCTTCCACCAGCTCTGGAACCTCTGGCTACGACCCAGTTTATGAGGAATTATAAAAAATAAAGAGAGAAAAGTTTATTTTTTACAGATGTGTGTTATATATTATTCCTTTAGAGATATATATATATATATATATATATATATATATATATATATATATATATATATATATGTACACTATTGTAATAAAAAGTTGTTTGTTATTCTAAAAATTAATGGGTGTTTGTGTGCTAAATTTTCAAAAATTTATTTAACAGATTTTTGTTTGATGGAATAATCATACTTACCTAGGTGAAGGTAGCTTCGCACCAATGCTGCAATTGTTCACTGCTGCTTCTTCACACAGAACTGAGTCAACAAACATCGTCGATGGCTTTGTTCTCTGCCCGAGCTGAGAGCTTCTGACTGTCAGTCAGCTCCTCTCCTGCTCTGCTCCTCCAAGCTCATTGGAGTAGTGAGATGAGGATGAGCGAAGAGCAGCTTGCTGAGTGGCTGACACTGCCAGCAGTTCAGGCAGCTGGTGGATAAAGAACTTTGTAAGTGAGGTTGATGCGCTGCCTCAAGTGATCTTGGTGAGGTCTGCACAAAGTGGACTTCTGATCACTCTACACTGAAAAGGGGGTGCAGGAGTGCAAAAGAATTGCACTCACGTGACCCGTTGAAGAAGCCCAGACAAATGAGCTCAGGATGGACCTTACTATAATGTTGCAAATAGAATAGTAATGTTCTTCAAATAATAGATAGTTTACCTTAGTGTAATAATTAGTCTTTCCGTTGGTGAGATACTCCTCCTATATGAAGTATTTTGTCGCTCCAGATGGATGTAAACCAGACTAAGCAATTCATCGAAACTGTAAAATAAAGAGAAAAGCTAATTTAATATATGGAAAATAAGACATATCAGCTATTTGGAGCTACACACGCACATTAACATCATACAAGTGATAGTCTCAAGTGGAAGAAGAACGGAGAGATGTAAACTAGCATCTCCCTGTTCTGCTTTGTGAAATTGTCACTGATCTCTGCTGTGATCGGAGCTGAGATCAGTGACGTGTCACACACAGCCACGTCATCCCCAACACAATTAGAAACACGGCCCCAGGACACACTTTTAACCCCTACACTGACACCTAGTGGTTAACCCCTTCGCTGTCAGTTCTATTTACATATGAATCAGTGCATTTGTATAGCACTGATTGTTGTATAAATGACAATGCAAAGAAAAAGTGTCAAAATTGGCCGATGGGTCCGCCATAATGTCGCAGTCACAATATAAACTGACGATCGCCGCCATTATTAGTTAAACAATTATTTAAAAAAATGCAATAAAACTATCTAGGTTTTAAACATTATAACTTTGTCACCCAAAAATCAATAAACGGTACTTGCCTTGTGATCGACATCCGGGTATAGTTGAAGAACTTGTCCTCAAACACACGCAAATTCTCATACATGGCCCAGAACTGGCCTCTGTTTTCTCGATTTGCAATAATAGGATGGATCCAATAGCGCCGCCTTCTTCTCATCCTCATCCTTCGCTTCCTCTCTTCCTCTTCTTCCTCCATCATTACTGCCACACCAGCTGTTACGACAGCTCTCAGTAAATAGCGCACAGTGTACATTGTGGTCACAGAACAGACAGAACACTAGGTAAATATAAGGTAACAGACAGAACACAGGGAACCAGGAACAGGAACTAGAATGATGTCACAGGAGATGCTAGATCATGGTTGGCCACAGGCAAAGTCGCCTGTCATGGAGGCGACTTTAAGTCGCGTTGTAAGTCGCTCGAAGTCGCGCTGAAGTCGCCTTGCTAAGTCGCGCTGTAAGTCGTGTTGCCCCTGTGTGAACCAGCGCTAAGGCAACTGGGTGAATCCAAACATTATTGTTCGGATCCCTCCAGAGTCTGGAGTGGTCTGTGACGTCAGCTAACTCTGATAAAAGCAAAAGAATGCTGAAAAATGCGGAAAAACTTGGCTATTCGGCATTTATCAGCGATTTGAGCCATAATCTTTTGTGGGAGTATAGTTTTGCTAAAAAAAAAAACTAAAAAACGCTACTGCAACACTCATTCTACAGCTAACACCAGTGATGTTTTTATTACGTACAGTGTGCATGAGACCTCAAAGTTTAACTAAACCTTCCTATTCTTTGAAGCCAAAGAAGCTGTCATTTTAGCCTGTTTCATCTGTAGTTGCCATGGTGGTGCACATGTGATCAGTTATTACACCAGCCATTTGATGGCTTGACAGTTTGGTTAACCGGTTCCCGACCGGCTCCTGTACATTTACGACGGCAGAATGGCACGGCTGTGCAAAGTAACGTACCCGTACGTAACCTTGAATTTGCCGTCGTGTGCGCGCGCCTTCTGCGAGCTCCGTGAGTCGAGTCGCGGGTCCCACGGACTCGATCGCAGCGGGGATACCCGCAATCGCCTCACGGAGCGTTCGCGCATGCGTGGTGGGGG
Source organism: Lithobates clamitans (assembly GCA_037952925.1). Lineage (NCBI taxonomy): Eukaryota > Metazoa > Chordata > Amphibia > Anura > Ranidae > Lithobates > Lithobates clamitans. The sequence goes on from JBBGZY010000748.1 coordinate 2,409,900, forward strand.
CGCCGCCGCGCACACTCAGTCCAGGGGGCAGCCATACAGGTCTCCCTGACAACCATCCCACACATCAGCTGAGAGCTATTATTGCTCCAGCTGACTGGGATCACACACTCCTTAAATATTCAAACCACACCGCTCCCAAACCAGGCATTATTTCACTGGATTTGGGCTGTGCGGTTGGTCTCTCTGAGCTCTCCATTGATACAGGTACCTTTTTGTCTTATACCATTCAACATTACTTAAAGCTTCCCATACATGTTTATATCTACATCATGATATGTCTTTTCTCTTCTTCCCGTTATCTTTTCAATCATCTCCATTTTAATTTTCAATCTCCTTAATAGATCCTCTGTTCAGTATCCATCCCTCAAATGAGTTTAAATTTCACTCTAATGACAGATATTGAATTTCCAGTTCATAGATATAGCTGTTCTTCCATTTCCCTACTATTTTGACTTCATATTCTCACTATTTTCTATATGAATTACACCAATTTTGCTATGTTGGCCTAAATATGGCCACATACTCTCTTCATAAAAATATAAAATATCTGTTATATATACATACTTTTTTATTTTTTATTTCATATAGAGATATAGATAGATCATTTAACCTCCTTACCAGATTAACACAATAAAACCCACATACTATATATTATATATCAGCATTCCCTCTCCCCCTTTTCTGCAGACTATACTTGCTGTTCCCCTCTTTTTCTTTTATTACACGGACTATAGTACTTAGATACAAATAAATATAATAATTTTGAATTACATCCCCTATCCTTAACTGTACAATTTATTACCGTTATCTCTACATTTCCTTTTACTCCCAGGGATTCCTCTTTTGCCTCAGTATATTCCTTTAGCCAGACCGCTTCGGTGGAGTGCATGAGGGACCCTCCCCTCCCCCATCCCCTGTTTCAAACTTTTTTTGCACGAATCATCTGCATATATATTGAGCCTATGACTGTTCCACTACCAGTCCAAAAACCGGATGCCATTCCAATTGCAAGCTCCTATGGAAAACAATTGATCATTGTCAAACCATTCTATCAATCAACTATATGTAAGTGATAATTATAATGTCTGAATATAACGTTTGTTTGTTTCTGAACCTTATGCCTTGGGTCTGCTTTAAACTGATTTTTTGTACATTTAACTTCATTTTAGACAAAATTCTCCAAAATCTCCACACCCCTGAAGAAGATTTAGACACATATATCGAGTGTAAGGATTATTTGCTCTATGCTACTTCATAATAATATTAGATATGTTCTGTATGGAATAATTTATGCCTTGTTGCAATTGTTTTTAAAAGTTTTTTCAATAAAATGTATGTAATTTTTTTATATACCTCTGTATATTGCCTTACTATATTGAGTGCCTTAAAAGTCCATTTAGGGGAACCTTTCTGGATTTCGTGATATAACTATCGGATGTGGCACTCCCCCCCCTTTCTACACGGGCTGTCTGTCTACCTGTGGAGGGGATGGGAGTAGGTGGCTCAGCATGCTGAGAGGCTGAGGAAGCTGCCTGTAATGCAACTGGGTGAATCCAAACATTGTTCGGATCCCTCCAGAGTCTGGAGTGGTCTGTGACGTCAGCTAACTCTGATAAGAGCATAAGAATGCTGAAAAACGCGGAAAAACTTGGCTATTCAGCATTTATCAGCGCTTTAAAGCCATAATCTTTTGTGGGAGTATAGTTTTGCTAAAAAAAAAAACCTAAAAAACGCTACTGCAACACTCATTCTACAGCTAACACTAGTGATGTTTTTATTACGTACAGTGTGCATGAGACCTCAAAGTGAAACTAAACCTTCCTATTCTTTGAAGCCAAAGAAGCTGTCATTTTAGCCTGTTTCATCTGTAGTTGCCATGGTGGTGCACATGTGATCAGTTATGACACCAGCCATTTGATGGCTTGACAGTTTGGTTAACCGCTTCCTGACCGGCTCCTGTACATTTACGTTGGCAGAATGGCACGACTGCGCAAAGTAACGTACCCGTACGTAACTTTGAATTTGCCGCCGTGTGCGCGCGCCTTCCGCGAGCTCCGTGAGTCGGGTCGCGGGTCCCGCAGACTCGATCGCAGCTGGGATATCCGCGATCGCCTCACGGAGAGGACGAACGGGGAGATGCTGATGTAAACAGCATCTCTCCGTTCTGCCTAGTGACAGTGTCACTGGATCTCTGCTCCCTGTTATCGGAGCAGAGATCAGTGTAGTGACACACACAGCCCCTCCCCCCTGTTAGAAAACACTCCCTAGTACAGATTTAACCCCTCCCCGCCCCTAGTGGTTAACCCCTTCACTGCCAGTGTTATTTATACAGGAATCAATGCATTTTTATAGAAAGGATTGCTGTATAAATGACAATGGTCCCAAAAATGTGTCAAAAATGTCCGACATGTCCACCATAACGTCGCAGTCACAATAAAAATCGCAGATCGCCGCCATTACTAGTAAAAAAAAAATATTAATAGAAATGCCATAAAACTATCCCCTATTTTGTAAACGCTATAACTTTTCAAACAAATCAATAAACGCTTATTGCGATTTTTTTTTAACAAAAATATGTAGAAGAATACGTATCGGCCTAAACTGAGGAAAAAAAAAATTTTTATAGATTTTTTGGGGATATTTATTATAGCAGAATGTAAAAAGTAATGTGTTTTTTTTCAAATTTGTCGCTCTTATTTTGTTTATAGCGCAAAAAATAAAAAATAAAAATCGCAGAGATTATCAAATACCACCAAAGGAAAGCTCTATTTGTGGGGAAAAAAAGGGCGTCAATTTTGTTTCGAAGCCACGTCGCACGACCGCGCAATTGTTAGTTAAAGCGACGCAGTGCCAAATCGCAAAAAGTGCTCTGGTCAGGAAGGGGGTAAATCCTTCCGCGGCTGAAGTGGTTAAGAAAACAAGAACCCTTGACAGTTATCATTCACAGCATGTCTTGAATGTAACAGTTTAGGGAAACAGTTAAAGTGATGTGTTTACGTCCACTTTTGGAGCAGGGTGCAGGATCATTAGGTATTTTTCTGTACTTGCCATGTTTTTAAAGAATAATTGTAGAAGTGCTGAAAAATTATTACTGCATCCTATAGAATAGCATAATGTTTTTTTTACCTTTTCAAAAGATACCAACCATGGTTAAATGTATATACATTGTAAAGATGTACTGTGTGTTTTTTTTTGGTCCAGACATACGTTTTAGACACACCTGGGACCAAGTGTGACTGTTAAACATATCCAGAAAAGGTAATAGATGAATGTGTACAGTACAGAGTTCCCTGTTTGCACCTGTGAACGTTGTGAGATTCAACAACTTTAGTACAGGCACAATACTATTTCACAATAAAGCCAGGTAACTAATAGACTGATAATGAACAACTATGTTGGTTTCCTAATCTATGATTCATTCCAATCAATATGCTTCATCCTGGCATTAATGTATGCATGTTATTCTCTTTGAATCTACAACCCAACCAAACATTCTGTCTTCAACGTTATACACAGGGAAATGAAAGGATAACATACCCGAGGACTTCAAAAAACCTCTTATATCTTCCTTCAGTGTTTCAAGTTTAATATCTGGGTTGAGCAGACATCTCTGTAAATAAAATGTAATGACAAACTGAGCAAACAATTTCAAATGTGTAAACACAGGTATTCATGCTTTGGAATACTATAATGAGCATCGGTAATACTAAAATGTTACTTTAGATATATACAGTAAACGCGGTTTACAAGCGTTTCACAATACGAGGTCTTTTTTTTTTTTTCTTTAAATCCTGACTTGGTTTGTGAGTGTTATCTCGCAAGACGAGCAGGATTCAAGCCTCTGGGGTGTGCAGTACCGCATTTGGCCAGAGGTGCGGAGGTGCCAGTGACGCTCGCTGACACTCAGAGCTGCTCGGAGACACTCAGAAACACGCTGTCCCCGAGCGTCTGAGTGTCTCCGGTGCCCCCCACCTCTGGCCACATGCGGTACTGCATACACTAGCAGTGACACTGGAACAAATTATCTGAGTTTCCATTGATTCCTATAGGTGCTTTGGATTACAAGCATTCTTCTGGAACAAATTATGCTCATAATCCAAGGTACTATTGTACCTTATTAAAACATTATCCCAAACAAGTAAAACACTTGTTAAAGTGAAACTATCATGGTTTGGGGTAATCTTCATGTTTTTACATTTTTGACCTGATGTTTTAGGTGTTTGCTTCTTTATGTATTGTAATAGGGGCAGGCTGAACTGGTAGTGGCAGTAATAGAGACAGAGACACCCAGGAACAGTCCAGGTAGGATTGTAATGCACTTTTATTTAGAAAGGCAGTATACAAACAGTTCAGTGACGAGGGTCTTTGTAAGTCTATAAAAAAACAAAAACAAATATGGTCTGTCCAACAGGTAGGATGTGGATCTAGGGTGAAGGCTTTATTCAACCCAAAGCTCTACAAAGCCTCCAGGCTCAAAAACTTAGACAAGAAATTATTAGGATCTGAGAAAACAGACACAAATCCTGGAGTTCCTTACCAAGTGTAGATGAGAAACCCAGGTGACACATGTGCATGTTCTACAATCCTTCCAAACCACATTTTGCAGGCTTTGTTCACCAAATAAACCTTTAATAGGTGCCAAATTCAGATAGTTCTAAAATTGGGCCACTTTTACATTTTACATTTTACATCACATTCAATGTGCCAAATGTAAAGGTGAAGCTAATTAAGACCAACTCTCTTTTGGCGTACAGAGAGAAAACGGTTTCAGACAGATTTTGCAAAAGTATTTCACATGCATTCTAAAAGTACAAATTCTAGACAGGTACATAAATTTGATGCAATTTGCAGCATTTAGAATGCATGAGAGACACTTTCACAAAATCTGCCTGCGCCAGTCTTTATGAATTCCAGGGACTTTTCTGATACTCTACTGACACATACAGTTCTACATTTGTAAACTCATAGGCCTCCTTCACACGGGTGTTTATCTGCATACACTGGATTCCAGCTACAAGAATCAATGAATTCTTGTAGCTGGAATGACAGGTGCATGGGAATTACAGCGGACGCTCTGCCTATATCAAGTAATGACAGGCTGACAGCAGTCATTACTATTCACGTGTAGTCGCACACCACAGGGTTACCTATGGTTAGGGATGGATGTCTGAGCCTGGACGCATCGGATTGCTATTCGCATGCACCTGTCATTCCAGCTGCAAGAATCTGTTGATATAGTATACACAGGTAAACGCATGTGTGAAGGAGGCCTTAAAAATTATCTGGATTTTTTTCATAAATGGTTCCTAAAATATAATCAGATTTCTCTAAATCCTAATCATAAATGAGGAGTCTTTTTGAACAAATAGTTTACAGATCAAAGTTATTGGAAAAATAATTAATCTCCTATACTGAGAAATTACCAAAGCATAATTTTCTAGCAATATCCTCATCCACACTTTCTGTAGGTGCTGATCAGACCTGTGTGCCAATTAGAGGGTATTTGGATCCATTTGATATTTAAAACTCATAGTTCATATATTCAAAAAATTTATTTTAGTTAGTATAGTTTGGGTGCCTGATCTACATGGCCAGGCCATATTATTGGGACTATCTTCAGTCAAACTATTGTTGATTTAATCCTTTTCTGTTTTGGACAAGTATGTTGCATGATTTAACTTGTGAGTTTTGGATTACAGTCAGATGCCTAGATATAATTCGGTAGAAACACCCGATAATGTTTAGAGTTTCTTCCATCATGACTGGAAGCAGTTCAGACATTAAAAGCAGAGCAAAACCATTATAGTTCCTTCACAGTTAAGATATAGTAGTTTTGTAAACTAATCCCTACTAATCCCTCACTGGCTTCCAATCACCCAGCGAGTTAAATTCAAAATTCTAACAACAACATACATAGCCATTCACAACTCTGCCCCGAGCTACATCACCAATCTTGTCTCCAAATATCACCCAAATCGACCTCTGCGCTCTTCTCAAGACCTCCTACTCTCAAGCTCTCTCATCTCCTCCTCCCATGCTCGTCTCCAGGATTTCTCCAGAGCCTCTCCCATCCTATGGAACTCGCTACCTCCACTGGTCCGGCTATCCCCTACTCTTGCTACCTTCAGGCGATCCCTGAAAACTCATCTCTTAAGGAAAGCCTATCACGTCTCCAACTAATCTTCTACCACTTCCATCAGCTCATTCCCCACAGTTAAAACCTTTTGTACCACCTGCCCCACCCTATTAGATTGTAAGCTCTTCTGAGCAGGGCCCTCTTATTCCTCTTGTATTTTATTGTATTGTAACTGTATTGTCTCCTTTTATATTGTAAAGCGCTGCGTAAACTGTTGGCGCTATATAAATCCTGTTTAATAATAATAATAATAATAAAGCATTCAGATGATCTTTTGCAAACATTTTTTTCTCATTGTTTTTTCTGTGCTAACCTAAAAATGAAATTATGATCCATTATGAAAACACACTGTATGTTATCAAGTGCAGGAGTTGCCTCCATAGCAATAGGCTGTCATCCACAGGGTTTTTTTGTAAACCACTAGAAGATCATACCTCCCAACTTTTAGAGATGGGAACGAGGGACACCTATTAGCAAAAGTATGTAGGTAGAGGACATACACTTCCCTGTAAAATGAGAATTATACCAACAAAATTAGTTAAGCCCACAAGTGTTTTTTGTTTTGTTTTTACCATTACCATTCCTTTATACTGGCTTCTGAAATTTACAAATGCAATAATTTAGAAATTGGATGAAAGGGTTTATCACTGGGAAACACTTTTTGAAATCTAAAAAGTGCATTTTATATAACTATATAGATCAGACCAAAATGAGTGACAAATGAGGAGGAATTAGGGACAGAGAGACTTTGTTCCAAATCAGGGACAGTTGGGAGCTATGGAAGACTGTACTGTATAAATTCCATTATCCTGATCTTTGTAGGACCTCTGCACCTAAGGAAAACAGTAATGGTTCTAAAATTCTTCCATTTGTAACAGTGGAGACAAGTGGAGAAAAGAGCACAGCCACATATCTAGAAAATGTTTTACAACCTTTTTCATTCTTATGAGCGTTGAAAATTCAGCTTTTTTCTTATTTTCATCTATTCACGTAAAGCCCATACCTGAGATGATTGGAACACCAGAATTATTTGCTTGAATTCCAATTACATTTTTCCTTTATGTCACTAGAATTGAGATTCACATACTTTTTCCAATTCCTGATTGTTTGAAACATCTGATTAGTAGCAATGTACAAGGCTCTGTAAAATTGTTGTTTATTGGTGTAATTTAAAGAAAAATTGGATCTTTTGTGCCATTCATGTCCTGTCTCAAATTTCTTACAAATGTATGCATCTATGGATGGCATAAAGCCTAGAATGTAAACCAGTTTATGAAAAGTATGTAAAACGCAGTGGGCCTTTAGGAAGTAAGTTGTGTTGAAGTACAGGTAAAACTGATTCCACATAGAAAATTCTAATTATTTTTTAAAAGAATAATTATAATTATCTGTCCCCTTGAGTGTTTGCGCGAGAGATCTAATCAAATAAAATTAAGCACACAGAGGGTTAGTGTTTTACCTCAGGCTTCAAATGAAACTGTATTCCAGTAGAAGAAAATAATGGCACTAAGAATGGAAGCTAAAGAAGCTATTACAATATCAAATCTATATGCTAAATAAACCAGCAATTAGGGCGGCTTCACACTGCCCCACTGCGCTTTTTCTAAATCAGTTTTTGTGTGGGTTAGCTGTGTTTTCCCATAAACTTCAATGAGGTCCTGTGGTTTTGATGCGGTTTCAAAAAGCACACCAGAACTCATCCATGCTGCCTCTTTGGTGCACTTTCTGAAACCGCACTAAAACCTTGGGACATCATTAAATTCTATGGGAAAGCGCAGCTAGCCCACACAAAAAAGTGCAGCTGGACCGCACTGAATGTGAACCCGCCTTTACAGCTTCTTCTTAAAATGTTGATATGGTAAAAGGACAAATGTATAGGTAAATAATACATTTTATACATGTTTAGGTTTTAAAGAAAAATGTCTTTGTAATACGATTACAGGTTACTACTGTACAACTCATTTTAAAAATGCAAACTTTTTTGAAGCTGTATTCTGAGATGGATAAAAAGTTACTTTTGCAGAGAAACCCCCCCCCCCCCAAATAAAATTGCAAGGGTTAAATGTTTGTTTAGTGTCTAGGAGTAGTAGAATAAGCAGTCATACGTACTGTGACAGTACAGTTCCCTGTCATGGGGTATGTGGGTATGTCGCCCAGGATTCTCAACAAGGCAGGTTGGGGGGCTCCAGGATGATTGTGTAATTTGGAGAAAACTGTTTATTTCAGTTTACTCCATGGTTGGTAGAATCCGGTTTGGGACCTGAAGATTTCACAGTGATCCGGGTGGGATGAAATCTCCAGTCCTAAGGCCAGGTTTTGGGACAAGCCAGCACACCGATTATGCAGGCGTGTGCTGGGCTTTTTGGAGATACAGGACCAAAGTTCTGAGCTTCACCCTTCTGTCAACTCTGTGAGGGAACAAGGGAGTAGCCACAAGTGTGCATGTCTGCACAGTGCTAGTTTCAGAGGAGCAGCAGGAAGCTGGGGAAAAGAGCTGTCTGAAGTACAATGTTTGCACATAAAACAGGGACACTGTTATCTGGACAGGAGAACCGAGTCAAAGCCTGAGCAGCGGTGCTGATACAGAGAGCAAGGAGGCTGAACTGATTTTTGCGTTTGATGGTAGAAACCCCTGCGTTCTCAAATGTTTGTTTTGATTGACTTTATTCTTTTCCTTTAATAAAAAGTGGACCAACAAGCCCTTAAACAGCCTATCTGGCATCGACTCTGATCACTGGTAAGCTCTACACTGCACTAAACACCCAAAAACATTACAGTATCCTTTTCTTTGCTTCTAAACAGAAGGCCCTCACTATCCATGCATTCATTGCAGGACTGTTGGTCCTGCAGTGTAACAATGATGTTGGAAAGCCTGCAGCCAGTGGAGTGATGAGGGCAATGGTTTCAGGGGACCGGTTCTGCAGCTAGGAGGAAGCCTGTGGAAGAGAGGATAAAAAGGTAAGTATTTCTGCGGGTTCTTTTTCCCCTTGAACACTGGTCTCCAAACTGCAGCCTGCGTAAAAGATGCCTTTGTTCTGCAGCTAGGAGGAAGCCTGTGGAAGACAGGATTAAGGTAAGTATTTCTGCGGGTTCCTTTCCCCCTAGAACACTGGTCTCCAAACTGCAGCCTGCAGAAAAGATGTGGCCCTTTGCTTGCCTTTATCTGGTCCTTGGGGCAATATTCCTTCCACTAATACAAAGCACAACAATGAGGCACTATTCTTTCCACTGACACCAACAGTGGGGCATAATTCCTCCTTCTGTTTTTCAGGTGGACCTGATCGGATGGTCCATACATCTCTGCGAACAGACTTGTGTCCAATTACACCCGCCTATCTCAAGGTCCAATAAGATCACCCATGTGAAAGGGGACTAATTAACAAGAAGGCAAAATAAATCTGGCTCTCAATACTTGACAAGCAGTGTCCTGAAATGTGTTTTGACAGCTCATAGGCCCCTCCACGGCCACAAACTACACATTAGTTTCAGCAAAAGGCCCAGGAGATTCTGAATCATTAAATAAACAGTGTAATGAAATGGAAACTGGCTAACTATGCTGTTACCGATTAGAACAAATGACTGAGATATTGTGAGGAGGGCGATCATTAATAGTTATTTTTAGGATGGTTTTATACATGCAGGGGATGGAAACAAAAAGCTTGATTTGCTGCCTGGAATCCGTTCAAAAGGAAAATACATTCATTAAGTAAATGCAACCAAAATGAAACCAAATGAAATAAATTCACAGCAACCAGTATAGGTACTATTTTCTATACTAATGAAACTTTTTTTTTTAATAAGAAAAAATAACACACCACACACATCAAAGCAAAACATCATCCATCTGATGCACTCCTTCCTGCAACGTCAAAAGCAAAAATTAAATTTTTTTTCCGCTTATTTTAATTTTTTTTTCTTACATTTTAGATTAGCCTTGCCACCCCAGCCACGTTTCTATGCCAGAATGTCATCTTCTGTGCTCTGAAGCCTCCTGGAATATGTGATGTTCGGTAATGTGGGATGCATGCTTCAAGCTCTATTCATGTAAGTAGAGGTGGGCGCACCTGGTGGAGTGTCAACGTGGAGTCAGCTCATCTGCACTAGAAAAGGCACACAGCACCCGATGACATCAGCAACCAAGAAAGTGTGTGACAACAGAGTAGTGGATCTCAGCAGGACAATGCTGGATCCGCTGGCTGGGTGAGCCCATCTACAGCCAAAATATTTTGGGCAAAATGTATACGTTGTCTCTTTTAAAACAACCCAAGTACTGAAAAAATAGGATTTTTTATAACAGCTTACCTGTAAAATCCTTTTCTTTCGATGGACATCACAGGACACAGAGCCACAGTAATAACTGATGGGTTATGTAGGTACCACTAGCTATTGGACACTGGTCACACCCTAAGCAGGAAGTTCAACCCCCTATATAATCCCTCCCCTTACAGGGATACCTCAGTTTTGTAGCAAAGCAATATAAAAGTGTATTAGAAGAGGGGCGGGACCTCTGTGTCCAGTGATGTCCATTGAAAGAAAAGGATTTTACAGGTAAGCTGTTATAAAAAATCCTATTTTCTTTCTCGAACATCACGGGACACAGAGCCACAGTAATAATTGATGGGATGTCCCAAAGCAATGCCAACTGGGGGGGGGGAATCACAACCAAGTAGGGTGCAATCAGACCTGAGGACCCTGTACCGCTGTCTGCAGCACACTACGCCCAAAGGCGATATCCTCATGCCTTCTCACATCCACCTGATAAAATCTGGTGAATGTATGGACTGAAGACCAGGTTGCGGCCTTGCAGATCTAAACCATAGAGGCCTGGTGATGCACTGCCCAAGAAGCACTAATAGCCCTTGTGGAATGTGCCTTGATCTGAAACGGAGGAATCTTCTGTTTCAAACCGTAAGCTTGAATAATCAATTGTCAAATCCATTTAGAAATGGTAGCTTTTAAAGCTGCCTGTCCTCTGTTAGGACCCTCTGGCAGCACGAACAAAACATCCGTTTTTTTTGAGCAGTTGCTTCCAGATTTTGACTGCTCTTACTACATCTAAAGAATGTAGTGACCTCTCTTCCAGAGAACAGGGATCTGGAAAAAAGGAAGGCAGAACAATGTCTTGGTTTAGATGAAAATCTGAAACCACCTTCGGTAAAAAACTAGGATGAGGGCGCAATACCACTCTATCCTTGTGTATAATCAAATAAGGCTCTTTACAGGAAAGAGCTGCTAATTCTGATACTCTTCTAGCAGAAGAGATGGCTACCAGAAAAATTAGTTTCCTTGTCAGCAAGACCAAAGGAATCTGGCGTATTGGTTCAAAAGGCTGTTTCTGTAACACCGACAGAACCAAGTTCAAGTCCCAGGGGTTTAGGGGCGCCTTAACCGGAGGATTAAGACGCATCACCCCCTGCATAAAGTTTCGGACCAAAGAATGCGAAGCAAGTGGCCGTTGAAACAATACTGATAAGGCCGAGACCTGGCCCTTGATGGTACTCAAGGCCAGCTTCATCTCTAATCCCAATTGTAGAAAATCAAGAATTCTACCTATCACATATTTTCTGGGATGCCAACCCCTGGATTCACACCAGGATACATAAGCTTTCCAGACTCTATGGTAAATCATTCTGGAAGCTGGCTTCCTTGCATTGATCAACGTAGATATCACAGGACCTGAAAGCCCACGACTCTTCAGAACGTGGGTCTCAATAGCCAAACTGTCAAATATAGCATTTGTAAGGCAGGATGGAACACTGGACCTTGAGATAAACAGGTCTGGGCGTAACAGTAGGGTCCATGGGGAACCCACAGTCATCCTTACTATTTCTGCATACCAAGTCCTTCTGGGCCAAGCGGGGGCCACCAGAAGAACTGACTTCCTTTCCTGCCTGATCCTGCGAAGGAGTCAAGGCAGTAGCAGAATAGGCGGGAATGCATAAATCAGTGAGAACCGATGCCACGGAATCACCAACGCATCCGTCCCGCATGCAAGAGGATCCCTTGTCCTTGCCACAAATCTGTCTATCTTTTTGTTGAATCGGGATGCAAAGATATCTACATCTGGAACCCCCCATCTTTGGCATATGGCCCAAAAGACGTCGGGATGCAGAGACCATTCCCCTGGGAGTAACTGCTGGCGACTTAGATAGTCCGCCTGCCAGTTCTCTATTCCTGGAATGAAAACTGCCGATATGCATGGCACATGCATCTTTGCCCAGACTAAGATTTGGTTCAACTCTTTTTGAGCAGCTCGGCTCCGGGTGCCTCCCTGATGATTGACATAAGCCACTGCTGTAGCATTGTCGGACTGAATCCTGACCGGGCAACCCTGTAGCCTGATAGTCCAGGCCTTTAGGGCTAGATATACCGCCCGGATCTCCAGAATGTTGATGAGTAAGGTCCTCTCGGACTTGGACCATAGCCCCTGGATCGCAGACTGTTCCAGAACTGCTCCCCAACCTGACAGACTGGCATCTGTTGTTACCACTGTCCAGGTATTTCCCCTTCTGCAGGTTTTCGGGTATTAGCCACCAATTGAGGCTCTGAGGCACTGCATGAGACAGGTGCACCGGAAAGTCTAATGCCTGAACCTTCTTGTTCCAGGCCGACAGAATAGTGTGTTGCAGCAGTCTTGAATGAAACTGAGCATAGGGAACTGCTTCGAATGAAGACACCATCTTTCACAGCAGCCTCATACAAAGGCGGACAGAAGGACCCTTCTTGGTCCTGACTGTCAGAATCAGCTCCCTTAAAGCAGTAATCTTTGCCTGAGGAAGAAATACTTTCTCCTGGCTTGTATCTATGATCAGACCCAAATACTCCAGTCTTCTTACTGGTTTTAGGAAAGATTTTTCTAGGTTGAGGATCCAACCTAGGTGTTCCAGATACTTGACCATGGTCCTCAAGTTCCCGTTCAAGGAGGCTACCGACCAGTCTATCAAGAGCAGGTCGTCTAGGTATGCTATGACAGTTATACCCTGAGCTCTTAATCTGGCCAGAGGAGGAGCCAAGATTTTTGTGAACACTCGAGGTGCAGTGGCTTTCCCGAAGGGCAGAGCCACAAACTGGAAATGGCGCCCTCCTATCTCGAAGCGCAGAAACTTCTGATGAGCAGGAAAAATGGGCACATGTAGATATGCATCTCTGATGTCTATCGATGCCAAAAATTCTCGTCCTTGCAGGATGGAGACTACTGTCCGAATTGATTCCATGCAGAAGGACTGAATCCTTAGTAATCGATTAAGATCTCTTAAATCCAGAATGGGTCTGACTTCCCCACTTGGTTTTTGGACCGTAAAAAGGCTGGAATAGAAGCCCAATCCTTGATCCTTTGTGGGAACCACCATAATGACCTCTTGCGACAAAAGTTGCTCTAACGCTAGAAGGAGCGACTTCTTCTTCTCTGGGTCTCTGGGAACACTTGATCTGAGGAAACGAGGAGAGGGAAATTCTTGGAACTTCAGCTTGTACCCTAAGGTTACCATGGAGATTGCCCATCTGTCCTGGAAGTCCTCCTGCCAAAGATTTGAGAACTGTAGCAGTCTTCCCCCCACTCGAGCGAGCGGGGGCGCCCCTTCATGAAGAGGCCTTAGTGTCTTGTCTAGTAGACTTCTTCCCCCAGGACTTCTTTTGTCCCTGGGGTTGACTCTTGTTTTTTGACCCCGACGGAGGAGGCCATCGTGACTGCCTGGAGGCTGATGTCCCTGGCGCTGGGTAAAGAGTCCGTTTGAAAGAGGGACGCCTACTCTTCTTAACAGGTAAGAATGCTTTTCCCACAAGAGATTCTTTTGATATAGTTATCCAAGTCTTCTCCAAACAACCTTGCACCACGAAAACGAAACCCAGCCAACAGCTTCTTACATGGTGCTTCGGCTGACCAATTATTCAACCATAAGATTCTACGCATATGCACCAACCCAAGGGAAAGACGAGAGGTTTGCATGATAGAATCTCTGATGGCGTCAACAACATAACATAAGGCCGCTGAAAGGTTAGCGAACCCCTGGGCCTGCTGTTCAGGTAGAACTTTGATGACCTGCTTAACATGGTCTCTTAAGTATTGACAGACTCCAATCTCTGCTACTGCAGGTTGAGCCACTGAACCTGCTAAGGAAAAAACATCCTTCAATAAGGATTCCATCTTTTTATCCACAGGATCCCTGAGCATCTGAGCGTTGTCTACAGGACAAGTCAGGCTATTATTTACAGAGGAAATGACCGCATCAATGACCGGTATTCCCCACATCTTAATAAATTTTTCTTCCATAGGATAAAGTGTTGAAAACGTTTTCGGCGGAAGAAAAGGCTTATCTGGGTGATCCCACTCAGAATAAAAGGAGCTTTTCAAGCAAATTATAAACAGGAAAAGCAGGTGCTGTTTGAGAAGGTTTCAGCTACCCCAAAGAAGAAGAGGGTTCCTTAACTGATTCAGATACGGGCAACTTAAATGTGGAGCGGACCAATCCAGTAAGGATCTGTACTAAGACTTTCTCCTCTTGGGAAGCCGAAGAGAGCCCCTCTCTACCTGATTCCTCAGAAGAGGAATCATCCGTCCCATCCCGATCCTCTGACAGGGATTCCTCTCCTTTATCCCAGAGCTCCTCTGTCTGACGGTCTTAGGAAACAGAGGAAGGCCTAGTACGTTTTCTTCCACTGAGTGAAGATGTAATCACGGCCATTAATCTTTCCTCTAAACCAGTAATGGTTGAGGAAAAAACCTCTTGTGTAATATATACAGGGGCTGAAGTGCCAGAAACAGGTACAGCCCCTGACCCCAACGGCTCTCCCTGGCTAGCCGTCCCTGGCGGCCCCTCAGGGGGGGGGGAGGATGCTGCAGAAAGGGGGTCCTCAGAACCTGAATGAGATCCCCTAGAGCCTCTGGTTCTGGGGGTATTTGAACCTCTTCTACCCATAGTGCAAAGCAACAAGGTGGAGGTATCCAAAATGAACACTGACTGCTGAGCCATGTAGTCTGACAAAAGCCTTGCTACCAAATGCCCAGTCTGGTGTTACCTTAGTAAATGCAGCCTAGGAGAATGCCTGTGTCCCACACTCGGGATTACATGGCAGGATCCTGGTGTGGCTTTACTTACCTTGTCCCCGGGATCCTGCGATGTCCCCCGCTGTGTCTGTGGGCTCCGTCCTCCTCCGAAGCCTCTCCATGCCAGGCTCCGTTCCCTGCGAGCGGTGCGACGCACGGGGGCGGAGCCTGGCGGCAAATTTTTAAAAGTGTAAAATCATAACACATAGAGTACTGTAATCTTACAGATTACAGTACTGTATGAAATTATTTCACATCCCTTTTGTCCCCAGTGCTTTGTCCTATGCCCTGCATGCAGTTTTATGTTATATATACTGTTCTTTCTGCCTGGAAACTGGAGATTGTCCATAGCAACCAAAAAGTGTCCCTTTACATCAAAAGTGGCTTCAGACCAGCTAGAAAACAGCGATAGTAAATTAGAACACTTGCAGAATTGAGCGATAGTGAATAGTGGGGAAATTTATTTTATTATTAATTTTTATTTTTTTTAATTATTTATTTTTATTTATTATATTATAATTTATGTTTTTGTGTTTCAAACTTTATCATACCCAGGATATCTACTAGACTCTTGTTTGGACAGATTTAAGTGTGTTATTGTTAAGAATTACAGACCTACAATATAAAACGCCAAATTTCCATGCAAAATAATTGTACCGCTTTCAGCACCTAAAATTCGAAATAATCATACCGCCAGGGAGGTAAAAGCAGCCGTGCAAAGTAAAGGAAAACCTGAAAACATGGCCCGTTGGGGGTACTTGAGGACTGAGGTTGAGAACCACTGGACTACACAACTCCAACAATCTCCATACTTTTCCTTCACTCTCCACATGTACAGTGCATCTGGAAAGTATTTACAGCACTTCACTTTTCCACATTTTGTTATGTTACAGCCTTATTCCAAAATTCTACAAACATTACCCCATAACAACAACATGATATAAATTTGTTTGAAATCTTTGCAAATTTATAAAAAAAAAATTATATATATATTATATATATATATATATATATATATATATATATATATATATATATATATATATATATATATATATATATATATATATATATATATATATATATATATATATAATCACATGTACATAAGTATCACAGCCTTTGCCATGAAACAGAATGCACCTGAGCTCAATCTTGTTTCCACTGATCATCCTTGAGGGGTTTCTACAACTTGATTGTGGAGTCCATCTGTGGTAAATTCAGTTGATTGAACATGATTCGGAAAGTCACACACAGTTAACAGTGCATGTTAGAGCACAAACTGAGCCATGAAGTCCAAGGAATTGTCTGTAGAACTCCGAGACAGGATGAGGCACAGATCTGGGGAAGGGTACAGAAAAATGTCTGCAGCATTGAAGGTCCCTATGAGCACAGTGGCCTCCATCATCCGTCAATGGAAGAAGATTGGAATCACCAGGACTCTTCCTAGAGCGGGTCGCCGGCCAAACTGAGCAATCGGGGGAGAAGGGCCTTAGTCTGGGAGGTGACCGAGAACCCGATGGTCACTCTGACAGAGCTCCAGCATTCTCTGTGGAGAGAGGAGAACCTTCCAGAAGAACAACCATCTCTGCAGCACTTCACCAATCAGGCCTGTATGGTAAAGTGGCCAGACGGAAGCCACTCCTCAGTAAAAGGCACATGTCAGCCCGCCTGGAGTCCTTCAGGTGCCAAAAAGGCACCTGAAGGACTCTCAGACCATGAGAAACAAAACTCTGGTCTGATGAAACAAGGATTGAACTCTTTGGCCTGAATGGCAAGCGTCATGTCTGAAAGAAGCCAGGCACCGCTAATCACCTGACCAATACCATCCCTACAGTGAAGCATGGTGGTGGCAGCATCATGCTGTGGGGATATTTTTCAGTGGCAGGAACTGGGAGACTAGTAAGGATCGAGGGAAAGATAAATGCAGCAATGTACAGAGACATCCTTGATGAAAACCTGCTCCAAAGCGCTCTGGACCTCAGACTGGGTGAAGGTTCATCTTCCAAAAGGACAACCACTCTAAGCATACAGCCAAGGTAACAAAGGTGTGGCTATAGGACAACTCGGTGAATGTCCTCGAGTGGCCCAGACTTGAACCCAATTGAACATCTCTGGAGAGATCTGGAAATGGCTGTGCACCAACGCTCCCCATCTACCCTGATGGGGCTCGAGAGGTCCTGCAGAGAAGAATGGGAGAAACTGCCCAAAAATAGGTGTGCCAAGCTTGTAGAATCATACTCAAAAAGACTTGAGACTGTAATTGGTGCCAAAGATGCTTCAACAAAGTATTGAGCAAAGGCTGTGAATACTTATGTACATGTGATTTTTTTTTTTTAATTAAATTTGCAAAGATTTCAAACAAACTTTTTCACATTGTCATTATGGGGTATTGTTTGTAGAATTTTGAGGAAAATAATGAATTTAATCCATTTTGGAATAAGGCTGCAACATAACAAATTGTGGAAAAAGTGAAGCGCTGTGAATACACAATCTGAATACAGAATCTTACAGAATCTGGTGCAGCTGTGCATAGTATCAATCAGCTTGTTCAATTGAGCTTTAAACAATAAAGCCTGGTTTACACTGGTGCGACATACGCTGTGACTTTGAGACCACATGTTGCATGATGTATATAAATCAATGGTTCCCTATTAGAGCTTTAACTGGTCCAACACAAGTCGGTCCGACTTTATAAAAGGTTCCTGCACTACTTTGGTCCAACTTTGGTCCGTTTTCAGCACACTGAATATCATTGAAGTCGGATTAAAGTCGGATCCTTGTTCTAACCATCCGATTTGTGACATCCGACATGGTGATTACAGCAGCAGGAAAAATAATTTATGTCACACTGGGATTGTTTTGATTGGTAAAAAGGATAAGTCGGACTATCTCAAAGTCAGAACAAAATCTTATCCTGTTCAAACCGAGCATCAGAATGGGAATGATTTAAGAGACTTTGAATGTGACATGATTGTTGGTGCCAGACGGGCTGGTCGGCGTATTTCAAAAACGACTGATCTACTGGCATTTTCACGCACAACCATCTCTAGGGTTTACAGAAAATGGCCTGGAAAAGAGAAAATATCCAGTGAGCGGCAGTTGTGTGGACAAAAATGCCTTGTTGATGTCAGAGGAGAATGGACAGACTGGTTCGAGATAATAAAAAGTCAACAGAAACTCAAATAACCACTCGTTATAACCGAGGTATGCAGAATACCATCTCTGAACACACAACAAATTGAACCTTGAAGCAGATGGGCTACATCAGCAGAAGACCACACTGGTTGTCACACCTGTCAGCTAAGAACAGGAAACTGGGGCTACAGTTCGCACAGGCTCACCAAAATTGGATAAAAGAAGATTGCCTGGTCTGAGTCTCGATTTCAGCTGCGGCATTCAGATGGTAGGGTCAGAATTTGCCATAAACAACATGAAAACATGGATCCATCCTGTCTTGTATCAACGTTTCAGGCCTGGTGGTGTAATGGTGTGGGGGATAATTTCTTGGCACACTTTGGGCCCCATGGTACCAATTGAGCATCATTTAAATGCCACGACCTACCCGAGTATTGTTGATGACCATGTCCATCCCTTTATGACTACAGTGTACCCATCTTCTGATGGCTTTTTCCAGCAGGATAATGCACCATGTCACAAAGCTCAAATCATCTCACCACTGGTTTCTTAAACATGACAATGAGATCACTGTACTCCAATAGCCTCCACAGTCACCATCTCTCAAGCCAATAGACCACCTTTTGGATGTGGTGGAATGGAAGATTTGCATCATGGATGTGCAGCTGACAAATCTGCAGCAACTGTGTGATGCTATCATGTCAATATGGACCAAAATCTTAAAGCGGAGTTCCACCCAAAAATGGAACTTCCGCTTTAACCACTTCAGCCCCGCTCACTGTATATATACACGTCATTTTTTTGAAGATGGATATCTCGGTAACGGCAGCAGCTGCTGCCACAACCGAGATATCCATCTTTTCAGCGGGCGGTTCCGTACACGATAATGGTGGTCTCCGCGGCGGTTTCGCCGCGAGATCACCGTTAGCGGCGGCGGGAGAGGTGCCACCCCCCCTCCCGCCGCTCTCCCGCACCCTCCGCTGCTTACCGGAGCCGTCGGTAGCGGCGGAGGCGATCGGGTCCTTTCCCTGCTGAGGTATGGAGACGAGTGAGGCCAAGATGGCGCCCACCCGTCTCCATACCATGTGACGGCCGGAGCGACGTCATTACGACGGCTCCGCCCACTCTCTTAAAAGGCACAAATTTTTTTTTTTTGCATTTTAGTCTAAATATGAGATCTGAGGACTTTTTGACCCCAGATCTCATATTTAAGAGGACCTGTCATGCTTTTTTCTATTACAAGGGATGTTTACATAATAGGAATAGGAATAAAAGTGATCCAAATTTTTTTTTTTTTAAAAACAGTGAAAAAATAAATAAAATAAAATAAATAATAAAAAAAAAAAAATTTTTTTAAAGCGCCCTGTCCCGACGAGTTCGCACGCAGAAGCGAACGCATACGTGAGTAGCGCCCGCATATGAAAACGGTGGTCAAACCACACATGTGAGGTATCGCCGCGACCGGTAGAGTGAGAGCAATAATTCTAGCCCTAGACCTCCTCTGTAACGCAAAACATGCAATCTGTAGAATTTTTTAAACGTCGCCTATGGAGATTTTTAAGGGTAAAAGTTTGACGCTATTCCACGAGCGGGCGCAATTTTGAAGCGTGACATGTTGGGTATCAATTTACTTGGCGTAACATTATATTTCACAATATAAAAAAAAATTGGGCTAACTTTACTGTTGTCTTATTTTTTTTTTCAAAAAAGTGAATTTTTTCCAAAAAAAGTGCGCTTAGAAGACCGCTGCGCAAATACGGTGCAAAAAAAAGTATTGCAATGACCGCTATTGTATTCTCTAGGATGTTAGAAAAAAAACAATATATAATGTTTGGGGGTTCTAAGTAATTTTCTAGCAAAAAAACCTGTTTTAAACTTGTAAACACCTAAAATCCAAAACGAGGCTAGTCTTGAAGTGGCTAAGGGAAGATGACCCCTTTACATGCCACATTTGGCATGTCATTTTTTTTTGGGGGGGGGGGGCCAGTACCCTCTTTTTAGATGGTTCCAGCTCCCACTTCCTCCCAGCGCACCGCAGCACTGGAAGGGAGATCACTTCTCCCCCCTCCCTCTCGGCAATCATCTGGGACACGTCACAGGTCCCAGATGATTGCCTGGCCAGTCACGGCGTGCCGCGCGGCTCTTGCATGCCCAGTGCATGCCCGGCTGGACCCTAGGACAGGTAAGTGTCCGAATATTAAAAGTCAGCAGCTGCAGTATTTGTAGCTGCAAACTTTTATTTTTTTTTTTTTTTTTTTTTTTTTTAAGCGGAATTCCGCTTCAAGACACATTAGCTGAGCAGCAATGTTCCTAGAAGTTGTAAACTGTTGCCTGCCGTTAACAGTTAAAACTGACATTTGATCACAAACTGCACCATCTGGGTGGTTATCACCAACCCTAAATATATGTGTTCATCTGAAAAAAACAAACTAGAAAAACTAGACAATCGTGTGGTATCTCCCTGTATAATGTAATGTATACTCCAACTATTTCCAAATATTGAGACAGAAATAAGATAAGAACTGCTGGAACAAGGAGACCTCTACTTCAGTCCTGTCCTTTTGTGGCATAAATATTCCAGCATCTACAAATACCTATTTGCACAGATAAGTGGAGCCTGAGAAAAATGTGTTATTCATACAGACATGTGGATTCATCATTGTCTAGTTAGTCTGTGTCTCTGTACATAGGAACGGACTGCTGACCCCTATATCGGAGGATTATTAGACTTTTAAAACATTCCGCTGGAAATAACGGAGACATTCTAGCCAAGTTGTGATGGTCGATGTTTAACGCTTATCCATTATTTATAACACATTGTTGACAAAATGTACCAATTTCTCTGGCGCAATTACACCTTACTGCAGTAGCAGAATAAGAACATTCAATGAGCTATAATGTGGATTGGCCTGCAGAGCAATTACTGCCAGCTACATCAGAGGGGGGCTACATCAGAGGCGGGGTTACATCAGAGAGGGGGTTACATCAGAGGGGGGGTCTACATCAGAGGGGGGGGCTACATCAGAGGGGGGGGCTACATCAGAGAGGGGGCTACATCAGAGGGGGCTTTACATCAGAGAGGGGGCTACATCAGAGAGGGGGCTACATCAGAGAGGGGGCTACATCAGAGAGGGGGCTTTACATCAGAGAGGGGGCTACATCAGAGGGGTGGTTACATCAGAGAGGGGGCTACATCAGAGGGGTGGTTACATCAGAGAGGGGGCTACATCAGAGAGGGGGGTTACATCAGAGGGGGGGCTACATCAGAGGGGGGGCTACATCAGAGGGGGGGCTACATCAGAGAGGGGGCTACATCAGAGAGGGGGCTACATCAGAGAGGGGGGCTACATCAGATTCCACACATTAAGATTCCATTCACACCCGTGAATTCTAATACGCCTTCGCCTAGACAAGTACTTTTGTGTGTTTGTAATGATTATTTTGTGTTCATATTCACAACAAAAAGCATTAAATATGGAGAGAAAAACATTCCAAGATGTATTGAAGACAAGTGAAAATTGTATAAACATGAAGGTTTTAAAATACAAAAGGTGTATACCTTCGTAAAGCTGCCTTTTGCAGCTTGGGGAGGGTGTTAAATACATGGCTTAACTGCCTGTTTTTATGGCTCCTAGTCTAAACTAGGCCTTAATAAGGTCCTCTGGCACCCAAGGTAAACATATGTGATAATACACCTTCCCCCACCCAGCAGAGCCAAAAAGTGGTTGAACATTCACACATACGGAGGTCAGGCTGACACAGGGTGCCGCTGTCCAGCAGTCCTAGGCTTACCACCTTTTGGTCTATGGAAAACCAAATAGGAAAGTGTGCATTGTGACATGGTCAAATAAGTGTGATTTAATGATAATAAGCATAGTGACCAGAGCCAGGATTTCATTATAGTGGAATTTTACCCATTACGACTTGATAAAAATAAAGTTCTTTAGCAAGAAACATACATTCTACATTAATAATTATGCTACCAAAATTAGTGTGTGCTGTAATTGGCCCCCAGCATTGCTCCCTTGCTGGTGGCTACTATTTTGCTGAAGTCCAGAGCCCCTGAAAAGCAGTAAATCTTTAGGCTGTCAGCAGATTCTACATTTTCAGCGCAGTGCCAAAACAGAGAGCAACTGAGCATGTGCAGAGCAGGGTAAGACGGTGTATTACTGGATTTTAAACAGTATAGGCACTTATGTTCAATGTTTTACATGGCTATACCTGCAAAAGGGGCCAATCTAAAGTGATCTAGCAGGACTTAATTTTCCGACTAAAATTTTACATTTTGGTAAAAAAAAAAAAAAATTGGGTAAATTATAACTTATTCAATGTCTGGATTTCACAATCAAACCCTTCACAGAAACTGCTCTCCTTAGGCCGGGTTCACACTGGTACGACACGACAGTCGTACCACTTTGGATCCCACTTTGCCCTGTGACTTGAAGTCCGACTTCAATGAACAGGATCCAACTTTGATCCCTGACATTACCAGGCACTGTGTCTGGTATGAATATTTAGGGGAACTCCACGCCAATTTTTTTTTAAAAACCGGCATGGATTCCCCCTCCAAGAGCATACCAGGCCCTTTGATCTGGTATAGGTTTTAAGGGGAACCCCAACGCCGAAGAAAACGATGTTGGGGTCCCCCCAAAATCCATACCAGACCCTTATCCGAGCACACAGCCCAGCAGGTCAGGAATTAGGGAACCCCCCACCTCAAAGCACCTTGTCCCCATGTTGATGAGGACAAGGGCCTCTTCCCGACAACCCTGGCCATTGGTTGCCGGGGTCTGTGGGTAGGGAGCTTATCGGAATCTGGAAGCCCCCTTTAACAAGGGCCCCAGATCCCGGCTCCCTACCCTATGCGAATGAGTATGGGATACATTGTACCCCTACCCATTCACCTAAAAAAAAAAAAAAATAAAAAAAAAGTGTCAAAAATAAAACACATGACGCAGGTTTTTAAAGTAATTTATTAAGGCAGCTCTGTCGCCTCTTCCGATCTCTTCTCCCCTCTCCGGCTCTTCTGCCTCCTCCGCTGACGTCTTCTCCCTCTCTCGGTTCTTCTCCCTCTGTCCTCTCGCTCTTTTGTTCGCCCTTTTGCCCGGTCTTCACCCTCTGTTGTTCTTCTGATGTTGACTCGAACTCTCTCCCGTTCTAATGCCGGATGCGCGGTGTGCCACTACTTATATTGGGATGGGACGGGGTCACCGCGTGACGTCATCCGAAGGCCCCATCCCTTATGACATCACTGTCCGGGGCATTATGGACAGAGACGTGCCTCCAGTGACCCCGCCCCATGCCAATATAAGTAATTGCACACCATGCACCAAGCATTAGAGCGGGAGAGAGCGTTCAGTCAACATCGGAAGAACAACAGAGGCAGAAGACAGTGGAGAAGACCGGACAAAAGAGCGAGAAGACAGCGGAGGAGACCCGGCAGAAGACATAGGACAGAGGGAGAAGAACCGGAGAGAGAGCAGAGAAGAACCGACAGAGGCAGAAGATGTCATCGGAGGAGGCAGAAGAGCCGGAGAGGGGAGAAG
Source organism: Lithobates clamitans (assembly GCA_037952925.1). Lineage (NCBI taxonomy): Eukaryota > Metazoa > Chordata > Amphibia > Anura > Ranidae > Lithobates > Lithobates clamitans. The sequence continues at coordinate 2,433,763 of JBBGZY010000748.1, forward strand.
AGATCGGAAGAGATGACGGAGCTGCCTTAATAAATTACTTTAAAAACCTGCGTCATGTGTTTTATTTTTGACACTTTTTTTTTTAGGTGAATGGGTAGGGGTACAATGTACTAGAGGTCGACCGATATATCGGCCGATGCATCAGCCGATTGTGCTGATAAAAAAAGCCGATTCAGCGGGACTTGCAAATGACTTCTGTAATGGAAGTCAATTGCAAGTTGTCTGAAGTTTTCTTCTCTCCTCCTCTGGGCAGCCTGCCAAGTCTGATAAGAAGATACATTGTATCTCTTTCAGGTACTTTTATCAATGAGCTGAACTCCATGGAGAAGTTTTCAGTTTAACCATTTAAAAGACTAAATCTTTTCTGACATTTGTTGCTTACAAGTAAAAATCCTGTATTTTCTGCTATAAAATCACTTAGAACCCCCAAACATTATATATATATATTTTTTAGCAGAGACCATAGGGAAAAAAATAGCGATTGTTGCAATATTTTATGTCACACGGTATTTGCGTAGCGGTCTTTCAAACGCAATTTTTTTTTTTTAAATACACTAATGAAATAAAAAAAAAAAAAAAAAAAAAAAAAAAAGCAGTAAAGTTAGCCCTTTTTTTTTTCGTCCAAAAGTTTTGATTACCTGTTTTTGTGCATTTAATATTTAAGATATAGTTATTTTTTTTAATCTAAATTCTACATAAAAGTGAACTGATTGGAGGTTTGTTTTGTTTAATAAATGTTTAAATATAAAAAATTTTCTGTATCACTTATTACTTAAGGCTGCTTTCACACTTGGAGCAGGCATGCATTGACGGTAAAATGCTGTTAATTTTAGCGGCGCTTTACCGTCATTTTAGCAGCGCTATTCGGCTGCTAGCGGGGCGCTTATAACCCAGCTAGCGGCCGAAGAAGGGGTTAAAAGCGCCCCTGAAGCGCTGCTGCCGAAACGCTTTGCAGGCGCTTCGGCAGCGGTGCGCATTAATTTCAATGGGCAGGAGTGGTGGAGGAGCGGTATACACCGCTCCAAAGATGCTGCTTGCAGGACTTTTTTTTAACATCCTGCCAGCGCATCGCCTCAGTGTGAAAGCACTCGGGATATCACACAGATTGCAGGGGAGCCGTTTTACAGGCGCTATTTTTAGCCCAAAAGCGCCTGAAAAACGCCCCAGTGTGAAAGGGGTCTAACTGTTAGATTTTATGAGATGAAGGGGAAAAAAAAAAAAAAAAAAAAGCGGCCTAATATATCGGCCCTAAAAAAATCGGCATCATATATCGGCCATCGGCCACCGCGATTTCTAAATATCGGCTTTAGCATCGGCCACAGAAAAACCCATATCGGTCGATCTCTACAATGTACCCCATACTCATTCACATAAGGTGGGGGGCCAGGATCTGGGGGCCCCCTTGTTAAAGGGGGCTTCCAGATTCCGATAAGCTCCCTGCCCGCAGACCCCAGCAACCAACGGCCAGGATTGTCAGGAAGAGGCCCTTGTCCTCATCAACATGGGGACAAGGTGCTTTGGGGTGGGGGGGGGGACGCAGGGCCCCTTCTGCCCCAAGCACCCATCCCTCCCATTTTGAGGGCATGCGGGGGGGGGGGGGGGGGAGGCGCTCGCTCGTCCCAACCCACTTTCCTGACCTTCCAGGCTGCGTTAAGGGTCGGGTATGGATTTTGGGGGGTTCCCCTTATAATCCACACCAGACCAAGGGCCTTGTATGCTCTTGGAGGGGGAACCCATGCTGTTTTTTTTTTTTTATTTGGCGTGGAGTTCCCCTTCAAGATCATCAGGGCACAAGTCGCATGCCAAAGTCGGATGAGTTAAGACCGCGATCCGACTTTGATCTGACTTCAGTGATATTCAATGGGCTGAAGTAGGATCAAAATGGGACCAAAGTAGTGCAGGGAGCATTTTCAAAGTTGGACTGACTTGTGTCGGACCAGTTAAGACGGCTCCCACGGGGAAACATTGATTTTCACGCGTCATGCGACATGAGCTCCCAATGTCGGAGCATTTGTCGTACCAGTGTGAACCCGGCCTTAAAGAGGAACTGCAGTCTACTCACATAATTTGTAATAAAAACAGCTTTGCCATTCTGAAGCTTCCCTCCAACTACTTTGCATATTTTATATATATTAACTGTGATTCTGTACTTGTCAAATATGCTGCGGAAATCTCCCTCCACTGAGTCTGGCTGCAACCATTTTAACTGTGGGCAGCTGAAGCTGCAGCCTGTTCACTTCCTGGAGTAACACAGACACACACCTCCAGCTCTGCAGCTCTCATTGGCCCTCTTATGACTCATCCCCACTCCGTTCCTGGAAAACTCTCAGGAGAGTGAGAGCTGTGCATGATGTCATAAGCCTAGGCTTTTTACCAGAAAAGAAACAGGAAGTGGGCTGTATAAGGTGTTTACTGACAGAAAAAACATTTTTACTATCCAAAAAGTTAAACCAACAAGGGCAGAAGATTTAATAGATGGAAAAGTTGAATAAAAATGACTGAAGTTCCGCTTTAAACTCACAAATGATTTACTAACAACTAAAACCAATGGACACTCCTATACTCCTACTTCTGGACCTGTCTGACGCCTTTTACAGTTGACCACCCACTCCTCAAAAAAAAAAAAAAAAAAAAAAAAACTCCACTGCTTTGGTCTCCATGACTACCTATGCCAACACACCTTCAGTGTCAGTTACTATTCTACCTCCCTTCTCCATCAGGGTCCCCCAAGGTTCTGTTCTTGGACCTTTCTTATTCTCAATCTGCACCTCCTCCCTGGGTAAGCTCTGTCACGGAACGTCCCACACTCCGCTTGAGTGCTTCCGTCAGTATACCACTTCCTCCCAGTCTGGACACAGATATCCCAACCGCTCCCAAGCATAAAACAAGACAAGACTTGCTTAGATGCTAACATGGACTGTTTTATTATCACACAATGACACAACAGATAAAAGAACTGAGAGACTCTTCCCCTCCACCCTTGGAAAAGAGGGCGGGTTAAACTGTCCAAAGACAATGGACACACATGTCAGGTGTGTTCAAACTTCTCCTCAGTAAACAGTTTTATCAGCAGGGGGCTGCTGGAAGAATCCCCCCTCCCTTCATAGAGATACACTTCCCAAATGATCACAGCAAAGAGTCCACAACAGAATGAGACAATATACATATATACAAGATTGAGTCTGATTAGTACAGATCAGACTGGATTTCTCATTCACCTCGCAAAGAGTATTGTTCCCTTGAAAATCCAGGGCCCATAATCAAAAGGCAAGAGGCAAGCATTCAGTCCTCTCCAAAAGCCTCTGTCCCGGCTAGGTCTGTCAGAAGCTCATAGCCTCCCATGGCTTTCAATATCATCTCTACGCTAATGACACCCAAATCTATATCTCTAACCCTCAGCTCACTCCATCAGTCTCCTCACATATCACCACCAGTGGCGGCCCATCCATTAGGGGCACACAGGCACCGCCCCTCATCCATGCGTCCGGCCCCCTACTCTACATGTGGGGCGCCGGACGCATGGATTCCAGTGTTTTTTTTATTTAAGCACGTGATTAGAGCCTGAGGCTCTAATAGGCTTCAGAAAAGGGTGGGCTCAGGGCACAGAGCACTGCGCCCTGAGCCCAACCAGCTGTGTGACAATAGCGAATGAATATTCCTGAGACCTGTTTCCCGATTGGCCGAAAGGAGAAGCAATCCTTTGGATTGCTTTTTCCTGCGGGAAATGGACGTAAAGGCGCCCCCCCAAATTATTGAGCACTAGCCGCCACTGTGTATCACTAATTTACTGATCGACAAATCAGTTTGGATGCCACACCACTTCCTCAAACTCTATCCAAAACCGAGCTCATAATATTTCCTTCCCCACGTGCCTCTTCCCCTGACTTCTCTGTAAAGATGCATCAATCCGCCCCCGGGTGCTAGGTATAATCTTGGACTCGGATCTCTCCTTTCAACCCCACATCCAATTACTGTCCAAAGCTTGCTGCCTCAACCTCTGCAACATCTTCAAAATATGCCCCTTCTTAATTGACACCACAAAGCTTCTAATTCACTCTCCGGTCATCTCTCGGAGATGAGGCCAACAAATGCAGCAGTATGCATCTCGTGGTGTCTGCTATATAACAGGACACCTGATTTTCAAAGTTTCAAACTGACAGGTTTGCTTTAAGTCGATTCTAAATTTCAAATGCTACAACTTCTTTTAACTGTACACGTTTCAAAAGGTTGCATTTTTTTTTTTTTTTTGAAAGACAAGTCTCTAGATTATTATTATCCAAAAGATTCACTATGTAGACCAAGCTGTAGAATTTATTTCCACATCTTGCATTCATAAGAAAGCATTTTATAATAATTAAGGTGTAAGGGGGCTAGAAAGATCATTCTGAGTTTAAACGTAGGTGGTTAATTAAGACGATGGATAAGTTCTTTCAACAAGCACTGTACCCAGACTGTGGAGTTTTGTAAAGAATACTAATCATTTCATCTGAAAAGTCTCTTGTTCCTTATAAAAACATAGAGGTCTAGTTATCAATGGTCGAAGCTTGCATTTGGCATATACTGATTCTGTCCATCTACAGAGGAATTTCACACTTCTGTGTTTTGATGCATTACAAATTTCTGCTTGCTGCATCTTTGGTCCAAACAAAAACCACTTTCTTTAGGGATGTAGTAAAGCACACATAAAACTGTAAAATTGGCCCTGTGACAAAGCAAGACCCTGTCACTGTAAAAAAGGAGAACATCATATAGAATTCGCATTGAGGATTAATGCAAGGTTCCAGACTACCGTTTGAGTGGAAAAAGCCGAGTTTGATTTTCTCCAGATTCTGTAGTTCTGGCACGGAACTTTCAATCCTGTGTCCAGATATTACCAGGTGCCTGCAGCCTATCCGAGTACACAGGTGTGCTGGGTCGTTATATACTCAAACCTGCGGACAGCTCAGGTCTCCCAGTTTGGAGATAGAGAGAGAAGTGCAGTGCTAAAATCACATCCCTAAATGAACAAGGACAATGTTGTGAATCTCACAAATAAATGTGAAGTCCATAAGTTAGAGGGACCCTAATGTGTAGTGAGTCCAAAAAGATTGATGAATAAAGGAATTAAAACCAAATGATCACAGCATCCTTTTGACACCAAAAGTGAAAACAATTTGTGAAGAGGATTTGAAGTAGATAATCCATCACCAATTTAGATGAAGGCTTACAGGAATTTTTGAACCCAAAAGGGACGTACGCCCAGTGAATCAAACAGGCTTGTGGTGGTATACACCAAATACGGTAGCATCAACTCAGGCGACCTTTAATTAGATGAATAAGGTATTCCCACAAGTCTTCAAATAGCTCTCAAGGGTAGTAACCTCCAAGCTGGGTATTTATGGAGCGAGATGAATAAATTCTCCCATGCATTCATATGTAAAGATGGGAAGGAGAACAAAAATGCCTCATAGCGTGATTCCATAAAAAATATATTGGATATTTATTTCAAGGTAAAAACTCACATTTGAGAAGATGAACAGCGCTTTTGGTACATGTATAATGGCAGCAGTGGAGCCTGTCCTGAGGCGTTTCGTCTAACAAGACATCATCTGGGATGCTAGCCTACTGCAGCCATTGCATTTACGTACAGTGTTGAAGAGATACAGATCCGTGGTGTGTCATCAAATGCGGAAGTGTATTCCATGGTCGCTTCCTGTAATAAGATGGCGACGTGGCGAGCGTTGCAAGCCTCACTGTAGAAGATGGATCACTTTCTGTCATGGCCAGAAGATGTAAGGACGTGCATGTCACACCTCGCTCTAAAGAAAGGAATGTAGACACAGCGCTGACATCATCCATTCAGCGTCTTACTGACAAAATAAGCCAAGCCTTGTTTTCGGATGCCGAGAACAAAGACCAAACCTCGTTCACACCAAACACCTTATGAGACTGATCTCAAATAAGTAGCAGCTAATAAGCCACAACAGCATGCTATCAGTCACCAAGGATGGGTGGTCAAAAATGTAATCTCACAAAAAATATGACGAGATCCAACCAATATCGGCAACATCAAAAAATAGAGGCCAATAAACGTATAAAACAATAGTTATGTGCTAAATGAACTTAAGATAAGGATTAAAAAATAAAAATGAATATGAAAATAAAAACTAAAAATAAAATTTAAAAAAAAATGGAATATGAATAATCTTCCTAGATTATAAAAGATATTTTATGACGGTCAAGCGGGACTGACACTCAACTGGGTTCAACAACCATGAATATCCTTAAATCATGAACAATATCAAACATGGTGAAAATAATTAATATGGAAAAATAAAAATAAAAATAAGTAATAACTAAAAACCCAGAATTCACGATTAGATAGTTGATTTACACCTTGTTAATGAAGGCGTTGATATCCCATTTCACGTTCATACCCAGTTTTGAGACAGAAGTTCTCACCCAGGGGTCAGAGGAGCCCAAGCGAGGAGTCAACAGACAGAGGGTCTCAGCCAGGGGTTAGAGGAGCCCCAGCATGGAGGTCTCATTCCAGGAGTCAGGTGGGCTCCTATCAGGGTGTCAGGAGAACCCATATCCAGCCAGGAGTGGGCTGTGCAGCAGGGTGCTGCGACTAAAGCCTAAGAAAGCAAAGTGAACCCGTAGAGCTGGACAACACATTTAGATGGACTGATAAGAAGAGCAGCAGTGCTGCCAACAAGGGAGCCAGGAGGCTCTGTATTTTCATTTCACTGTTCATATTGATGTGGAAGAACCCCCCTGCGTGGCCATCTGATGTCTACGTGAAGTTTCCATTTTATTAAATAAAAGTGGGCTGCCATGCCATAGAAAATACAGTTTGATCTGGCATAACCCACCACATGAATATAATCTCCCCAATACCGCTGCTGTTAAAAAACTTTAGGGTAATTTATACACTCAGTCCAGCAATGTTTCAATAGGTTTTATGGTAAAATGGTTTTAAACCACCATATGCACATTTAGGCTTCTTTTGCATTAGCTGTACTATTTAGTGCCCTCTGAAACGCGATCTGTAGTGAACTGCTTTTTGGAAGGCAGTAAAGCAGTGGATGACAGGTGTTCAAGAGATGCTAGTGTTGCCTCCTAAAAGCCTGTTTTTTTGTTTTTTTTTCTCTTGGGGAGAGGGGGTTTATGGCAACGCAATTTTACATTGCGGGACTGCACAGCAACTGTGAGCCAAGCGTTTGGTTCATGGTTGCTGTGAAGCCCCACTGAACTGAAAGGGTGGGTTTGATGGGTGGTGCTGCTTGTCAAACTCTGCATCCAGAGTTAAAAATGCCGCAGCCATAAAGTAAAGCTTTGCAGCCGTGACATGTGTATAGCTCTGTCCAGCTGTATTATTACAATTAGGGTAGGCAGCCAGGAGGAATGGTAAAACCGCAGCCCAGCCACCTCATTTTTTTACCCCCCAGCTTTCTGTATAAGCCCTAACGCACGTTGAATATAAAAAAAAAAAAAAAAAAAAAAAACACCTGTCCTTCAGTGTTACTCAACATACAGTTATGAAAGCAATGTGCATTCTGGTGTACTCCTTCCCCACAAATAGTGCAAGTGCAACATGAAAACATGTATTCATTACCATTTCCTTCGTCGTACTGGTGGAGAATGGAGATGCATAAAATAGTATCCCCTGTCTTGCATTATGTGCTATGCAATTAGGGCTCATTCTTAAAAACGCATGGGAAAGCGCACACACACACACACACACACACACACACACACACACACACACACACACACACACGGGTGTTGGCATTCGGTTCTTACCGAAATGCGCTGCATTTTACTGTGTGTTGAACTGTGTTCTTAAGCATTATTTTCTATACAAGCCACATCAAGACTCTACTTTTCTTTTTCCTTTTACTATGATAGGCGTGCTGTGTTGACACGTTTTTGTGTGTAGCATTGCATAAAATTGCAAGCGGGATGCATTTCTGTGTAGTGCACCCGCAAGGTGTGAGCAAGGCACATTGTAGGCCCTTAGCCCTTAACCTCCCTCGCGGTATGATTATTTCGGATTTTAGGTGCTAAAAGCGGTACAATTATTTTGCATGGAAATTTGGCATTTTATATTGTAGGTCTGTAATTCTTAACAACACCTAAATCTGTCCAAACAAGAGTCTAGTAGATATCCCGGGTATGATAAAGTTTGAAACACAAAAACATAAATTTTAATATAATAAATAAAAATAAATAATTAAAAATAATAAATAAAAAATAATAATAAAATAAATTTCCCCACGATTCACTATCGCTCAATTCTGCAAGTGTTCTAATTTACTATCGCTGTTTTCTAGCTGGTCTAAAGCCACTTTTGACGTAAAGGGACACTTTTTGGTTGCTATGGACAATCTCCAGTTTCCAGGCAGAAAGAACAGTATATGTAATAAAAAACTGCATGCAGGGCATGGGCCAAAGCACTGGGGACAAAAGGGATGTGAAATCATTTCATACAGTACTGTAATCTGTAAGATTACAGTACTGTCTGTGTTATGATTTTTACATTTTTTTGAATTTGCCGCCAGGCTCCGCCCCCGTGCGTCGCGACGCTCGCAGGGAACGGAGCCTGGCACAGAGAGGCTTCGGGAGGAGGACGGAGCCCACGGACACTGCGGGGGACATCGCAGGAACCCGGGGACAAGGTATGTGTACCGCTCCAGGATCCTGCAATGTAATCCCGAGTGTGGCTCGGGGTTACCGCTAATGGTGCTGAATTTTAACCCCGAGCCACACTCGGGAAAACCGCCAGGGGGGCTACGCTGGATACACACTATACAATTTTCTTTAGATTTTTTCCTTTAAGATTTACCAAAACTATATAATATGGGGTCAAACCTAAACAGTTTCAATATGAATGTAATCAGGCAGGCCCTTGTACTACAAAGTTGAGGGTAAACCTAAGCGCCGGCCGATCGTTTTAGCTTTTGCGCCGCTATTCGGCCACTAGCGGGGCGTTTTTTTTTTGTTTTTTTTTAAACAGAGTAAAGTTTATTGAGCAAAAAATAGAAACAGGAGGGTATACATTCAAATGTGAGGTGCAACAAACACCAAATAGAAGGATATAGTATTTGACATAACCATCACAAGTGTAATAGGTCATATTGTCTATATAAGGTCAAAGATCTTCCATTGGTTGTGCTCTCAACCAAAGTGTCAAACCATCCAATGGCTGGTGTCATAACTGATCACATGTGCAGCATCATGGCAGTTGTAGATTAAACAGAGGCTAAGATGGCAGCTTCCCTGGCTGAAAGCGATAGGAGGGTTTACTTACACTTTAAGTTAAAAATCAATATTTTTTGCTAGAAAATTACTTGGAACCCCCAAACATTATATATATTTTAGCAGAGACCCTAGGGAAAAAAATGGCAATTGCTGCAATATTTTATGTCACACTGTATTTGCCCAGCGGTCTTTTAAATGCAATTTTTTGGGAAAAAATACATTTCAATGAATAAGAAAAAAAGAAAAAAAAAAAACGAAACAGTAAAGTTAGCCCAATTTTTTTGTTTTAATGTGAAACATGATGTTACGCCGTTAGAATCGTGAGAGAATCGTGATCTATCTTCTAAGCAAAAAAATCGCGATTCTCATTTTAGCCAGAATCGTGCAGCTCTACTTTTATCCCCCCAAAAAAATGGTTAAAAACTCACTGCCCATTCATTACAATGGGCAGGGCTTTTAGGAGCGCTAAATACAGTGCTCCCAACCCACCCCAAGGACTTTTCATAACGTTCCGTAAGCGCACCTTCCCAGTGTGAACAACAAAAGTTGTATAATGTCTATCCGGCTCTTAGCCCCGGTTCACACAGGGGCGGCACAACTTGCAGGTCGCCTCACTGAGGCGACCTGCACACGACTTCCACGGCGACTTGCGAAATGACTTCTGTATAGAAGTCTATGCAAGTGGCCCCCAAAGTAGTACAGGAACCTTTTTCTAAGTCGGAGCTCCTATTAGAACGGTTCCATTGTACAGAACGGGAGGCGACTTGTCAGGCGGCTAGGTCGCCTGACAAGTCGCCCCTGTGTGAACCGGCACTTAGACAGCGTTAAACTACAAATAGCTACTTTTAGTAATGACAGTTTGTTTTATAAAAAAGAAACAAAGTCAAATTAACACTTTTTCCCTTGAATTCTCACCAGCGCAATTTTTGCTGCATCATTCCTCGATTCCAAAAACTACATACCTTCATTCACTAGCCATTCATACAGTATGGTAAATGCAGCAAAGATGTGCACCCTGGCTCAATGGCGTTCCCCAGATCCACTGCCTATAGCAGAATGGCTTAAATGTATACAGAAAACCATGGGAATGGAGGAACTTGTACACCAAGTGAAGGACACCCCCTCCAAATTTAGGAAAATAAGGTCATGCTAGTTGCATTTTGTTACGACTGACAAATATATTAAAACACATAACTTAAGTTACCCTCACCACGTTCGTGCGGGAGAGAAGGGTAGAATTCTAATGACCATTTATGTCACCCTCCACATTCCCTAAAATACCCCAAGCTATCCCCATTACTCCTCCCACCAACATCTTCATGTTTCTGATCTCTATTTCACAATTCAGCCAAATTTATGTTTCTGACAACGATACTATATAGTAAAACTGGACAGTGTCTGATAGGATGAGGAAATTAGAGACTTTGTAGATGGAAAGCTCTACCTCTTTTATGGCAATTTAAAAACGCAGCTTACACGCAATTTTAGTCATACCAGGAGTAGAGCAAAAGTAACAATATGTTTATTGTCATATTTTTGACCAGTTTTCCATTGATGATTAAAAAAAAAAAAAAAAAAAAAAAACAAAACCAGGAGAAACCTATTACCATTTACCACCAAATGAAAGCCCAATTTGTCCTGAAAAAACAAGGTATAATGCACAAAGTAGTTGTGATGATATGCACGGTTTTACTACCACATGTCAAAGTTTCAAAATTGGGCTTAGCCATTAAGATTTGTTTTACCCTTAGGCGCAAAGGGGTTAAAATGGTTCTACAGGCACAAATTTTTTCTATGCATGAAGGTAAAGAAACTTCTGTATCCAGCTCCCCCCTAAAGTCCCCCGTAATACTTACCTGAGCTCCAACGTTGTACATGAGAGCAGCGTCTCTCTCTGCTCTGTCCCTCCTCACAAGGCAGAGCAATTGGCTCCCTCTGCTGTCAATCAAATTTTGTGAAAAGGAATCGGGGGGGGCGGGATTGTGCCCCACTGTCCGCGTCTATGGATGCAGGCAGCAGGCTCAGGAGCAAGCCCGTATGAGTGCCCCCATAGTAAGCGGCTTCCTATGGGGGCACTGGATGAAGAGGAGGAGCCAGGAGCAGCGGAGGGGGACCTGGGAAGCAGAGGATTGGGGCTGCTCTGTGCATAACCATCACAGAGCCGGTTATATGTTTGTTATTCTTGTAAAAAAAAAAAAAGTATACTTTAAAAACACTTTAAAGTGGAGTTAAAAGTCAGCATCTAATCATACTGTAGCTGCCTCTTAATATTAGGGCACTTACCTGTCCTGGAATCCAGTGATGTTGGCACCCCAGCCGATGTTTTCATCGGCCCTCGGGTGCTGCCGCCGCCATTGCCTTTAAGGGAAACCATCAGTGAAGCCAGTTAAAAACAGGTACCCGCTCCCCCCCAAAAGGTGCCAATTGTGGCAGATAAGTGGAGCTTCCACTTGTGTGGAACTCCGCTTTAAGGTCGGCAGTGAGAGGGGGTATGGTAAAAAAAAAAAAAAAAAAAAACACAGCTCAACCCCCTATTTATAACAGAAATGTGTGATTATATTGCATTTTTCTGCTAAAATTTAATTTCACTTTTTTTTGTTTTAACCAGAAATATAGATTCTTTAGACCTTTGTGCAAATATTATGCAACACAAAAAAACTACCACTACCATCAATTTATTCTACAGGTCCTCTGCTTTCAGGAACTCTATATTGATTTGGGTAGACTTTGAAGCCTATAATGCTCATTTTAGCTGGTGTGCGAAAAAAGAAGCACAACTGGTCCAGCCGTGAAAGAGTTAATGCTAACAGCCCATTGTAGGTGAGAGCGCTGCTTCTATAGAGCGCCTCTAGCGGTCACAGGCTGACAAGACACCCTGAAGCCAACACTGACAGCCCGAGGTGTGATACCAGCTTTGTCTCTGGGCCTCATGCATCGTTCGCTGCGACTCACCCGAGCCTCCTTCTCTAGCTGGCAATGTAGCGTGCTGCCCTTTAGTTTCTGTACGATATGTGCGATGCTCACTGACAGCTCCTCTTCCTCTCCCAGCATGATGTCTCACCGGCTCCCTGTTGTCTGCAGAGACCGGAGAAAAGGACCAGTGGTTCCCTAGCAACCGGTGTCTGCGCAGCATATATAAGCTTCCCCGGCGCACAATTCCAATGTCTCTTAGTTCCGAGAATCAATTTGTCCGGGCTTACTATTAGTTTTTTCAGTGTTGGTTTGCAGGCCCTGTGCTGTCTGGTCATTGCATGGGGATGATTAAGACCCCTTTCACACTGGGGCGGTTTTCAGCACCTGAAAAACACCCCCATTCATTCCAGTGTGACTTTTCACACCCGGGCGCTGCGCTTGCGGGACACTCTGAAAAGTCTTGCAAGCAGCATCTTTGGGGCAGGTTGGGAGCTAGGGTTGCCACCTCATCCCTTTAAAACCTAACAAATATTAATTACACAGGTTCTGTGGCTGATTAAGGTGGCAATTAAACTCACTTGGTGCCTCATCTGCATTAAATTAGCCTCAGGACCTGTGTATTTCATATGTGTTCGGGTTTAAAAAGATGAGGTGGCAATTCTGTATTTAGCGCTCCCAAAATGCCTTGCCCATTGGAATGAATGGGCAGCGCTTCCGAAGCATTTGAAAAGCGATTCGGATGCGCTGCAACACGGGAGTTTTTAACTCCTTTTTTGGGGTTAAAAGCACCCCCCCCCCAGCGGCCAAAAAGTGCCGCTTAAACTGTGGTAAAGCGCCGCTAAAACTAGCAGCGCTTTACCGTGAACGCGGCCATGGCCCTAGTGTGAAAGGGGTCTTACAGACCAACACTGGAAAGAAAACACATTCCAGGAGTACTGATAACATCACAAAAAGTCGCAGACAAATGTGTCCTAACTATAAACTACAACAGAATACTTTTTACATACATTTTAAACTGTTTAGTAGATACTAGTATAAAGTGGAATTAAAAACACAAATATAATATATTGCATCCTTAAAGAGGAACTGCAGTCTGCTAACATAATTTGTAATAAAAACTTCTTTGTCATTCTGAAGCTTCCCTCCAACCACTTTGCATATTATTTTATATATACTGTGACTCTCTATTTGCCAAATATGCTGCAGAAATCTCCCTCCACTGAGTTTGCCTGTAACCATTTTAACTGGGCAGCTGAAGCTGCTGCCTGTTCACTTCCTGTATTTACACAGACACACCTCCAGCTCTGCAGCTCTCATTGGCCCTCTTATGACTCATCCCCCCTCCCTTCCTGGCAAACCCTCACAAGAGTGAGAGAGAGCTGTGCATGATGTCATAAGCCTAGGCTAATTACCAGACAAGAAACAGGAAATGGGCTGTATAAGGTATTTACTGGCAGAAAAAAAAAAAATTACTATCCAAAGTTAAAACAACAAGGGAAGAGGATTTAATAGATGGAAAGATGAAAAAATTACTGAAATTCCTCTTTAATCACCTCAATACAGGGCACTTTCACCCTGTTCCTGCCCAGGCCAATTTTCAGCTTTCAGCACTGTCACACTTTGAATGACAATTGCGCTGTCATGTACCCAAATTAATTGTTCATCATTTTGTATATAACAAATAGAGCTTTCTTTTGGTGGTATGTAATCACCACTGGGTTTTTTACTTTTTGCTAAATAAACGAAAATATTGAAAACAAAAATTAGTTTTTCTTCATTTCTGTTATAAAATTTTGCAAATAAATAATTTTTATTCATAAATTTAGGTCAAAATGTATTCTGCTACATTTCTTTGATGAAAATAACCCAAATCAATGTATATTATTTAGTTTGTGTGAAAGTTATAGCATCCACAAACCATACCTCCCAACATTTTGAGATGGGAATGAGGGACATCTACTAACAAATGTATGTAGACATAGGACACGCCCCCTGCCACACCCCCTTAAAGGAGAATTAACCAAAAATAAAGGTTAATTAAATCCACAAGGACTTTTTTTTACCACTATTACTCCTTTATATTGTCTTTTAAAATGTACAAATGCAGCAATTTAGACATTGGATGAAAGGTTTAGCACTGGGAAACACTTTTTGAAAGATAAAAAGTGCATTTCATATACAACTATATAGATCAGACCAAAATGAGGGACAAATGAGGAGGAATGAGGGACAGAGGGACATTGTTCCAAATCAGGGACAGTCCCTCCAAATCAGGGACATTTGGGAGCTACCCTGTTTCCCCGAAAATAAGACCTAGCGTGATTGTCGGTGATGGCTGCAATATAAGCCCTACCCCCCAAATAAGCCATAGTTAAAGTCCTTGTAGGTCTTATTTTCAGGGTAGGGCTTATTTTCAGGTGAACAGGGTAGAGCTTATTTGGGGGGTAGGGCTTTTATTGCAGCCAACACCGACAATCACGCTAGGTCTTATTTTCGGGGAAACAGGGTATGCACAAACTATGGGATATATCTGAAAATTGATCAATCCTGATGTACTAATGGACTATCTCATTTCTTGAGGCCCTAATTTGCCAGGACAGTACAAATACCCCCCACATTACACTTTTTCTTAAAGTAGACAGTCAAAGGATTTTAGTAAGAGGCATGGCAAATTTTTTGAAGTTGTCATTTTTTGGACAAAAATAAATGAAAAAAAAAAAAACATTTTTGTTTATTTTTTGTTCTATTTTATTTATTTATTTTTACATACTGCCATCAGTGCAGTACAGCATTATCATATAATGGGTGTGGCGGTAATCAGGGACACTGATTGGTGACAGTACAAAAAAATTTGCACTGGAGCCGCAGCGGAGATATGTGAATCGGCTCCATAGAGAGCCGGTCAAAATCTCCTGCTATTGCGAACTGGATTCAGAGAACCCACATCCAATGCGCAATGGTGTGAACCCAGCTTCAATGAAACTAATTCATTCAGTCTGTTTTCTTTTGATTGGCTGTGATTGACCAGGGCTAATCACATGGTACAGATGGGCTGTGATTGGACCTGTCTGTACCATGTGATCACACTGACCAATCACAGCTAGCAACATAGTTGTATCCAATGGATGGCATGAAAGGATATAACTGTCATGTGACCTGCCATGATTGGTCACATGGTACTGGCAGTGAGCCGATACTCTCGTTGGTCATGAGCCATGTCCACATGACATGGCTGGTAACAGATCACGCCAATTGCTTAGCCCCATGGCCTCTTGATCGCCACGTCCTGACAGGACATCATATGATGTCCTGTCAGGATGGGAAAGCAGGTACAAACAAGACCAAGGGAAAAACCAAGGGAAAAACCAAGCTTAACTTACCACTAGTCTGCAGACAACCAAATAACCTGTCTAACAGTATGTGTTAAAAGCAGTAGTCTGCACACATTTGCAAATACATGCGTAAGCCACAGAGCCTCATCAAGGCACCCTTTCCACAGATACCGGGGTGCCTTGATGAGGCTCTGTGGCTAACACATGTATTTGCAAATGTGTTAGGTTACTTGGTTGTCTGTGGGCTGGTGGTTTTTCCCTTGGATTTATCCTTGGTCTTGTTTGTACCTGCTGTTAGCTTTCCAATGCTTTTTACTGCGATAGTTAGCTATAGATGGGAGCAGGTGGTGTCTTTTTTGTATCACCAGGATGGGAAAGCACCCTCTCGGCCATGAATCTGCTATTGGCCAGGCGGGATCTGGTTAAATGTGGCAGCTGCATTTTCTTTCTTGCATTTTTCACCCAGTGATCTGCCAAGTAACACACTTCCAGACTTAGGATTGGACAAGTATTGCCCTCTGAAGAGCGATTCATGTTGTAAGTAGATGTTATATCACCTCTTTAGTGTAGTTTAGTGCATTGCAGATGGTTGTGGGGCAACTGAGGTGCAATTGAATGCAATGGGGGGAGGGGGGTGTACCATAGCTCCCAACTGTTCCTGATTTTGAGGGACTGTCCCTGATTAAGAACAAAGTCCCTGTGTCCCTCTTTCCTAATCATTTGTCCCTCATTTTGGTCAGATGATCTATATAGTTGTATATAAAATGCACTTTTTATCTCACAACACGTGTATGCTGATGCTAAACCTTTCATCCAATTTCTAAATTGCTGCAATTGTAAATGTCAAAAGCCAATATAAAGCAATACTCGTGGTAAAAAAGCAGTCATGGGTTTACCTCATATTTTTTATTTTTTTTTATAATTCTCCTTTTAAGGGGGTGTGGCAGGGGGTCCTATGCCTACATAAATTTGCTAATAGGTGTCCCTGGTTCCCATCTCAGAAAGGTGGGAGGTATGGATTTACACCCCTTGTCCTCTGCCTTTGCAGCTTAAAGTGGAACTACACTTACCTTCAGTCCAGCGATGCCACATCCCGGAGCTCCTCATTGGCCACTGACATCTTTGGGTGGCCGGCTTTCAGGTATTGATCACCGGCCGGGCTGAGATGACATCACTCCCACGCAGTTCAGTCAGCTCGGCATTTCCAAACCTGTACAATGAGCTACGCGTGCAATCTCCTTGTACGGGGCAGACAGGCAGGTAAGTAACTTTAATGCAGAAGAGACAAATCGTGTCTTTTCTGCAATAAAATCCTGCCTATTCACACATTTTTAATTTCTTTCATAAAGTTCCACATTTAGGGCCCTTTCACAATGGGGCTATTGTAAGCGGCACTTTACAGTCAGTATTTGGCCGCTAGGGGGGGGTTTACCCCCCCCCACTAGCGGCCGAGAAAGGGTTAAAAACCACCGCAAAGCGCCTCTGCAGAGGCGCTTTGCCGGCGGTATAGCCGCGCTGTCCCATTGATTTCAATGGGCAGGAGCAGTGAAGGAGTGGTATTCACTCTGCTCCTTCACCGCTCCGAAGATGCTGCTAGCAGGACTTTTTTTCTCATCCTGCTAGCGCACCGCTCCAGTGTGAAAGCCCTCGGGGCTTTTACACTGGAGACAAAGCAGCGGTACTTGCGAGTGGGTTTGCAGGCGCTATTATTAGCGCAATAGCGCCTGCAAACCGCCCCAGTGTGAAAGGGGCCTAAAACAGAACTAAGGCTGGATTCACACACATGCAGTTTTAGTGCTTTTTGCATTTTTCAGATTTGCACTACAGTCCATTCACCATGGTTTCCTATGGAACACGTTCTGTAGTGCAAATCTGCAAAATGCAAAAAGCACTAAAAAAGCATAGGTGTGAATCAGGCCTTAGACCCCATTCACACAGGGGCAACACGACTTGCAGGTCGCCTCAGCGAGGCGACCTGCAAACGACTGCCCGGGCGACTTGCAAAACGACTTCTGTATAGAAGTCTATGCAAGTCGCCCCAAGTCGCCCCCGAAGTCGTACAGGAACCTTTTTCTAAGTCGGAGCGACTTGCGTCGCTCCCCTTAGAACGGCTCCATAGCACAGAACGGGAGGCGACGACAAGTCGTCCCTGTGTGAATGGGGTCTCAGTCTATTAATTTCAAGCGGAACTAAACCCTCCTTATCCTTTCAGCCAAGGAAGCTACAATCTTATTTTCTGTTTGATCTGCAACTGCCACTATGCTGCACATGTGATCAGTTAAGACACCAGACATTTGATGGTTTGACAGTTTGGCTGAGAGCATAAGCCAATGTGACAGTTATCATTCACAGTGTGCCAGAAATGTAACTTTTTTTAAACCATTAAATCGATGGGTTTAGTTCCGCCTTAACTGTTTCCAAAAACATTTATATTCAAGGTATACTGTGAATCCTAACTGTTACAGGTACTAGTGTGCTTATATTAGCATAGTTGCCAACATTGAAAAAAAAATATTTGGGACACTTTTTTGGCTGTAGGCGGAGCCGATCAATAATTAGGAGGCGGGGCATTCATTTGTAGGCGTGGCCTAGCAAAAATTAATAGTTGCGGCGCGCTAAGCGCGCGCGGTGAAAATGGGTGTGGCTTATGCGCAAAGTGGGCGTGGCTTATGCGCAAAGTGGGCGTGTCTTGCATGGAAAGTGGGTGTGGCTTGCATGAAAGTGGACGTGGCTTAAATTGGCGTGGCTCAAGAGGGTGTAGTTAGAGTCTGAAATGAATGAGGGATGGAGAGGGAGAGGGAAAGGGGGAGAGAGGAATGACGGGACAGCAGCCCCAGGTCCTACACAACAATAGAAATATGTGTATTCTAGAAAGTTTAACAATCAGCAGATAAAGATACTCCAAACACCTGGTGTTAACGCTTCAATCATCCCGGCACCATGGTTGTTATGGTGTCAGGATGATTGAAGCGCATTATTTCTATTATTACATTGTAATATAAAATTAAATCATTCAACTCACCATAATGCTGAATCAGTGGGATCCCTGAGCGTGTTACTAGCCACGTCGCCTGCCACCAGCAGAGTCTGTCCTTGCATCAGGTGCCCCCGGCAGAGTCTGTCCTTGCATCAGGTGCCCCCGGCAGAGTCTGTCCTTGCATCAGGTGCCCCCGCCAGAGTCTGTCCTTGCATCAGGTGCCCCCGCCAGAGTCTGTCCTTGCATCAGGTGCCCCCGCCAGTGCAGCCCCCCCCTCAGTTAGTGCAGCCCCCCTCAGTTAGTGCAGCCCCCCCTCAGTTAGTGCAGCCCCCCCCCTCAGTTAGTGCAGCCCCCCCCTCAGTGCAGCCCCCCTTCAGTTAGTGCAGCCCCCCCTCAGTGCAGCCCCCCTCAGTTAGTGCAGCCCCCCCCCCTCAGTTAGTGCAGCCCCCCCTTAGTTAGTGCAGCCCCCCTCAGTGCAGCCTCCCCTCAGTGCAGCCCCCCCTCAGTGCAGCCCCCCCTCAGTTAGTGCAGCCTCCCCCCCTCAGTGCAGCCCCCCCTCAGTTAGTGCAGCCTCCCCCCCTCAATGCAGCCCGGCCCCCGCTCAGTGGAGGAGCGGCCGGTGTTCTGCCGAGAAAGTTCCCCTCGGCAATGGCGGACCCCCTGTACTGCGCAGGCGCAGCCCTTGCGCAGTACGGGGCTGGGGAACTTTCAGGAAGACACGGCGCCGGTGTCTTCTGCTCGCTTCAGTGGAGAGAGGAGGGGCCGTGCAGCCAAAGAAGCCGCTTCATTGGCTGCACGGATCGAGCCCCCTTCCCCTCTCCACTCAACACTAGAGGCAGCTGGAGCGGCGGCGCCAGCCGCCATTTTACTGGAGCCCGCTGCTCCAAAAAAAAAAAACAACATTCCCGATTTTCCTTATGGAAAATCCCGATTCGGGACACTCTCCAATCGGGACGAGGGTCCCAAAATCGGGATTGTCCCGGGAAAATCGGGACTATTGGCAAGTATGTATTAGATCATAACCAAACTGTCAAGCCACCAGAACGCTGATGTCATAAATGATCATATGGGCAGGACAATGGCAAATGCAGATCAAACAGAGGCTAAGATGGCAGCTTCCTTGGGTGTAAAGGTGAAGAGGTTTTACTTCTGCTTTAAGTGGGAGCTGTAGGGTGGGTCTCAAAAACAAGGCTCAACCATGTGCTTTTACTGCCCAACCATAACTGTAAACTAAGCTGTCGGGTGGATGAAAGAAAGACACCTTTTGGACAGCAGCGCTGTCAGTCTGGGGAGAGGGTAGTGTGATGCGCTAGCAGTTTTAGATGTACTTGACAACAAATTAAAGCTGAACTTCAGGTTATACTTATCAGTTACAGCAAACAATTTTTTTCCTTTTGGGTTAAAAGTTTTATATCAATCAATAAAAGCTGATCATTGTAAGCACCCCTGTCAGTAGAAAATGGTTTGTGTTAAAGTTACAGTATGTAAACTCTCATCTTGTAAAGCAACCCATTCAGTTTAAAATAGAAATGACAGGCAACTCATTTTTGTATAGATATAAAAAAAAATGAAAAAAGGCTCTGGTCATTTTCGGCTGCAGCTCAGGGATCGGTCCTGTGTGTGTGTGTGTGTGTGTGTGTGTGGGATGGGGGGGGGGGCGTGTGAACATGTACGGTACTATATGAACCGGAGCTTGGCTGAGCTCCGGTTCAGCCAAGGGGATCTGCGGTCTTCCAGGTACATTCCTCCACCTGATCCTGCTTGTACAGGCTCCTGTAACCAGGGCCGTCTTTAACATTGATTGGACCCCAGGCAAACATTTTTTGGGGCCCTGCCCCCATGCAATTTCGTTCTTCACCTGCTCTGAGGCAGCATATCATTACTGCTTACTGACTGGTTGCTAGAGGTTACAGCACATGATTTCTGCTTATTGATTGGTTGCTAGAGATTACTGTACATCAATGCTGCTCACTGATTGGTTGCTAGAGGTTACTGCACATCATTACAGCTAACTGGTTGCTAAAGGTTACAGCACATCTCCTCACTGCCTGCACACCATGGACTGGGGAGGTGAGCAGACCCATCAATAGACAGAAAACTACTAGAGATCCTAGGACTCCTCGGATCAGTGACAGTGCTGAGGGGAGGGTGTGATCAATGGTAATGCTGATTTTTTTTTTTTTTTTAACCAACTACCAATATAAAGAGGAGTTTCAACACTGGCCCCCAATGTAATGGGGATTTACACTGACCACTAATGTAATAGGAGCATTCACAGTAACCACCAATGTAAAGAGGGATTTACACTGACCACTAATGTAAGGGGGACATTCACACTGGCCACTAGTGTGAATGAAAGGATTGTACACCAAGCACCAATGTAATGAGAAGATTTACACTGACCACCAATGTAACTGAGACATTTAGCCTGCGTTCACATTTTTGTGTGTCGGAAACGCATGCAAAATGGCTTTCCTGACACCACAGAAATGTGCTGTCCTTTAGCAGATACACAGCAGTGCCATAAATTGTTAATGACACCCTCACACATCTGCTGACATGTGCTGTGCAACCGTGTGAAAAAGGGTTAGGGACTTTCTTACGCATTTGTAGTGCATAGAGCAGCCCATTGAAATGAATGGGCTAACCTACACGCAACCTACATCTTTATCCACCCTGTCAGTACACCATTGCATCCTAAAACCCATGCTAACCTCTGCACCCCAAACCTCCCCTATCCTCTTTACTCCAACCCTCCCCCCTTTAACTCTACCTGCCTCCTCTGCTCATCTTTGCACCCATCTTCCTTACCTCCATACACCCCCTCACCTGTGCACTCAAACTGTAATTCCTTCTCTGCCTACCTCTGCACACCCCACACTACTCTCAGGGAGCATGATATACATATGAATGCCACCTCTACTTACATATCAATTCTGCCCATCCCCCACCATTTACATATGAATGCAGCCGCTATTTTCACATCAATTCCGGTTATTTACATGTGAACACAGGGTCTGTATGGGAGGTTTCTGTACACAACAATAAGGCAGAGCTGGGCAGCATTAGTAGCAGAATTTCACACTGAGATATCGGGACATAGCACAGGACTAAAACCTCAAGGGACAAGGGAATTTAAACCAGGATAGTTGGCAAATATGAGGCAGCAGCTTTGGGCCCCACAACAATGACAGGGCCCAGGGCAGCTGCTCCTTTTGCCCTGCCTTAAAAACCGCCCTGCCTGTAACCCCCCTGACACTTTAGGGTCCATGGGAACAGTTCATTGACATTGCCGCCAGCCTGCAGAGCTGACACAGGTAGCGGGGGCGCAGGGAGGGGGGTGTGCCTGTGTTCTTCCGAATGTAGCATAGCCGGACAGGCATCTGAGCCTGAGTTGCCGCCCCCTCACCTGCATCAGGCTCCCACACCCTGGGGCGTGCATATGTCCTCCTCCATGCTTTGTACCTACTTTCCTACTGCTCCACTCGGTTTCTGAGCACTTGCCGACATACATACCTTCTCTCTACTCTTCCCCTTCCAGGGCTGACAGAAGTAGTAATGTTGCTCTCACTACTTCTGTCAGCCATGGCGCACCTCTTAATGTGGTGTCCAGGGCACATGCTGTCCCCCCCCCCCCCCACCCCAATCTAAATTCAGACTTGGCTGCAGCAAAATGCCACAACCCTGGTAGGTTTTTTTTCAGCAGGCTATTCTTTAACTGATCAAAGTGGTCCAAATTGAATTGCCACTGGATCACTTTTAGAAGCACCCACTCCTCTCCAGATGGACATCCACCCTACATTGCATACATAAGCGGGGGGGGGGGGATTGGAGAACCAATTAAGACAAAAATGTAAACAGGTTAAACTTCAGCTTTAAAGTGTGTGTAAACTCATTAGTACTACGTATAGTACCCCCCTATTAGGGACCCCAGTGGTCAGGTGGGTGACATTTCAACTTGGAGGAGAGTCCTTGAATTTTAGTAGGGTTGTAAACAGATGGGGGAAGAGACCTTCACAAGACCACACCCAAATATTTATATCCTCTAACAGCCTTCACCACACACTGCATAGCAGTTGGCAAGGGGGACATAAATATTCATAATCCAGCCTTACTGAATCCCCTTGCACTATTGCCATGTACACACCCCAGCAGCAGACAGCAGCAAACACATTTAGGAGCTTTTGACGTTTTTTTGCCAAAGCCCCTTAACTCAACTCAATAGAAGCCTATGCGTCCATGCACACATAGGCTTTTACCAGAGTTTAGGAGCAGCAGAGTTTAAAGGCAGTAAATACTCATCTCCTGAACGCTGAAGAATCGCGTTCAGGGTCGAAGTGTTTTGACAGAAAAACACCAAACGTGGCAAACCGCGCCTAAAAACGTCCAAACGTGCCTAGGTGTGTTTAGCACCTCAGTTTTTATTTATTTCAATTGCCAGATCCTAACAAAAACTGGACATACATTGCTTAATTTAAAAGACAAGTAGGATTTTTTTTTTTTTTTAGGAAATCATACCTACTGTAGGTATGCTGCATCTGTTCCTCACCAGCTCTAAGACTGACAGCTGAGCAATCAAAGACCGCTGATCATTCAATTTTCAGAGTTCAATGAGCAGAGGGTGGTGACTGTCAGGGTTGGGAGCGGCCGGCTCAAGCTCTCAGCAGATCGCTGAGAGTCTGAGCCGGCTTCCGGTCCAGGCTTCTGGGTGGGTCCCAACTATATGGTCACGATCTTTCCCCAGCCTAGACCGGCTCTGTGACATTGGCTTCAGCCAGCTGTCTGCTGAAACCGTGTCACAAGAGAAGTACAGCCAAACGAGCTGTACTTCTTCTTTACCTAAGCTCGGGTACCTCTTTTTTGCTTTTTTTTATCTTGAGGTCTTGTAGCCCATGTACCTCAATGTCCAATACTGGGGCAAAGATTAATTTTAGCACATGACAAAGCTGAGTCTTATTTAAAGGAGCACACCCCCCTTCCCTTCAGACATTCACACTCCGCCCTGCTGGTAACTGGGTGCTGCAAAGTTTAAGTGAAAAAGGGATGGCAAGGATGTGTGCGCAGATTCAAAGCATGGCTTCCTCTCATTTAGAAAACTGGAGCATGCGCTGAAGGAGTAGGATTGGCTACTAAAGAAGTAGAAGAAAATAATCAACCAGGTATTTAGTAGCCAAAAATATAATAATAAAATAGGCATTGATCACAAAGGACACAAAGGGATCCTTCACATTAGCTGTATGCTAAAACAATGCTTTTAAGTTTAACGGCAAATGTAAGTTGTGTGCCAGCAGTGGTGCACTTTGCCCTGCTTGGTACAATGCAAGGCACTGTTTATCTTTTTTTTTTTTTTTTCTTTTCTTATTTTAAACTATGTTGAAACATTAATGTGACATCTTATGCAAAAAGAAAACGGATGGTAATTTCAGGTGAGCTCCAGTTGGTTATGAAAAAATGCTACTTGCCTGCATTTTTCTGCAAGCCACCTGAAGACAGCTTTGCAGTGTGAACAATTGGAATGATGATGATGATGATCAAGTGCAGAAAACCACTGTGTACATGCGTTTACACAGCAGTGGGATCCACGCGTTGGCACTATGGTTTTATTAATATTTTCATATAGTAATACTTTTGGGTTAATTTGGTGTTGCTCTGCACTATTCAGGTAAAATTACATCTGTTAGTCCATCTACATCCACCTACCTCCACATCCGTGGGGGAGAGGGGAAGAGGGGAGAGACTCAGAACAAACAACGGGATGACGGCAGCAGGTAAACTAACCATGGTATAATGGATCAGCAGCTATGATTACCGTGGTCAGCACACAGGGGGAGACATTGGAAGAGGCAGGATCAACCAGGTTTTTTACAGCATAGAACAGGACAAGTTACACTGCAGAGGGACGTGGCTTGGCAGCGGAATGAGATGGCTGCTTGAGAGGTGAGCTCCGACACCTAGAGTCTCTGCAGAGCTTACCATTAGTGGGAGAGAACGCACCCTGGACTGGAACTATGGCTGGAAGAAGCTCCTCGGGCACCCATTCTCAGGCGGATATCAGTACACAGCTAAGCCGGACTATCCCAGCCTTATTCCACACACCACAAATTAACTCTCAGGCCTCATCTCAGGCCTCAGAACGCAGTGTGGACAGCCTCGCTGCCCCAGTGGCCAACGCGGGTACTACAGGGCCTGACATCCATTGCTCGCAGCCCCCACAGTTCCTCAGTTTGGCTGACTTACAACTTGTGGCAATGGATATTAAAAATATCCTTTCAGCAGCGATCTCAGATCTTAAAACAGATCTAAGAGCACTTGTATCTCACCTGGAGCATGTGGAGTCTGCGGCCCAGACTCATGCTGAAGATATCCAGTAGGTACAGGGAGCTGCCAGCCATCATGCCCAGCACTTAATCGACATGAACCGCCATCTTGAGGATCTTGATAACAGAGGCAGGAGGCGTAATCTGCACATCAGTCCGTGGAAGGCCCCCAGCTGCAGCCAGTGGTATGGGCAATTTTAAACACCTTACTGGGCAGACCACCAGACACAGCTGTGGAGATGGAAAGGTGTCATAGAGCACTTCGGCCTAGAGGGCGAGACACAGATCCCCCAAGGGACACTGTTTGTTGCTTAGTCAGCTTTATGCAGAAGGAAGACATACTACGCTTGGCACGTAACCATGGGCAACTGACTCATGATGGGGTGCACATACAAATATTCCAGGATCTGTCTGCCATTACTCTCCAACACAGGAGGAATCTGCGCCCTCTGCTTTATACTAAGCGTGACAGGCAATTGCATACCAGTGGAATTTGCCCTTCTGTCTAACAGCCATGGTGGGGCCTTCCCCACCATGGCTGTTCAGCCTTCCTGCGAACACCAGCAGACCTTCAGGCCTTCTGTGACACCCTAGGAATTCCAAGGGTGGCCGTCCCGGACTGGTACAATTCCTTCCTGCAACCAGAACCCTGGATCAACAGTCACTCCGAGGTAACGCCACGCTCACAGCGCAACAGGCAAAGACATCACAGATCTTCCTCTACCTCTTCCCTGAAAAGCCAAGGGGACATGGTTACAGATCGTGGATCCAGAGCTTCGCCTTCCTCGGCTCGACCCACTAACCCAGTTCCTTTCAGGGCCCCGGGCTCTTGGAAACATACGCCTGTTATAAGATCAGTAAGACGGGGGGCCTCTGTAGTGGGATAGTATATTCAGAGTCTATGTCCCCACTGCACAGGGCCAAACTGCACCTACACTAACATTTTTCCTGAAGATGCATACCCAACCTTGGTGAGTAGCCTTCGTGAACAGCCTTACTCAGGTGCCTAGGTTTCTGAACATGCCTCATCACCCAAATTGCTCAGCTCCGCTCTCTCTCAAAGTATACTCTCACAATGTTAAAGGTCTTAATGTCCCAGAGAAGCGTAACAGCCTTCTTGCAGAAGCACATTGCCAGAGGGCTCAAGTTGTTTTCTTTTGCAAGAAACGCATTTCAAGTCAAATTCTATTACACACCTTTCTAACAACAGATTCCCCATAGCATATCATGTTACCTGCGCGGACTCCAAGACAAAGGGAGTCTCTATTCTGCTCTCCAAATCAATGCAACTTCCTCTGACAGATCAATTACTGGAACCAGATGGTAGATTTCTATTTTTAAAAGGGACCTGGATGAACAGATCAGTGACACTGGCAAATGTGTATTGCCCTAATTCCAAACAGGTAAACTTTCTGCGAGATGTCATTATAAAACTTGCGCCCTTCCGGACTGGCCTCTTAATTCTTGGAGGTGACCTTAATGTCCCCCTAAATCCTTTGATTGACGCCTCCAATGGTGTATCTGCTCTCCCCTTTTCTGCTCTTCGGCAGATCAAACTCCAATTGGCCTCTCTTGCATCACATGATATTTGGCGGACCCTTTACCTGAAAAGTAGAGAGAGTACTTTTCTTCTCATTCCCGCACAATCGTTGTTCGAGATTGGACTATCTATTCATTCCGCAAGCTGACCTTTCCTACCTCCATAGTGCCACCATAGAAAACATGGTATTGTCTGATCATCATGCGGTAACCATGACTTTGCAGTTCCCAGATAGTCACGTCTACTAAAATCTGGAGGATGGATGCATCCCTCCTCTCGAATCTCAGCGACCTAGAATCCACTAGACAGGAGATTGGTGACTTTTTTTGTACAAAATAACATCCTGGACGTCTCTTATATGATGCAGTGGGAGGCACACAAATGTGTCATAAGAGGTCATTTGCTTTCTATAGCGGCTCAAGAGAAGATGGAAAGCCAAACTCTAATAATGGAACTTTCTGATAAGATTCGCAAGCTGGAAGCCCAACACAAACATTCACGGCACAGGAACTAGAGGAAACACGCTCACTCCTATTAGAAGAACTCTTTAAGAGGGTGCTGCGTCGGAATACCCTAACCCAGAAATTGTTCTATGAACATGGAAATAAGCCAGGTAGGATTTTGGCTAAGGCTACACAGCAACGCACGCTTGCTTCCACAATTCACCACATTATAGATACATGAGGTGTGACTCACTCTAAAAATGAGGACATCACCCAACAGTTTCAAAACTTCTACGGTAAGCTGTATAACCTAAAGACCAGTGAATTTAGTCCGGCGTCAGTGAGTAATCGTGCTGAACTGATACAAGCATTCTTGCAAAAATATAATCCCCCTGCTTTATCAGCAGAAGATTCCGAGACTTTGGAAGCCCCACTGACGGAAGAAGAATGGAAATTGGTTCTGAAGACTATGAAACCAGGTAAATGCCCAGGCCCAGATGGTTTTCCGGCACAATACTATAAGGCGTTCCCGGACACTTTGGTCTCGGGCTTACAGTACTTAAGGCATTCAATTCTCTGTCTACTGGGCCCTGAATGTTGGAGAGCCTTCTTGAGGCATTCATTTCGGTTATTCCTAAAGAAGGGAAAGAACCTACCAATGTCACCAATAACCGTCCAATTTCTCTTCTTAATGTGGACGTCAAGTAGTTCTCCAAGATCTTGGCGAAACGTTTGCCTGGGTGGGTTTGGATGAAGTGGGGTTTGTCTCAGGCAGAGAAGCCAGCAAGAGGGTTTCTTTCTTCCAATGGATGCTGAGAAGGCTTTTGACAGGGTGGCATGGGACTTTATGGAGGTGGTTCTGGGTGCTCTGGGGATCAGGACACGTATGAGAATCTTCATCCTCTCTTTGTATACCAATCCCAGAGCTAGAGTGAGGGTTAATTGCCACCTGTCGGGCGCCTTCTCTAGCCATAAATTTGACCAGACAAGGATGCTGTCAGAGGAGTTCTTCGAATAGATTGGCTATTGGGCAGTCCAGTGTGCGCCGGTTCGCGCCGCTTGGTGCCAGCCGCCCTATTTAGTCTGCTGGAATCTTCTGCTCGGTGCTGTCCGATCTGCAGCTCTCAGTTCCTGACTTCCTGTTTCCTGTTTGCTTCCTGTTTGCCTCCTGTTTGCCTGTTTGATCGCTTAAGTGACCCCGGCCTGCCTTTGGACTTCTCTTGTTATCCGCCTGCACCTGACCACGGCTTTCCTTGACTACGACTCTGCCTACTCCTTTATACCACGCTGCCCGCCTGCTGCCAACCCTGCCTGTGCCCCGGACTTTGAGCCTGCCTGCTCCCCTGTACCTCGCTTACCGTTTGTTGCCAACCCTACCTGTGACCGGACCAGCCCACTTTGTTCCTGCTCTGCACCAGCTGCCTAGACCCTTACTTTCTAGGACTTCCAGACCATACGCATCAGGATCCTGGGCCTTACCTCCGCAAGTCACCTGCCAGGCTCTCTTACCACTCTGAGCTCCTGTGCCTTCTGTTTACACTACCAGGGGCCAGGAACCAGATACGTACGGGAGGCCTCCCCTGCTATACCGGGTTCGTCAGTCAGGTACGTGTAAGTCTGACAGTATCGGACAGCCATGTCCGAGCCCGAGCAAGGATCCTCTCCCATGGAGGAGCTATGCAGACACCTGGCAGGTCTCACTCAAGCTGTAAAGAGCCTTCAGGAAGGCTACACTAGGCTGGAAGAAAGAGTCCAGGTGCTCTCCTCACCTGCTAGCCCTCTAGCTGCTTCTGCTACTGGACTCTCATCTCCTCCCTCCGTGGTCATGCTTCCTCCTGAGCCAAGGGTCCCTACACCCGACAGATTTTCCGGTGATCGTAGCAAATATCGATCCTTCCGCAATGCCTGCGAATTATACTTTGCTCTGTTACCACGAACCTTCTCCTTGGAAGCAACGAAGGTGGGCTTTGTAATTTCTCTCCTATCAGGCGAACCACAGACCTGGGCGTACCGTCTCCTGGAACAGAAATCAGCATCTCTAGACAACCTGGATGCATTCTTTGCTGCCATGTCCCAATTGTATGAGGACCCCCAGTTGAAAGCCACCGCTGAGTCCGCTTTGCATGCTCTACAACAAGGGCGTAGACCCGCGGAAGATTACGTCCTGGAATTCAGGCGTTGGAGTTCAGACACGGATTGGAATGACGCGGCTCTGCGTTACCAATTTCGCATGGGTCTTTCTGATCCGCTTAAGGTTGAGTTGGCGCGGGTTGGAGTACCACAAACATTGGAGGACCTTATCAACCTGTCTGTTCAGATAGACCGGCGCCTCAGAGAGCGCCGCTCCCAAAGAACCACCAGTCAGTTCCGTCCTACCTGGGTCCTCCCAAAGGTCCCTAGTGCCACCAGCTCTGTCGGCCCAAGCCCTCGTGTACCGCCTACTTCGGTCCCTGATGCCCCTGAGCTAATGCAGCTTGGCCTTCTCCAACCACCCCTCACGTCTGAAGAGCGACAGCGTCGACGGGTCAACAACCTATGCATGTACTGCAGAGAGTCAGGTCACTACGTGAGATCTTGCCCTAACAAGATATGTAAGTCTTTTTCAGCCTCTACTAAGTGTGCTCCTGTCATGCGTAATCCTGCTAATCATTTTGCTCTCCCCATTGTTCTACAGCTTCCAGGACAGGATCTTACAGTCTCGGTCATAATTGACCCCGGAGCTTGTAGCTGTTTTATAGACCTAACCTTTGCCGCTAACCACCGCATTCCTCTCCAAGCAAAATCACAGGGACTTGCGGTCCATCTCGCTGATGGTTCCACTCTCAGCTCTGGTCCGGTCACCCAGGAGACTATTCCTCTGTTGGCCATCATGGGTACTCACCATCGAAAATTCCTTCGTTTTGATGCAATTGCTTCTCCACTTTTTCCAATTATTTTGGGAATGCCGTGGCTACAAGCCCATAACCCTAGTATTGATTGGGTGTCCAGGGAAACTAAGTTCTGCTCCCTCTATTGTCAGCAATACTGTTTGCCCAGCACTCCTACTGATTCTTCTCAACTCATGTGTCTGGACGTGGACACTGAATCGCAGCAAGCGATTCCCACTCCGTATTGGGATTTTCTTGATGTCTTCAGTAAAAAGGGGGCGGAAACTCTTCCTCCTCACAGACCTTATGATTGCCCGATAGAACTTTTGCCTGGGTCTGAAGTTCCTTTTGGATGAATTTTCCCGTTAACAGAGCAGGAGCTGGGTACTCTCAAGACCTATATTGACGAGAACTTAAGGCAAGGATTCATCCGTCCTTCCACGTCCCCGGCCGGGACCGGCATTTTCTTTGTGGAAAAGAAGGACCGCTCCCTTCGGCCTTGTGTCGACTATAGAGAGTTAAACAAAATTACTATCAAGAATCGCTATCCCTTACCTCTGGTACCTGAACGCTTCCAAAGACTGGGTTCAGCAACAATCTTCACTAAACTCGATCTCCGTGGGGCCTATAACCTAATCCGCATCAGAGAGGGAGATTAATGGAAAACTGCCTTTCGTACCCGGTTCGGGCACTTCGAATATCTTGTTATGCCGTTTGGTCTGTGCAACGCACCTGCAACGTTTCAGCACTTCATTAATGATATTTTCCGTGACCTCCTGGACTTATACGTTATAGTATATCTAGATGATATTTTGATCTTCTCCTCCTCAGTCATCGAACATCGCAAGCATGTCCGAAATGTACTAACCCGGCTCAGGCAGCATGAACTTTATGCCAAATTAGAAAAGTGTGAATTTGAACGCCAATGCATCCAGTTCCTCGGCCTAATCATTTCTAGTGACGGCATTAAAATGGATCCGCAAAAAGTGGCAGCTATCCCCGACTGGCCCGCTCCCTCCGATAAAAAAGGGGTCCAACGCTTCATTGGCTTTGCCAACTTTTATCACAAATTTATTAAATTGCTTCTCTGCAATTATTACACCAATTACCGAAATAACCAAGCAAGGGAACTGTTTCTGTTGGTCTACCGAGGCGCAATCTGCCTTTGACAAACTTAAAAAGTTGTTCATCTCCGCCTCCATCCTGAAGCATCCAAACCCTGCCTTACCTTTCGTCCTTGAAGTAGACGCTTCAGAGGTTGCAGTGGGGGCAGTACTCTCTCAGCGGCAAGGTGCCAAGTCTCTGCTTTATCCAGTGGCTTTTTTTTCTCGGAAACTCTCCACTGCGGAAAGGAACTACGACGTTGGAGACAGAGAGCTTTTAGATATTAAGGCCGCATTGGAAGAGTGGCGTTATCTCCTAGAGGGTGCTGCACATCCCATTTTGGTCTATACCGACCATAAGAACCTTGAATACTTGAGAACAGCCAAGAGACTGAGACCTTGGCAGGCAAGGTGGGCTCTGTTCTTCTCTAGGTTCCAGTTTCACATCACGTACAGACCTGGCTCCAAGAACACTAAGTCAGACGCATTATCCCGTATGTTCCAGGATTCTGAGGAACCTTTACCTTCTGACACCATCCTTCCTGCTGGAAATTTTCTGTTGCTACAGGGGGATATCATATCCCAAATTAAACAGGCCTCCAGGAATCTGTCCCCACCTAGGGAAGTCGACGTTAGCTTGCAAAATGGGTTGTTCCGGTACAAAGACAAGATCTTGGTCCCAGAGAGTCTAAGAGTGGCAGTACTGGAACTTTGCCATGATCATAAGTTACTATGACTACTGAAGACGACAGAGCTGGTGCAACGTACATTTTGGTGGCCCCAACTGGTAAAGGATTGTAAAAGTTATGTGGAGTCCTGTACCACCTGTGCTCGGAGCAAGAATAGTCGGACAAAGGCTTGGGGTCTACTAAAACCTCTACCCGTTCCAGAAAGACCCTGGAAAATTATTGCGATGGACTTCATCGTAGAACTCCCTCTGGCAGATGGTTTTTCCACCATTTTTGTCATTGTAGATAGACTGTCTAAGAAAGCTCATTTTTTACCCATGAAAGGTACACCTTCTGCCGTGGAAACTGCAAAAATTTTTGTCAGAGAAATCGTAAGATTACATGGAGTACCATCAAGTATAGTCTCCGATAGAGGTGTGCAGTTCACTTCCAGGTTCTGGAAGGCTCTCTGTGGGTGAAATAGAGTTGGCGTTCTCATCTGCCTACCATCCCCAGACAAACGAGCAGACAGAGAGAACTAACCAAACCCTGGAGCAATACCTCCGATGCTTTTCCACCTTCTCACAGAACGATTGGGTCTCTCTTCTGCCTATTGCTGAGTTCGCATACAACAACTCTGTGCACTCAGCTATTAAACAGACACCATTCTTCGCCAATTATGGCTTTCACCCGTCATTCCTGCCTGAAACCTTACCTGAGTGCTCTATTCCTGCAGCTTCTGAAACAATGGACTTCTTTGTCACCAATAATAAATTACTATGCGAAACCATGGCTAAAACCCAAGAATATAATGAAAGGATGTTCGATAGGAAGAAGCGTGGAGAACTCATTCTGGAACCTAGCAACCAGGTTTGGTTGTCCACCCTCAACTTAAAGTTGGCCTGTCCGATTGCTTCGGGGGCGTGTCCTGGACATGGAGGAGTGAGGACATGCTTTGCCTCAGCTCCGCTACACCGCAGCACAAAACCAGCCTTATACAGGGGGATACTCACTTTTATAAGATCCCCCATGTCACAACGATCACGGCAGAGCTCCCAACCGACCAGGACCGACGGATCGCGGCAGGGGCAGCTGGATTCATACTTTTCCGGGGCCCGAGGACTAGGCCGGGAAGCCTCCAAGATGGCGCCGCCCGGGAAGGCCCAGAAAGCCACAAAATCTTCTCAGCCAGCAACGGCCTCAGCCCGATTCCTGAAAGGGACAGCCTCAGCTGCAGCAGCATCTCCGGAGCCATCCCCAGGGTCGGTGAGTGATTCAGCCCCCTGTGCCTCCCCTGCCTCTTTAGATGGCCGCTCTGAACTATCTGACTACCTCTGTGAAGAGGATATCAAGCGCCATATTATGTCTTTACCCACTAAGGAGGACCTTGAACGTTTTACAAGCAGGGTAGAGAAAGCTTTCACAGAGGACATTGCCCAACTAAAGGCTGACACTTCCCACCTGGGTAACAGGGTAGAATCTTTAGAAGAGAAGCTGGAGGAGGTTCTCCCCACTATTGCTCTACTGCAATCCAAATGTCAGCAGCAAGACCAGCAGATTGAAACCCTATTATGTCAGCTGGATGATGCAGAAAATCGCAGCAGGAGAGCGAACATTAGGATCCGGGGTCTCCCAGAAGCCACAGCCCCAAGGGATATTATCCCCACGCTGACAGATATATTCAGAGACATATTGGGCCTACCGGCCACGGCTCCAATAGAAATTGACCGAGCTCATAGGGCACTAAGACCCCCCTCTCAAGAGGTGGACAACCCTAGAGATGTAATCTGCAAACTCCACAAATTCACTCTAAAAGACAGCATCATGCAAAAAATGCGCAACAAACCCTTCTATGATTTTGATGGCGCACGTTTATTCTTTTATCAGGACATATCTAGACGCACCCTTATGCAGCGCAGAGCCCTGAAACCCCTCTTGACAGAGATCCAGGATGCTGGCCTTCCCTACCGCTGGGGTTTTCCCTTTTTTCTGCAAGTAACTAAAGATGGAAGACAAGTCACGCTACGCAACAAAGATGATCTCCCTCAGTTCCTGTCCTCCCTGGGCCTAGACACAGTGGACTTTCCGGATTGGAGAATTTCATCTGACGTTTCTAGGATCCAGGTCCCCACACAATGGTCAACTGCTACCCGTAGGAACCGTAGAAGGGACAGACAGCTTCAGCATCAAGATACCCCCCACGGCTCCTCCGCTATCCGTGACTGAGGGAGTAGTCCCTCTGGACTCTTTCAGTGGTCATAGACATCCCCTGTAATTAAGATATGGCCCCCCTCTTTTCTTTCATGAAGAAATTTGGCCCCCCAATGTCAGCCTTATCACTTTTCGCTGAAATCCAGTTGGCTGTGACTGCAGACCACTCAAGAGTCATGACTAATAACAAACAAAAAAAATTTCTCCTTATATACGTATTTTCTTATGTTCTGGTAATGGGTGGGAAAATGTGAACCCCAAAATTTATCGCAGTAGCTTATCCCCCCCCCAACCCCAAACACCTTTTAAGACGCGGTGTGTGGAGACGGGGCCCCGTTCTCCGCCCTGTGCTTAGGCCCACGTTCCCCCACGTAGGCCACCCTATATTGGGTACAGTCCCTAGTTGGGGCAATAGGTAAGGTCTGAGGCCCCCTTCTTTCCGAGGGAGACCTCCCACCTATAGACGTATTATTTACAGACTTTGCAAATTCCTTGTCGTATTGTTTATGTTACTTTAAAAGTTCGTTTTCTTTGTTCATTTCTCTACTCACTTTCCTCCCCCCCTCCGTTCTGTTCCCCTCCTTCCTTCCTTCCTAGGAGCAATCCAGAACTTCAGATGCTGCGCCGAGCGAGTGAGACCATTCGACATCCTCCCTACCACTCATCCTGGCATGTCTACTATTAAGGTAATATCATACAACATAAGAGGCCTATGCTCCCCGGGGAAAAGAAACAAACTTTGGTGGGAACTTAAGAAATTAAAAGCTCATGTGGTTTTCATACAGGAAACCCATTTTACTCATCATTCCTTGCCTAGATTACCTACCCATTTATTCAACCAATGGTTCCATAGCACCTCCCCCACGTCTAAATCCAAAGGCACCACGATTGCTATCCACAGGAATTGTCCCTTCCAGCTTTCGGACAGCAAAATAGATCCACTAGGTCGTTATGTATTTTTGAAAGGAATCATAGCGGGACGAAAATATACTTTCGCCTCGATATATGCGCCCAATGCTAACCAAATTACTTTTATTGACAGTACTCTCGACCTACTAGCAGACTTTAAAGAAGGCTATGTCATTTTGGGGGGGGACTTCAATGTTAGCCCGGACCCTCTGCTAGACACCTCCAGCTCTAGACACTCACACTCTTATGCCTTCTTAAAACACTTCCGAAAGTCATTTCAGTCCAACTTGCTACTTGATAGCTGGAGAGTCCTCCATCCAAGGGAGAGAGACTTCAGCTATCACTCGGCAGTCCATGATGTATACACCCGCATAGACCACGTCTATGTGGATCGCCCAACACTAGAGCTTGTGCAGTCCGCGTTCATTGGGAACATCACTCTATCCGATCACGCACCAGTGGGGGTGACCCTAACACTCCCTTCAAGTTCCCGTGGGGCCTGGATGTGGAGGTTGAATGAAAATTTGTTGGATGATACAGTGGCAGTTGCCAAAGTATCAGAGACTATCACAAATTATTTCAATGAAAATGTGACGGACGATATCAGCATGGGCGTAGTGTGGGAGGGCCACAAAGCAGTGATCAGAGGAGAGATAATATCCCAGGGGGCTAGACTTAAAAAGATGTTTCAGGCGGACTTTGAAAGAGTGCTGACCGCCCTACAGGACGCGGAACTCAAACATAAACAAAATGGAGGCCCTGAGGCGTTGCGGAGGTTAACCGAGTTAAGAGACTTGTTTTTACGCCTGCTTGATAGGCAGACTCGTAAGCAAGCCAGACGATTATCGCACAAATATTACGAACACGGCAACAAATGTGGTCGTATGCTTGCTAGAGCCATTCGTAAGAAACACGCGCAGACTTACATACAAAAATTATGTTCCCCTTCTGGGAAGGTATCGGCTCTGTCCTCCAAAATTGCCTCAGGGTTTCAAGAATACTACACACACCTTTATAATTTACACCCTGACAACCCTTTAGAAACACAGCAATCCAGGTCCTCAGCCATCCGAGACTACTTAGCTGCAGCTGGCGCTCCAACATTGAGTGTAGACCAGTTTACTGACCTTGAACTTCCGATCTCCCCTGGGGAGATTGAACTGATAGTGAAATCCCTCCCTACAGGGAAGAGCTCGGGACCGGATGGCTACTCGGGTTTGTACTACAAAACCTTCCTACCCCTCCTTAAGCCCCACATGTGCGCCTACTTTAATTCTATAGCGGAAGGGGCCCCCATGCCTTCAGAGGCACTCTTGGCTCACATCTCAGTTTTGCCTAAAGAAGGTAAAGACCCGACGCTCCCTCAAAGTTACCGCCCGATCTCCCTTCTTAACGTTGACGTTAAGATACTAGCCAAGATCTTAGCGACCAGGATCGGGAATCTTCTGCCCAATATCATTCATCCTGACCAAACTGGGTTTGTTAAGGGGAGGGAGGCAAGGGACAACTCCATTAGAGCCATACAACTTATCCACTGGGCCCATTCTAACCCTGACTCCAAACCTTACATTATTCTTTCTACAGACGCCGAAAAGGCCTTCGACCGGGTTGACTGGTCGTACCTCAAAGCGGTGTTGGAGACACTAGGGCTTAAAACACGCATGTTGACCTCTATCCTGGCGCTTTACTCTACTCCCTGTGCACAGGTCAAGGTGAACGGAATGCTTTCCTCTAGATTTCCGATTCGGAATGGCACGAGACAGGGGTGCCCCCTATCTCCCCTTCTCTTCGCCCTAGTTCTTGAACCATTACTATGCACGGTTAGGGTGAATGCAGACATAAGGGGTTTACGAGTCGGAAACACTGAACACAAACTATCCACCTACGCTGATGATGTATTATTCCACCTCTCAGAACCCTTGTTATCGTTGCCAGTCCTGATGAAGGAACTAAAACTATTCGGATCACTTTCAAATTTCAAAATTAATTACTCCAAATCTGAAATTTTACCTATTCTCCTAACCCCTGCACTGA
Organism: Lithobates clamitans; assembly: GCA_037952925.1. NCBI lineage: Eukaryota > Metazoa > Chordata > Amphibia > Anura > Ranidae > Lithobates > Lithobates clamitans. Next base: position 2,470,320 of record JBBGZY010000748.1, read on the forward strand.
TTAGTAACCTACAAGCCTCCTTTCCCTTCACCTGGGCCAAATCCTCCATTCGATACCTAGGGATTCAATTGACAGATAGCTTTGATTCCCTCTACGACGCAAATTCCCCCCCCCCTACTTCATACAATTAAAAAAGACCTCTCCCTCTGGACCAAGACTGCGTTCACTTGGATAGGCCGCATTAACATTATAAAAATGAATGTTCTACCCCGTATACTCTTCTTTCTTCAAATGATACCAATCCCACTACCTACCAAATTCTTTTCTCAGATTAATAGCATTATAATGGGATTTGTGTGGAATGCACGTAACCCTAGAATAGCCATGAGGACATTAAAACGCTCAAAACTAGCCGGTGGCCTAGGGATCCCAGATATATTGAAATATCACAAAGCAATTGCTCAGAGGATCCTCAACTGGCGCTTCCACACCCAATCCAAAATATGGGTCTCTCTTGAGAAATGGCTAGCTGGCAGGAATTTGGCCTTCGCTCCCTGGCTACCAAGTGAATACCGCGGGCTATCAGATTCAACATCCCCACTGACGAGACACACTCTCTCCACTTGGGACAAACTAAATTCGATCTTAAACCTATCACCGCCCATGACCCCATTAGCCCCATTAGGGGGATTTCTTTGGTTCTTACCGGGTGAGCAAATGGCCTTTTTCGCCCCTTGGGTGGATGACGGTAATGCCAGCTGTGGGAAACTGATGAGCAATGGAAAGCTGATGAGTTTCGAATCCCTACAAAGTAGATGTAATGTACCTGGTAGTTGAGCCTGACTGGTAGAAGGAGACCTCTCTTAAGCGCTGGTTCAGGAGCCGCTGGAAGTGGGAACAGTGGTCTCCTGAGCACAGTGGGTAGGAGGGCCTGATGCGGGTTCCAGCAGAAGCAGACACCGGAACTGGAATGAAGTCCCTCAGGGATGGCTGAGCTGTGGATGCAGGTAGCTGGTGCAGGCCGGTAGGTAGGCTGGTAGCCGGATGCGCAGACAGCAGCTGGATGCAAACAGGCAGGCTGGAGCAGCGTGACAGGACACAGGCAAGCAAGGTCAGACAGTCCGTGTTTGGCAGGAGATCAGGCAGGATATCAACAGGAGGGACGATCCAAGGGTAGTCAGACAGGCAGGAGCTCAGCAACGGGTAGCAGAAGAAACAAGGTCAGACAAGCCGGGTCGGATTGGAGACTGGAGAATGGTCAGACGTAGCCGGGTCAATATCAAACAACAAGCAGGCAGATTCAGGAACTTTCAGGTGCAGAGCTGCAGACGAACAGCAGCTAACATGAGCACCTGTCATCCTTTTAAAGGCCCTTTGGCGCCAAACGGCGCTAGCGCGAACGGGCGCGCGCACGGGCGCGCGCGCGCACCCGCGAACGCGCGTACGGGCATTCGCGGGAGCGCTCCGGCGCCCCCTGGTGGGGATTTTGGCTGAATATGCTTGGAAATGATCCTTGAGGACCTACGTGCACGCAGATTCACCCGACGACTGCTGACATGCCCCTGACATTGCCCCCCCCCAACGGGCAGCCTCCGGATGCCCAGATGCGCCTTTTTTTCAGGATGGGTAGAGAAGTATGCATGAATTAAACGTTTGGCATGAATATTACAGTCAGGTTCCCATGAATTGTTCTCCGGACCATACCCTTTCCACTTAATTAAAAACTGTACTTGCCCAGACCTCTTCCTGCAGTCAAGGATGGATTCCACTTCATATTCTTCATTGCCGTCCACCAGAACTGGTTCAGGGACCCTGGTGCCCCTATCAGGAAAAGGATCATCTACAGCAGGCTTTAAGAGTGATACGTGAAATACAGGATGTATTTTAAGTGAATCAGGTAAGCATAATTCATACGATACTTCGTTAATTTTCCTTTTCACAGGGAAAGGTCCAATAAATTTTGGGGCAAGTTTCTTGGAAGGACATGACAATCTGATATTATTAGTGGACAGCCATACCTTGTCGCCAGGTTGGAGGTTTAGATCTCCCCTTCTTTTCTCATCAAAGAACCTCTTATTATCCGCTTGCACTTTGGATACCGCCTCCTGCAAGATCCGATTATTACGACTGAAGAACTGCACTGTGTCCTGGACCGCTGGAACTGAAGATTCTGAAAAACAATCTGGTAAAAAAGATGCATGAAACCCATAATTGGCAAAGAAAGGAGATTGACCGGTGGCAGAGTGACTGGCGTTATTGTACGCAAATTCTGCAAGTGGCAGCAAGGATACCCAATCATCTTGCACAAAAGATGTAAAACACCTAATGTATTGCTCCAGAGTTTGATTTGTCCTTTCAGTTTGCCCATTTGTTTGGGGATGGTATGCTGAGGACAGGGCTAGTTCAATCTTCAAGCTTTCACAAAGGGCTCTCCAAAAACGTGAAGTAAACTGCACCCCCCTATCAGACACTATGTTTGCGGGGATCCCGTGTAATCTAACGATTTCCTTAATGAACACACGGGCTGTCTCTACAGCAGAAGGTGTTCCTTTTAGGGGCACAAAGTGGGCCATTTTGGATAGCCGGTCGACGACCACAAAGATCGCCGAACACCCCTCCGAATGTGGCAGTTCGACTATAAAGTCCATTGCTATCATTCTCCAGGGCCTATCTGGTATAGGCAATGGTCTTAGTAGACCCCACGCTCTGTTCCTGGGGGTTTTGTTCTGGATGCAGACAGAGCAGGAGTTGACATATTTCTTGCAAAATTCCTTTAAGTTAGGCCACCAAAAGGTGCGCTGCACCAGTTCAAGGGTCTTACGGACCCCAAAATGTCCTGCAAGTGGATGGTCATGCAAAAGCGTCAGTACCTTGACTCTAACGTTCTCTGGCACGAAGATTTGACTTCCCCTCCATAATAGTCCATCTCGAGGTATTAAGAAAGACTCCTGAAGACTTGAAGGTTCTGGGGATGCTTCTCTAATCATGGATAGCAAATCTGTCTGAAGGAGAAGAAAACTGTTTGCCGGCAAAATAGTGTCAGGGACAGAAGAGTCCTTAGGATTATCAAACATGCGTGACAAAGCGTCTGGTTTTGTATTCTTGGATCCCGGCCGGTAGGTGATGTGGAAGCAAAATCGTGTGAAAAATAGGGCCCAACGGGCCTGTCTGGGTCTTAGCCTTTTAGCAGATCTTAGATACTCCAGATTTTTGTGATCTGTATAAATCAGTACTGGATGGACTGCACCTTCAAGCAAGTATCTCCATTCTTCCAAGGCAGTCTTGATGGCAAGTAACTCCCGATCCCCCACATCATAGTTCCGCTCAGCTGGCGAAAGTTTTCTAGAGAAGTACCCAACAGGATGCATCAGATCTTTGTTGCCCTGACGTTGGGAAATAATAGCACCCACAGCTACTTCGGAAGCATCAACCTCTAGAATAAAAGGCAAAGATGGGTCTGGATGGCTAAGAATCGGAGCTGACGTGAAACGCCTTTTCAATTCTTCAAAGGCCTCCTGGGCCTCCTGGTTCCAGTGGAAACGAAGATTCTGCTTGGTTAGCTGTGTAATAGGGGAGATGATGGCAGAGAACCCCCTGATAAACTTCCTGTAAAAGTTTGCAAAGCCAACAAAGCGTTGTACACCTTTCTTGTCCATGGGTGCTGGCCATTCTAATACAGCAGACACTTTCTGGGGATCCATTTTAATACCGGTTGGGGAGATGACCAACCCCAGAAACTGGATCTCTTCTTGTTCAAATTCGCACTTCTCCGCTTTGGCGTACAATCTGTGCAAGCGGAGTCGTGCTAGGACTTTACGGACATGTTCCCTGTGTTGCTCAAGTGAGCTGGAGAAGATAAGGATGTCGTCCAGGTAAACAATTAGGAAGATGTCCAGGAAGTCTTTAAACACATCGTTGACCAGATGCTGAAATGTGGCAGGAGCATTGCAAAGGCCGAAGGGCATGACCAAATATTCGTAGTGCCCGAAACGGGTCCGGAAAGCCGTCTTCCATTCATCCCCGGCCCGAATGCGGACCAGGTTATAGGCCCCTCTCAGGTCTAATTTGGTGAAGATAATGGCGGTCCGTAATTTTTGAAACAGTTCTGGTATTAGGGGCAACGGATAACGGTTCTTGACCGTGACCTTGTTTAATTCCCGATAATCCACGCAAGGGCGGAGCGTATGATCTTTCTTGGAGACAAAAAATATTCCCGCTCCTGCTGGTGAAGTGGACTGTCGCATGAAGCCTTTCTCTAGGTTTTCATTGATGTAAACCTTGAGCGCCTCTTGTTCCTTTTTGGACAGAGGAAAGATGCGCCCAAAAGGGATCTCAGCTCCAGGAAGCAATTCAATTGGACAGTCATAGGGGCGATGGGGTGGCAGGGAATCTGCTCCCTTCTTGCTGAAAACATCTGCAAAGTCCTGATAGACCTCTGGTACGTTTTGAAGCAGATCTGGGTCAGTGTCCATACATAGTAGGGTAGTAGCAGGATTAACAGGTTCAGGTAGGCAATGTCTTTGACAATAGGGTGACTGAAACTTGATCTCGCCCGTGGCCCAATTAACAAGAGGATTGTGGGCTTGAAGCCAGGGCATACCCAAAATGATTGGGAAAAGAGGTGATGAGATGACGTCCAAGATTAAGATCTCTCGGTGCTGGGATGAACCGATAGCAGATAGTGGAAGGGTTTCTTGAGAGACCTGCCCGGACTTTATACGGGACCCATCGGCCAGAAAAATTGAAAGTCTATGTGTCTTGTCTTTTAGCGGAAGTTCTTGCTGTGTGGCAAAGGTGGAATCAACAAAACAGCTACATGCCCCGGAATCAACAATGGCGTTGACTTGAATTGTTCTTCCCTGGAGCTGTAATGAGAGAGGGAGCACAAGTTGAGTGGCATTGGCTGTTAAAGCAGACAAACTGGTTGAAGCTGAAGAAAAACACTTACGGATCTTCACTGGGCAGTTGTTCACGTAGTGGCCCGTTCCGCCACAATAAAGGCAAAGGTTTAGTTGGCGCCTGCGTGCCCGTTCTTCAGGGGTCAGAGTGGTACGCATAAGTCCAAGTTGCATGGGTTCAGGGGCATCAGTTGCCTGGTTGATTGGACTTGGCCCGGCAGAAGGTAGATACCGAGAGGCAGGCAGCGGAGCTCTGGCAGTCATCCACATAGGCCGAGTTTGTTGGACAGATCGTTCAGAGCGGCGCTCACGAAGGCGTCGGTCAATCTGGATAGTGATGGTAATGAGCTCTTCTAAGGTGTCAGGCATTCCTACTCGGGCAAGCTCATCCTTAAGACCCTCAGATAACCCCATGCGGAACTGGTGACGTAGGGCTGCATTATTCCATTGAGTATCCGCGCTCCAGCGTCGAAAGTCCATGACATAGTCCTCGGCCGGTCTACGGCCTTGCTGGAGCGCGATCAAAGCTGCCTCAGCGGTGGCAGCCCGCTGAGGATCCTCATAAAGCTGGGCCATGGCTTCAAAAAAGGCAGGTAGGGTCTGAACCTGTATGGCGTTGGATTCAATCAAGCGATGGGCCCAGGTCTGGGGTTCCCCCTGCAGGAGGGATACAACAAACCCCACTTTGGTGGCTTCCAAAGAAAAAGTCCGTGGCTGTAGTCCAAAGTAAAGTTGACAAGCGCTGCGGAAGGCCACAAACTTAGTTCGGTCACCGGAAAACTTATCAGGAACAGGTACTCTTGGTTCTGGTGGGAGCATGACCACTGAGGGTGATGCAGCAGCCTGTACTGGAGCAGCTGCGGGTGCAGCGGCCACACCACCGGAACCACTGAGGTTTAACACTTGCCCTTCCAGTCTGTTATAACTGTCTTGTAGAGTCTTTACTGCTTGGGTGAGGGCCGCCAAGTGTGTACAGATCTCCTGAATGGGAGAGGTCTCTCCTGCAGGCTCAGTCATGGCTGTTCGTACTGTAATGTACCTGGTAGTTGAGCCTGACTGGTAGAAGGAGACCTCTCTTAAGCGCTGGTTCAGGAGCCGCTGGAAGTGGGAACAGTGGTCTCCTGAGCACAGTGGGTAGGAGGGCCTGATGCGGGTTCCAGCAGAAGCAGACACCGGAACTGGAATGAAGTCCCTCAGGGATGGCTGAGCTGTGGATGCAGGTAGCTGGTGCAGGCCGGTAGGTAGGCTGGTAGCCGGATGCGCAGACAGCAGCTGGATGCAAACAGGCAGGCTGGAGCAGCGTGACAGGACACAGGCAAGCAAGGTCAGACAGTCCGTGTTTGGCAGGAGATCAGGCAGGATATCAACAGGAGGGATGATCCAAGGGTAGTCAGACAGGCAGGAGCTCAGCAACGGGTAGCAGAAGAAACAAGGTCAGACAAGCCGGGTCGGATTGGAGACTGGAGAATGGTCAGACGTAGCCGGGTCAATATCAAACAACAAGCAGGCAGATTCAGGAACTTTCAGGTGCAGAGCTGCAGACGAACAGCAGCTAACATGAGCACCTGTCATCCTTTTAAAGGCCCTTTGGCGCCAAACGGCGCTAGCGCGAACGGGCGCGCGCACGGGCGCGCGCGCGCACCCGCGAACGCGCGTACGGGCATTCGCGGGAGCGCTCCGGCGCCCCCTGGTGGGGATTTTGGCTGAATATGCTTGGAAATGATCCTTGAGGACCTACGTGCACGCAGATTCACCCGACGACTGCTGACATGCCCCTGACATTAGACCAAAATAAACTTTTGGCGCTACAGACAGCTCCATCACTTTTTCGAAACTCACAGACAATCCATAAGAGACATCTCCACTCTTACTCCTTTCGAACAACTTTTTATAGAGGAAGACCCGATCCCACATTTGATATCTGAAATGTATCGCTTATTAAATAGTGCTAATGACAACCTTAAACCGACCTACATACGGACATGGGAGAGAGACCTACAACTAGACTTCTCCACATCCCAGCTAACACACCTATATCAGCTCACCCATTCAAGCTCTATTGAATCCAGAACCCAAGAAACAAATTACAAGCTCCTGTCGCGCTGGTACAGAGTTCCAACTGATTTAGTCCGTATCTACCCCTCGGTGTCGGACCAATGCTGGAGAGGATGTGGACAGGGAGGCACACTCCTCCACATTTGGTGGGAGTGTCCTCTGATACAGCCATACTGGGCAGATATTAAATCTCTAATAAAAGACATTTTAGACTTGGATGTTCCTTTGAACCCAGTCTACTTTCTCCTGCATGTCCCTCAGATGCCGATTAGTAGATACAGAAAATGCATACTACCACACCTTTTAAATGCAGCTAGACGCCTCCTTCCAATTTATTGGAAACAATCCAGGGTCCCTTCTAGAGAAGACTGGATTAAAAAAGTCAATGATATTAGAGAAGCTGAACACTGGATAGCATCCTGTAAAGGAAAATTGGAACGTTTTGAGGTCATATGGGGTCCATGGAGAGACTTTATGTTTGACCCGAATCTCATACCCTCAAGCCTAGATCTGGCCCTACTGGAATTAGCAGAACCAACCCTGAGATCCCGCTTAGACAACAGTAATAAGGCCCACTGATAGACATTTTTCATGGATTCCTTCTATGATGATAACCAGACGGTGGCGGAACTCGCTCGGCGCAGACCTACAGGACCTTCTCAGACTCTGAGGTATGCTCCACACCACTCCCCCCTCCCTTCTTACCCTTTCCCCTCCTCCTCATCCTTTCATACTTGTTCCCCCTCTGACTCTAACTATTTCTTATCTTTCTCTACCTTCTAATTTTACCTCTTAGACCGCATACCAGTTGCCAGTTACCAGGCTGCGGTCATAAGATGCAGATGTTGCACTACTTGGACACGGGCGGCGGCAGACAACAAAGGGGGGCACACGCCCCCCACTGGGAGGTGGACTTTTTTTTTCAGTGTCCGCCTCTGGTGGATGGGGGGATGTGAAGGGTGTGCCCTTCCTGGACACAGTGAGACGGACGAGGTTGTTGGACGTATTTACCCCCCTCTGTTCGAGCCGTTGACAGGGGAGGCTCGCCCGCTGGCTCTCCTGATCATTTAGCACTTTGAATGCGGCCGTGGTTGGGTCAACCGGCACGCCGCCGCATGTTCATCCTGATTCAGGATGTGTATTATAGATTAAAGATGGTGCCGCTGCCGCGGGTCCGAAACACTTATCTGCACTAGCAGGTGTATGGACAAGTTGTATATGTGTTCTAACCCGCATTTCTAAAATGTGTGTATTTTTATGCTAAAATGTTGATAAATAAAGATTATATAAAAAAAAAAAAAAAAAAAGTTGGCCTGTCCCTCAAAGAAGTTGGGTCCCAAATTCATGGGTCCCTTTCCAATCAAAAGGAAAATTAATGATGTGACCTATGAACTGGATCTACCCAATACATTAAAAGTTCACCCAGTCTTCCACGTATCCTTGCTGAAACCTGCTATTCCCAATTCCTTTTCGGGTCGTAATACTGGCCCACCTGAACTTGTAATTGTGGACGAGACAGAGTTTGAGGTGGAAGCAATCCTGGACTGCAGGAAGAGACATGATCAAGTCCAATATTTGATCAAATGGAGGGGGTATGGACCAGAAGATAACTCCTGGGAACCAGAAGGCAATCTGCACGCTAAGGAACTTTTAAGAGACTTCTGGAATGCTCACGCTGATAGACTGGCCCAGATGGGCATCCGGAGGCCGCCCTTTAGGAGGGGCACTGTCAGAGGAGTTCTTTGAATAGATTGGCTATTGGGCGCTTGGTGCCAGCCGCCCTATTTAGTCTGCTGGAATCTTCTGCTCGGTGCTGTCCGATCTGCAGCTCCCAGTTCCTGACTTCCTGTTTCCTGTTTGCTCCCTGTTTGCCTCCTGTTTGCCTGTTTGATCGCCTAAGTGACCCCGGCCTGCCTTTGGACTTCTCTTGTTATCCGCCTGCACCTGACCATGGCTTTCCTTGACTACGACTCTGCCTACTCCTTTGTACCACGCTGCCCGCCTGCTGCCAACCCTGCCTGTGCCCCGGACTTTGAGCCTGCCTGCTGCCCTGTACCTCGCTTACCGTATATTGCCAACCCTGCCTGTGACCGGACCAGCCCACTTTGCTCCTGCTCTGCACCAGCTGCCTAGACCCTTACTTTCTAGGACTTCCAGACCATATGCATCAGGATCCTGGGCCTTACCTCCGCAAGTCACCTGCCAGGCTCTCTTACCACTCTGCGCTCCTGTGCCTTCTGTTTACACTACCAGGAGCCGGGAACCAGATACGTACGGGAGGCCTCCCCTGCTATACCGGGTTCGTCAGGTACGTTTAAGTCTGACAGATGCCCTCTTTCCCCTCTGCTTTACATCCATACACTGGAACCCATTCTCCAATGCATTCGAGCCCACACCGATATTAAGGGCATACGTGTACATTCTCAGGATTACAAGATTGCAGCTTTGCAGGCGATGTTCTGCTCTTTCTTTCTTACCCATTGACGTCACTCCCTAACCCCATGAAAGTCCTTGATCACTTTTAAGCTCTTGTCCAATCTGAAAATCAACTATTCCAAGTCTTTTGCACTAAATATCTCACTACCAAAGGAACTAGCCAAGCAACGCCAGACTAACTTCCCTTTTCAATGGAAACCAGGTACTATCACCTATTTAGGTATACAACTCCCGGCAGACCTCTCAGAACTCTACAACAGAAACTTCTTGGTGGAACTGCAAGCCCTGCGTCGTGATCTGCAAAAATGGGACGCTCCCACTATCTCATGGTTTGGGCATGCGTCCATCATAAAGATGAAGGTCCTTCCACGCCTTTGATAGAGCATGTGCCAAGCATACAGTATCTGCTAAAGTTTGCCCGATCACTCCAGTGCGAAACAACCCAGACTTCCCTTCAGGCCTAGCTGGGACCTTTCTGGCGGCCGATTCATGAGACTCAAGGAGCTTGCTGAGTTATCCAACAAGAAGGCCTTTCCCTTCTGGCCATACATTCAACTCCAACATTACATGGATTGTCCATCCCGTAGAATGGACTTCACCAAATCTCCCACAGTGTTTGAGTCACTCTGCTCCTGATCTTCCCCTCAAAATCATGTGATTTCAATGCTGTATGCTGCACTGTTTGAGAATCCATCAGATCTTTTCCGCACTGACCACACATTCTGGGAGAATGCACTGGGGATCGAGTTAAATGAGGCTAGCTGGAAGCACGTACATTTATATATCCACAAAGGATCCTTGAACGTCTCAACCCAAGAAGATGGGTATAAACTGAAGACGCGGTGGTATAGAACCCCAGATCTGATTCACAAATTTGCCCCCTCAGTACCTGATTGTTGTTGGAGATGTAGCAAAGTGACAGGCACTCTCCTACAAATTTGGTGGGAGTGCCCAATAATCTAATCTTATTGGTGTAAGGTTCATGATACGATACTGGCAGTTTCATCATTTCCAGTGGAGTTTTCTCCAGCCTAGTACCTTTTACATTACTCCAAGATATTAAAAAGCGCTACTACAAATCGTTTGTTATGCATATGATCAATGCTGCAAGGTTATGCGTCCCAGTACACTGGAGATCCACAGACCCTCCCTCACTGATGGAGTGGCTCCGGCGTATTGACCGCCTAGCTGAGATGGAGGAGCTGATCCATATCACTCTTGATAAAGTTTCCAAATACTCTGATATATGGACAACCTGGACAACCTTTCGAGGTTCACGCTCATATCAAGAGCTACACCAGTCTGCCAATTAATATCCGATTACACCAACGCGACTGAAAATTGTGATAGGCATCCTTGCACGCCATCTATGACGTTGCATCCATACACTTGGCTACGATGGATGGAGAGGGCAGTTGTTGGTGTCCCCACCCCCTCCCCATCCTTCACATTCTATTTCTCGCTTCCCCTCTTCTTTTTTTTTTTTTCTCGTTTTCCTTTCTTCCATGTCCCCCCTCTCCATGTGGCTCGGCTCTGGTGAGCGAGAATAGCAGGGCTGAGAGAGACCCGACTAGACTACTTATTTTATATACATGCGCAGTGGTCGTATCTGGCTATCTCAGGTATTGCACTCAGGAACACGGTTCAAATGTTTATTAGAATTTGTCTATGTTTACCATACTCTTACCGTGGGGTCTTCAGGGCATAAGACCCTATTCTTACCCATTGGAAGATATTGCTAATAACTTGTCTTTTCTGATATATCGTTCTCCATTTACATGACTGTACAATGTATGTGACGTTTCTCTCTTGTGTTTATTGTACTGTTTTCAAAAATATTCAATAAAATGTGCAGAAAAAAGAAAAGTTACACTGCAGAAGCACTGTGCTAGAACAGGATCTTCTTCTTTTTTTTTTTTTTTAGGGTTACAACAACTTTAATAGCGATACCTCCAGGTGAATGTTGTAGCAAAGTCCCATTGCAGGGCCCCCTGAGGATGATGCGGCATCTGTCTTTGTGACAAAGACCTGAAGAGAAGATCTGCCAGTGATTAGGAGACTCTCCACCTGTTACCCAACCAATGTGGAACGCAGTCCCTGTTATCTGGCACTGGTCATGGGAGATACTGGTATCAGTAGCATGGACTGTACATATGGCTGAAACCTTCTCTTCCTCCTTCCAAGATTTTTTTCCAACCTTCCAACAACCCCAGAGTCAGGAAATGACATACATAATCATACATTACAGTGTGATACCAGCAGCTGACGGTAGAAGGCAGCATATCCCTACACAAATTACAGATCACAGTGCTCCATAGCAAAATGTTGTACCCATTTTTATTATGTGATATGTCTTTTTTTTTTTATGACAGTAACATTATGTTTTCTGGTACAAAGTTTACACACAAATTGTTAAAATGTTAAAAAAACAAACAAAAAAACAACAAAAAATAACTAAGTGGTGAAGAGGACAAAGGAGAACATTTGAGCAGATTAGGATTATTCAAGAGCTTTAAATAGACAAAAATGTATTTATTGATTATTTATTGATTTATACTTGGGCCTTTAATCTCCTGATACACTATATTGTCAAAAGTATTGGGACGTCTGGCTTTATACGCACATGACCTTTAACGGCATCCCAGTCTTATGCCCCATACGCACGGTTGGATTTTCCGACGGAAAATGTGTGATAGGACCTTGTTGTCAGAAATTCCGACTGTGTGTAGGCTCCATCACACATTTTCCATCGGAATTTCCGACACACAAAGTTTGAGAGCTTGCTATAAAATTTTCCACGCATGCTCAGAATAAATTAAGAGGCGAAAGCTATTGGCTACTGCCCCGTTTATAGTCCCGACGTACGTGTTTTACGTCACCGTGTTCAGAATGATTGGATTTTCCAACAACTTTGTGTGACCGTGTGTATGCAAGACAAGTTTGAACCAACATCCGTCTGAAAAAATCCATGGATTTTGTTGTCGGAATGTCCGATCAATGTCCGACCGTGTGTACAGGGCATTAATCCGTAGGGTTTTCAATATTGATTTGGCCCACCCTTTACTGCAATAACAGCTTCAAATTTTTCTGGGAAGGCTGTCCACAAGGTTTAGGAGTGTGTCTATGGAAATGTTTGACCATTCTTCCAGAAGTGCATTTGTGAGGTCAGGCACTGATGTTGGACAAGAAGGCTTTGCTCGCAGTCTCCGCTCTAATTCATCCCAAAGGCGTTCTATCAGGTTGAGGGTGTAGTCCAGTCAAGTTCCTCCACATAAATCTCACTCATCCATGTCTTTATGAACCTTGGTTTGTGCACTGGTGCAGAGTCATGTTGGAACAGGAAGGGGCCATCCCCAAACTGTTCCCACAAAGTTGGGAGCATGATATTGTCCAAATTTCTTGGTATTCTGACGCCTTAAGTTCCCTTCACTGGAACCAAGGGGCCAAGCCCAACCCCTGAAAAACAACTCCACACCTTAACCCCCCCTCCACCAAATGATTTTGGCCAGTGCACAAAGCATAGTCCATAAAGCCATGGATGAGCGAGTTTGAGGTGGAGGAACTTGACTGGCCTGCACAGAGTCCTGACCTCAACCCGATAGAACACCTTTGGGATGAATTAGAATGGAGACTGTGAGCCAGGCCTTCTTATCCAACATCAGTGCCTGACCTCAAAAATGCGCTTCTGGAGGAATGGTCACGCATTCCCATAAACGCACTCTTAAACCTTGTGGACAGCCTTGCCAGAAGAGTTGAAGCTGATATAGCTGCAAAGGGTGGGCCGGTGCTTGCTGCATTTTTGGACGCGCAATTTTTTTTTAAACGCGATTTTACAGTGATTTTGCCGTGATTTTCGTTTTTTTTTTTACACTGTATATAGCTGGTTGCTAAGGAGGGGGCCAGGAAGCCAGCAGGTTGTCCTTAACAACCGGTGAGTCATCAGCTGTAAGTGGGCTTCCCCGCTGAATGTAAAAAAAAGAATTGCTGGCTAAAAAAAAAATCGTGAAATAAAACAGCGTGGGTCCCCCTTCCCCCCCAGGTCCATACCATGCCCTTGGGTCTAATATGGACAATCTTGGGTCTAATATGGTCCCCCCAATAGCCATACCAGACGCTTATTCGAACATGCAACCCGGCAGGTCACCATTGTTATCTAAGAAAAACTTGACATCGGCGCGGACAGATCAGCGGGACGCAGCATCAGAGGTGGGTCAGCGGCGGCAGAAGAAGAACACCGGACAAAGACAGAAGAAAGAAGAAGAGCGGAAGAAGAAGCAGGAGAAGCCCAGAGGATGAAGATGCGGGAGAAGATAGAGGCAGACTGGAGGAATAAGTGGGGAAGAAGATATTTTTAATAAAAGACTTGTCCAAAACTGTCTACTGTATTTCTTCACACTACACTACTTTTTTTTTGGTGAATGGGTAGGGGTGCAATGTACCACATACTTATTCACATTGGGGGGCGGGATCTGGGGGCTGCCAGATTCCAATAATCCCCCCGCCCGCAGACCCCAACAACCACTGTGCAAGGGTTGTCGGGAAGAGTACCTTGTCCTCATGCTTCCCCTGCCTGTAAGTGTAAACACAGGCAGGGTAAGTGATGTCATCTCCCTCTCTGGAATTCTTTTAGGTTCCAGAGAGAAGAGAGACAACATCTAAACGTGAGTTGCACAACACTACACTAACACCAGTACACGTAGGTACACTTGTCACCCCCCCCAGTTAACCCCTTCACTCCCTGTTACTGTGTCACCAATTGCAGTTGTCAGATTTTTCACTGATCACTGCATTGGTGTCATTTGTGACTGTAATTAGTGTTAGGGCAATTAGAAGTAGGCCGAGGTAGGTCTAGGGTACCTCCCTAAACCCCCCTAATAACCCCCCCTAGTTCCCCATGTCACCCGTGTCACTAATAGATCTTTTTTCTGATCGCCGTATTAGTGTCACGGGTTAGCCAGTTAGTCGATTAGTTTCACCGTCAGGTTTTTATAGCGTCAGGTACCCCCATATACTACCTAATAAAGGTTTGAACCCCCTAGTTAACCCTTTCACCCCCTGTCACCAGTGATCACCGTATTAGTATTACGGGTGACTCTGGTTAGTTAGTTTTGTTTTTTATAGCGTCAGGGCACTCGCCCTATATTACCCAATAAAGGTTTAACCCCCTGATCGCCCGTCAGTTGACATCAGTTAGGTTTTAGTGCCAGTTAGGGTCCGCATTGCCCCAGGCAGTGTCAGAATATTGCCAGTAGCGCTAACACCCACGCACGCACCATACACCTCCCTTAGTAGTATAGTGTCTGAACAGATCAATTTCCTTGATCTGATCTGATCTATACTAGCTTCCCCAGTAGTTTAAGGTTCCCAAAAATGCAGCGTTAGCAGGATCAGCCCAGATACCTGCTAGCACCTGCGTTTAGCCCTCCGCCCGGCCCACCCAAGTGCACTATCAATAGATCACTGTCACTTACAAAAACACAACACACATAACTGCAGCGTTCGCAGAGTCAGGCCTGATTCCTGCGAATGCTAAAAGTTTTTTTGGTAACGATTGAAGCAGTCTCTGACAGTCAGGTGCTGTTTTTGCCTGTGAGTCTCACTAGTTGTACCAGTAAATTTAGAGGCAAAAATGTCCAAAAGTTACACTAGTGAAGAGGCCTACACGTTTCTGAGCATGACAGATGAGAGTGAAGAGGAAGTCACCCATCTGTCAGATTCAGGTTCAGTATACGAACCCATAGACAGCAGCGGCACCATGACAGATAGCTCTGATAATGGAGTAGTGGTCCCTGGCAAGGTCAGGCGTACCCGACCCCGTTCTGCTGCTGTTGATTTTTTTCTTTTGTCATTTTTCAATCACTTGTGACAAAAAAAATAAAATATTCAATGTGCTCAAGCCTCTCAGCAAATTCCTTGAGGTGTCTACTTTCCAAAATGGGGTCATTTGGGGGTGAGGGTTCGTACTGCCCTGCCATTTTAGCACCTCAAGAAATCAGTCATGAGGCAGCCATAAACTAAAATTCCAGAATATGTACCCTAGTTTGTAGACGCTATAACTTTTGCACAAACCAATAAATATACGCTTATTGAAATTTTTCTTTGTCGAGACGTGGCTGAATGCTTTTTTGCCTAAATTTATGACTAAAATTGAGTTTATTGTATTTTTATTATAGCAAAAAGAAGAAAATATCATTTTTTTTTTCAAAATTTTTGGTCTTTTTTTGTTTATATTGCAAAAAATAAAAACCGCAGAGGCGATCAAATACCACCAAAAGAAAGCTCTATTTGTGGGAAAAAAAGGATGCAAATTTCGTTTGGGTAAAGCTTTGCATGACCGCGCAATTACCAGTTAAACAGCGCAGTGCCAAATTGTAAAACATGCTCTGGTGAGGAAGAGGGTAAATCCTTCTGGGGCTGAAGTGGTTAAAGGAACAGGATCTTTTTTTTTTTCTTTTAGGGTCACAACTGCTTTAAATGGCTTGCAAAATATAGAAATCGCTTGGCTTTTATCGTGCACAAGATTTACTGTAGAAATTTTAACTTTACATGCATAAATATAGCATTTTTTTGGACTTTTTGCATAAAGTTATTTGACAAATATTTATATCATATATAGTCAAAAAGTCAAAATTTTGTATTTTCTAGAACATTTGATATAATGTTATATTATTTTTAGGTTAAATTATATCATAAAAATAATACAATCATCGCTGATACAATCATCATATTACATCACTGCATTCAGAGACAGTTTTTAAACTATATTTGACACTGAAGAAACTATAGGATTTTCATTTTAATTAGTCAAATTATCCAAATGGAGTTATTTATCAATAACTCTGAAAATGGCAAGTTCCATTGAACATTTCTTTTAGGTGCCGGTAAGCTGTTGCATTTTTGCTACAGTCCTAATGTATTAAATGATGTATTAATAACATATCCAGTATATTAGGATCATTGGTCCTTATGTAATGTACATTAACTATATAGCGTGTGGAGGAATGGGGCTTTTACTGACCATAATGGCTACATTTTTCTTCTTGTTCTTTATAACTGTAATTGGTTCCCTCAGCTTCTTAATGTAGTTTACAAAGTTGGTCACACACCTGCATCATTCCAAGGATTCTGATAAACATGTGTCCGGTGGTGGTTATATGAAAACAGCCAGTTGGCCAGAAGATTTTCTCTAAGGGCCAGTTCACACTATAGAAACGCAGCCCGGATGCGTTCCAGATGCTTTTCTGCATGCGCATTTTTGATGCATTCCAGTACGTTTTGATAGTAGGTAGTTTGTTTTTTTAACATGAACAGAATGTTCTTTCATTGAAGGAAATATGGTATGATCAGGGCCATCTTTAATTTTGATTGGGCCCTGGGCAAACATTTTCTTGGGGCCCCCCCTCCATTCTGAGACATACAAAAAATAGCAGGTAGACTCAAAATCAGTTTACTGCAGCAGATCACGCAGCGATTGCAATTGTTTGCCAGAGGTTACAGCCTATCCTTACTGCTCAATGACTGGTTTCTAGAGGTTACAACACATAATTTCTGCTTGCCGATTGGTTGCTAGAGGTTAATGTACATTATTAGTGCTCACTAATTGGTTGCTAGGGGTTACAGCACATCATTAGTACTTACTGATTGGTTGCTAGAGATTAAAGCAGATCACTACTGTTTGCTGATTGGTTCCTAGAGGTTCATACACATCATTACCTCTCACTGAGCAGTGGAGCAATCCCAAATAATTGAGCAAGTAAAGGGGCACATTAATACACATACTACAGGAGAGGTTCAGAGACTGCGGACATACTGCAGGAGACAATCAGAGACTGCGGACATACTGCAGGAGACAATCAGAGACTGCGGACATACTGCAGGAGACAATCAGAGACTGCGGACATACTGCAGGAGACAATCAGAGACTGCAGACATTATACAGGGGATGGTCAGAGAATTTTCAGCAATGCACAGCTTTACAGTTAAATAACACATCTCAGGGTTTAAACAGTCAGGCATTCTATGGGTGCAAGGACATACCTGGCCAGCCAAACTTACTACATACATTCAGGACTGTGGGTGGGGCTTCCACTCTCTGCTGTCATTAAAGCAGCTGGGAGCTTTGTTGGGTGGGCCCACATCACCCGTGAATTGTCGCCCTGATGACAGCTTTGCAGAGCGCACAGAGGACATGGGAGGATGTATTCCGCGCTAGCCAGCTGAGAGGGGCGGGGCCGGGAGCTCCACTGACGCTCTGACCCCGCCCACGTGCAGCCTGTGTACTGGGAATAGAGCGCCTGTAGTGAGAGCCAGTGATCAGAGTGGGAGTGTCATTGGAGCTCCCGGCCCCGCCCCCGGACCTCTGTATTCACCAGCCAGTATAGAGGGGGCGGGGCCGGAAGCTCCACTGACACTCCCACTCCGATCACTGGCTCTCACTACAGGCGCTCTTTTCCAAGTACACAGGCTGTACGTGGGCAGGGTCAGAGCGTCAGTGGAGCTCCCGGCCCCGCCCCCTCTCAGCTGGCTAGCGAGGAATACATCCTCCCGTGTCCTCTGTGCGCTCTGCAAAGCTGTGCTCGGGGCCCCAATTCACGGCTAGCGTGGGCCCCCCAACAAAGATTGGGCCCAGGGCAAGTGCCCTGTTTGCCCTGCGCTAAAGACGGCCCTGGGTATGATAGAGTTTATGAAGTACAATCATGACAGCAAACACAATCACATGCTGGGCATCGTTCCTCGGACAAGAGTTACATATGCAGTTCAAAGAAGCAGTAACACAACACAGGTATCTAGTCATTCCCCAATTGGGGATGTTTTTCATGCGTTTTTGATGCAGTCCAGTGCATTTTCCCCTACCCTTAAATAAGAACATGTGTGTTCTAGTGCGTTTTTGGTGCATTTAGGTGCTTTCCAGTGCATTTTTAATGCGTTTTACAGTGTTCCAGTACAGTCCAGTGCAGGGAAAATGCAGCATGTTCTACTTTTTTTTACTGGAACGCACTGGAATTGTAAGCACTAATGTGAACTACACAATTGAAAATATATAACCTACTTTACATGCGTTTTTGATGCAGAAAAAAACGCACTGGACTGCATGTGGTGTGAACTGGCCCTTAAGCCTCGTACACACGATCGGATTTTCTGATGGGAAATGTGTGATGAACACATGGAGACAGTCGTTTTCCCTTACATCTGATGCTCATTACCGCTGACCTGGTCCTACATCTCTGATATCTTCCTGTTGGACGGCTGATATATCCCCCATGGACAGCTGATTCCCAGGTTTTATTTAACCCTTCAAAGACACCACTGGGAAATATCATCATCCCCGTGGGGATACATGTGAGTTTGACCTCTGCTTGCAGAGGTCCACAGCATCTGGTAAGCGCACTCAGTGTTCTTTGAATGAAGTTATAAAGGATCAATTATATTATTGGAATTCTCCTCTCATTGGGATTACATTTATGGACATTTGATACTTATTTAACTTGGATTCATTTGGAATCACTATTATTTAATAGTTTCAACTATTGTGCTGCACTTATTTCTACATTTATATAATGTGTGATGACAGGCTGTTGGCAGAAAATCTGACCGTTTGTATGCTCCATCGGATAATGGTTGTCGGATTTTCTGCGGACAAATGTTGGATGTCAGGCTTTAAAATTTTCCACAGACAAATGTCTGTTGTCGGATTTTCTGAGCCTGTGTACACAAGTCCATCGGACAAAAGTCCAAAGTACAAACCAGCATGCACGGAAGCAAGGAAGCAAGGACGAGCCAGAAGCAGTTGGTCTTGTAAACTAGCGCTCGTAATGGAGAATTAACATTCGCGACGTGGCAAATGATGAAATCTCAAAATGCAGCGCATATTCTCTTCTTCTTTAATGGGATAATAATGAAGCTACTTTTCTGGTGATACTGATGGAGTTATTGCAAACAAATTTTCAAAAGCTTTTTTTTTCCTAGTGATATCAAGAATAATATTATTATGCTTGTTATTTGTTATTTTTTTTTTGGTGCAAGTTACCACAACACCATTATCCCGTAGTTTTTAAGATCATAGATACAACTATGTTGGTGTCCCTTGTTAATTTTACATTGTATTTTTTAAAATGTAACTGCCTACCCCCAAACTGTCATTTGAAGTAAAACACATAGCCAAGTATTATTCTCCACAATTTTTTTTATTGTGTATTAAAAAAGAAAACAAATAAAATTAGACATGCTATCTGCCAAAAGAATTTAACCAAAAAGTGCATCCTAAAATATAGAAAATATACCAAATCAAATCATTATTACTCAACCAAAAAATAAAAATAAAAGCCTCACGCTTGTCTCCTGTTTCTTAATATAGGGGG
Organism: Lithobates clamitans; assembly: GCA_037952925.1. Lineage (NCBI taxonomy): Eukaryota > Metazoa > Chordata > Amphibia > Anura > Ranidae > Lithobates > Lithobates clamitans. Next base: position 2,490,007 of record JBBGZY010000748.1, read on the forward strand.
TCAACGATGCCAAGAGTTGGTGAAAGCAGGGGTCCGTCATCCGGAGATAATTCCGAAAAACATCTGGATTATTCTGCTGGAGCTCCCGCAGCAAAGGCATATGGCATAATTGGTCATGATTAATAAAGTAACCAATTTTTGGTCCAAGAAATTCTCCTCCTCCTGTTCCTTGGCTGGACTTGGGTCAAAGCAATAACTTCAAGGCCAATAATAAATAACACGTTATCTCCTCCGATTCCGCAACATGGCTGGTTGACGAACGGCCGTTCAGAAGCGAACTGAAAAGCGCAAACTGAAAAGAGCAAATCAAGTCTCACCAAACTTCTACTAACACGAAATTAGCAGGAAGAGCCCAAAGGGTGGCGCTAAAGAGCTGAAAAACCACTTAGTACGTCACCACGTTTGTGTTTGTTGGCTGACAATTGTGTGCCGTTTGTATGCAAGGCAAGTGTGGGGCCAACGCCCTTCGGACAAAAGTCAACGGTTTTGTCTGCAGAAAATCCGATCATGTGTACGAGGCTTAATTCCTTGTTTGCTGCTGTTTTTGGTGTTCCCTAACAAAAATGAGCTACAGAAAGGGAAAGCACCTTGTTCATCACTTAACTAAGGATGAAGGGATTGTGTAAGATAAAGTTCATGGTGATTCAAGTACATTGTGAAAGGCAGATACTTGCATTTTTTTGGGTGATCTGCACACTGCAATTCATGCAATTTTCCTGCCATATTGTGTTTACTGTGACACTGGACCTTTCTGTCCAGAGAAATATTTTCCTGCCATCTGCATTAGCCAGACAAAAGAAGTAAGGTAAATGGAAACTTCTTATGTGAAAATTTCAATCTTCTTAAAATACAATACTTCTACACTAATAAAGTATAACTAAAGGCAAATTTTTTGGATAGAGTGGGAGGGATTAGAACACCTGTCAGGTTTTTATTGCTTTGTTATAAATCCATCCAGCACAAGACCCATATGTTTCCTTTTTTAGTTGGGAGTACAGGGCCCTGGATGACACCATCAACAACCATTCAATAAAGTCACCAGTACTCAGCCAATACACCTCACAATTTGAATTAGGCCAGATTGCAGAAGCCATTTACACAAGGCAGAGTCAGTAACAATACTACTGCCATGCCTGCATAGAGGTCCCATGATGTCTTATGATGTATCTTGATTTTATCTTCAATAAAGAAATCATCACTGCTTCATACCTGGGAGTGCGGTCAACCTTTCTTGAACCATTGGCTCTTATTCAGGCTGCGGACTGGACCTGCACCACAAGGTTGAAGGGAGCAATCATGTCTACCTGGAGCAGCACAGCTCTGTCTTTGTATCAGTTAACAAAAACTACTGCCATTTAGGGCCAGGAAGGACCCCTTTCCCAAGGTGACAGAGACCGACAGCAGAAACAGAGACAGACCTTAAGAAAGGGGTCCTTTTGTAGTCCGAAATCGCTGGCATTTATTGATTCTCCTTTTAATATAAAAATTATGAGGTGTATTGGCTGAGTGATGGCGTCTTTATCAAAGGTTTTTATTACTGTCCTTGTTAGAGTGATTCATCCTCTCTATGTGTCCTGTTTGCCGTTATCATGGAGAGTCAAAGTGAAAGAAAATCTCACTTTTTTAGTTGTCACCAGTTTCTTTTAGTTTGGTGACAACCAGAGAAATCAAAGGAAATCTCCCCAATTGGACACAGGTAACAAAAAACAAACTGATAGGGTTTATAACTCTTTCTCACTTTATCCAAAATAGATCTTTTTGGGGCTTTTAGGTTTACTTTAAGTTATATTGTAGCACCCTGGAGTTTAGACAGGGCTGCTCCTCACAAATTTACCTGCCAGGAATAATTAGGCTCAATGCACATCTATGCATGTTGCTTTTGAGCGTTTCTGCAGTGCTTTTTGCGGTGCTTGCCACGTTTTTGAACATGCATTTTTGCTACGTTTTGCTTTTTTTTTTAACCTTTTTTTTCACACTGTGGTTGCTTAGCAACTAGCTATGTACAGTGTACCCCCCCCCCCCCCCGCAAAACACGGCAAAAACGCTCTAAAAACGTGCTTCTTGCATTTTGGATGCGGGTCAATTGAATTCCATTACATGCAAAATGCTGCATTTTGCATGAAAAAAAGTCCCCGACCCTTTCCAACAACGCAGAGGCACAAAATTGATGTGAACATGTTAAAAAATTTCCATGCATTTCTGCAAAATGCATCAAAAAACGCATTATAGGGCGTACACACGATCGGACTTTGTTCGGACATTCCGACAACAAAATCCTAGGATTTTTTCCGACGGATGTTGGCTCAAACTTGTCTTGCATACACACGGTCACACAAAGTTGTCGGAAAATCCGATCGTTCTTAACACGGTGACGTAAAACATGTACGTCGGGACTATAAACGGGGCAGTGGCCAATAGCTTTCATCTCTTTATTTATTCTGAGCATGCGTGGCACTTTGTCCGTCGGATTTGTGTACACACGATCGGAATTTCCGACAACGGATTTTGTTGTCGGAAAATTTTATCTCCTGCTCTCCAACTTTGTGTGTCGGAAAATCCAATGGAAAATGTCCGATGGAGCCCACACACGGTCGGAATTTCCGACAACCAGCTCCGATCGGACATTATCCATCGGAAAATCCGACCGTGTGTACGGGGCTTTAGTGTGAATCGAGCCTTATCCTGGTTTATTGTTAGAGATCTATTGATTTCTCCCTAAGGTTGGCCTCTTTGCACTTCTCTTCTACCACTAGGTGGCCGGGTACTTGGTGATACTAGATATGAGAAGGGCAACGCAAGGTCAGGTTATGGATATATGGGGTATCTCAGCCAATGGGCAGGAGTTTTCTTGAATCCCTTGGCCTGCTGGGAGAGCCTATATATTCGGATGGATTCAGGCAGGGCTTTTTTTCAGGGGGAACTTGGTAGAACTCAGTTCCACCACCTCTGGCTCTGACCCTTTGGTGCCTGCTCACCACAATCACTTGTAAACACAGAAGTCTGGTTTCTGTGTTTACAAGTGACAGCTCAGCACTCTGTATGTAATGCAATCCTGGTATTTAAGGCTCCTTTAAGACCCTCCTACTGTTTTTGTGAAATTTAACTGAACACACCCACTATTTGATGTGCTTTGGAGGGTGTGTGTAGGGGGAGGGGTTAAGTTCCAGCACCTATTGTTTGAGAAAAAAAGCCCTGGATTCAGGTGATCTATGACTATGCCACCTGGACTGCTGTCTGGGTGGATGTGTGTTGCACTGCCTGGGCTGCTAGGCCAGAGATAGGGCCTATCCTGTGTATATCTGGCTGCTAGGCTGTCTGAGGGCCTATCCAGAAGCAAGAGAGCAGCGCAGGGTTGGGACAACCAAAAGTGACAGTTCAGCCAGGGAACCTGTCATGGTCGGAGATAGAGGGGAAGCTGTCGCCGTTAAGGGACTATTCGCCTAATTACCAGGGACCACAGTGAGTAACTGAAGCAAGTACCGGAGCAGCATTCTCACCAACCGGGGACGGTGAAGAATTAGGAAACTTCAGTGGGTATCAAGCCAGGGACCCAACCAGCCAGAGAAGGTGACGCTTGCAGAGCAGCCTTGTGTGTCAAGACAGGGACCGAGCAGGCCAGCGGGGGGTGAAGCTTGAGAGGTATCTAGAGTACCAAGCTAGGGATCCAGCAGAGAAGCAGGGGGTGACGCTTGAGGAGGATACCACCGTGAAGATTGGAGAAGCTCAAGGAATTCCGTGACAGCGAATCAGCAGGTCTAGTGAGAGACCGGGAGCTCAATGGGCAGAACAACTACAAGGAGTGATTGTAGTGGAAAAGAAAGGAACTGTTAGGTTTGTGTTAGGAACTGTTAAAGACTGTTGCCATAAGAGACAGCATTCCTGCACATGCAGATGTGGCATCTTGCTGGATGCCTTTCCCTGTATGGCTGTCCTCCTATTGAAGTCTCGGAGTCTGCTAATTGAACTTGCAACTACCTAAGGGTGTCCTGGCCCTAACCCTCTCTCCCCTAAAAAAAGGTTTGTTAAGAAAAATAAACTTTCTTTTGCATCCAAGAAGTGTGTGGTGCCCAATGACTTTAATCATCTTGCACCCATCATGCTGCACAACCCACTATACACAGAAGGATGTAATCTATCTCTGGCCCTGGAGGTTCTCATTAGACCAAAAAAGTTCTGGGACCTTGCTACATATTAAACTTTGCAAATAAAATATAGCAGAAGTATAACTATAGAAGTGCAGCCAGGACACATTAAAGAGAAAAAAATACTGAATACCAGCAGGCAAATCATAAAATTTTGTAAATACAGCTTTTCATCTTCTCTGTCTATTGAGAGTCGTACTGGGTCAGCAAAGGTCCTGTAAAGGTCCTGTCAATTTACATTTTCTTCTATGTGCCAATAAGGCTGTCTACAGTCACGAAGCGATCTTTATATGGCGTTAAATTAAATAAGACAATCCTGCCATCCCTTTTAGATGTACCCTCCCTAGACTAGATAGCAATGAAGCTAATATTATAACACCTGCACAATGTTAATTAGCAACAAGCTCAGAGCAGCTGCCCTCTCTCAATGCAAACGCATTGATTTGTAAGAGACAAATGATATAAAGTGCGCTACTCTTTTTATATATCTACATGTGCTGGATAGATCCAAAAACCAAAACAAAAAAATCTAATTAAGTAATAAAGTTATTAAATAAAGTATTTGATACAAATATCATACAAGCAAATGTGCCAATAAAGTGGCAGTACCTGAATTAAAGTGCAACCCGTGATTCCATGAAAATAATATTCATTAAACATTTGAACAAAAAGTCCATTGTGAGTAAACAAGTGCAAAGTTTTCATCTAAAAAATTAATTGATATATAGCCCAATCACATCTTCTAATAATCAATGCCAGTGCTTTTAAAGTGACAGTGCAGTGCTATTCCACTTCAGTTCACTCTATGTGCGCTGTGCCCCAATCCCAATGGGCCCAGACTCACCAAATATAGTTGACCTCTTATGGCTTATGCCAAAAGGGATGAAAGGAAACCATGCCACAGCTTCGCTGTGTGTGGCTAGGTGTCCTTAACCACTTGCCACCCGCCCATCGTCAAATGACAGAGGAGCGGTGCGGCTCTCGTTCTGGGATGCCGTCATATGACGGCGCCCCAGAATGGCCACTCTCGGGGCTGTGCTGTGTTCATAGGACACAGCGTGGCCCCCGATCTCTGTAAAGAGCCGATGACGCAGCTCTTTAACCATGTGATCGGCTGTGTCCAATCACAGCCAAATCACATTTAAATGCGGAAGTGCCATTCATCGGCTCTTCTCGCCTCACACTGACAGAGGATCATCAGTGCCCTGATTACAGTAATGCCCCAGCAGTGCCCATCAGTGACACCAATCAGTGCCCATTAGTGATGCCAGTCAGTTCTGCCTTTTAGTGCCCATCAGTGCCTGTTCATCAGTGCCTCCCATCAGTGTCCATCAGTGCCGCCTATCAGTGCTCATCAGTATCGCATATCAGTGCCACCTATCAATACCCATCAGTGCAGCATATTAGTGCCGCCTCATCAGTGCCCATCAGTGTAGCCTATCAGTGCCCATCAGTGCTGCTTCATCAGCGCACATCAGAGAGGGAGAAAAATCATTATCATTTAGGGTGAGATTTGTCTGCAGCAATGTCGCAGTCCCACTAAAAATTTGCAAATCGCCACCATAACCAGTAGAAACAATTAAAATAAAAGGCCCTAACTCTATCCCACAGTTTGTACACGTGATAACTTTTGCGCAAACCAATCAATATACGCCTATTGTGATTTTTTTTTTTAACCAAAAATATGTAAAAGAATATATATCAGCCTAAACTGATGAATAAAGTTTTATTTTTTTAATATATTTTTTTTTGCATATGTATTATAGCAAAAAGTAAAAAAAAAAGTTTCAAAATTGTTGCTCTTTGTTTATAGCGCAAAAAATAAAAACCGCAGAGGTGATCAAATACCACCAAAAGAAAGCTCTATTTGTAGGAAAAAAAGGATGTTAATTTTGTTTGGGTAGTGCACAATTGCGCAATTGTCAGTTAAAGCCATGCAGTACCGTATTGCAAAAAATGGCCTGGTCATTAAGGGGGTAAATCCTTCCAGTCCTTAAGTGGTTAAAATTATACATATGTTCCCGGAACCTCACCAGCAGGGGTCTAGATGTGCAACCCACATACTGCAATTTGCACGGGCACTCGAGAACATATGCCACCTTTTCTGAGGAACAGCTTTCCCTGTGGCTGTTGCTGTAAATTCTTTTCTTTTTTTTAAACTTACAACCTTTCGTAGTTCTACATGCCAAACACCTCCCACATGGATAAAAACCCATAAGGAACAGTGTTAGAAACACATCTGGAGTAGAAGGAAAAGAGGGGAAGGAGAATACCAGTAGAGGAGGAGATATATAATTTACGCGCAGTATTCCTTAACACTAATGAAATAAAGGTTTTGGATAAGAGTTTAAAATTTGCCCCTATTAAGAATTTAAATACATTTGATACTTACATTAACATTCAAAAATATAAGGACCCTTAATATAAAGAAATACTTTTTATCTAAACCCATTGTTAGACCCACCCCAAACACTGTAGAGCCGAGTACACATCTTAGGAACAGATCCACATTCAATCCATTAACAACAGGTATAAATTTGTATATCTTTTTAAAAATATGGTAGTGAATGATTTAGAAAAATTAAAAAGAGATATGACCCAGAACATATTAGAAATGGGATAAAATCCTTGGAAAGGAAAAAGGAAGTGGTCATTAGACCTGTGGACAAGGTGTGGGGGGGTTGTTCTCATGTCAAAAGAATATTATAAGAATGAAATGTAAAAATTACTGGAAGACAGGAATACACACCAGTTATTGAATAGTAATCCAGTGAGACAATATAAGGATGAATTATCAAAATTTAAAAAAAGAGGTATGAAGAAAAAGATTTTGAGTAAAAAGGCAGAGTATTTGAACCCCACATCCTATCATACCCCAGTAATATATTTTCTACCAAAAATTCATAAAGACATTAGTAACCCACCTGGTAGACCCATTGTGAATGGGTTTGATTGCCTATCATCTAGATTGGGTCAACATTTAGACATATTTTACACAATTACTTCTGGTATGACAATAAGTACGGTACTTTCTGTAGACCACTGACCACTGGAGTGGCTATGGGGGCCCACTTAGCTCCCACTGTGGCCAATTTATTTTTGGCTCACTGGGAGTCTGAGGTGGTCTTTACTAATAAGCCTAGTGAGCTTGTGTGTTACAGGAGATTCATTGAGGACCTGTTTATGATTTGGAGGGTGGATGAGATGGGGTTCCTCTCCTTCATGGACAGGTTGAACTCTAATAACAAAATGATTGTTTTGTCATGGAAATATGGTAAAGAAAGTATGGTGTTCCTTGATTTAGAGAATAATCTACAGGAGGGAAGGATTAGCACCAAGAATTACTGTAGAAATAGCTATATAGCCATAGATAGCTGTCATCACAGACCCTGGCTTCTAATTATCCCCAAGGGGCAGTTTGTGCCAACTGGGTTAACTGTACCACTGGGAATGATTATGTAGCACAAGCATCTTTGTTTGAAAAGAAATTTATAGAAAAGGGGTACGAAAGTATTGATAAAAAAGGAAATGGACTCTGTTAGAAACTTACATAGCATTCGTCTAGTGACCACAAAGGAGAGGGCAGGAGGTATTGATGGGAGAAACAATGAATTTATGATCCTATTGGATTATAATGTAGGACAAGATATTAGGGGGAGTAGAGTTACCAACACTTCTGATGTTTGTATACAAAAAAGACACTCAGTTTGAGACAGAAATTGGCACCAGGGATTTTATATCCACCCACTAATAAGACAGGAACTCTAACATCGTTCCTTACAGATTTTTATTCATGTGGGAGGTGTCTGGCGTATAGAATTACAAAATGTTGTAATTAAAAAAAAAAAGAAAGAGTTTACAGCAACAGCCACAGGGAAAGTTCATAAAATTTAGGATTTTATAACCTGTTCCTCAGAAGGGGTGGTATACAGTGGGGATGGAAAGTATTCAGACCCCCTTAAATTTTTCACTCTTTGTTATATTGCAGCCATTTGCTAAAATCTTTTTTTTTTCCTCATTAATGTACACACAGCACTCCATATTGACAGAAAAACACAGAATTGTTGACGTTTTTGCAGATTTATTAAAAAAGTAAAACTGAAATATCACATGGTCCTAAGTATTCAGACCCTTTGCTCAGTATTTAGTAGAAGCACCCTTTTGATCTAATACAGTCATTAGAGTTTTTGGAAAAGATGCAACAAGTTTTTCGCACCTGGATTTGGGGATCCTCTGCCATTCCTCCTTGCAGATTCTTTTCAGTTCTGTCAGGTTGGATGGCAAACTTTGGAAGACAGACATTTTTAAGTCTCTCCAGAGATGCACAACTGGGTTTAAGTCAGGGCTCTGGCTGGGCCATTCAAGAACAGTCACGGAGTTGTTGTGAAGCCACTCCTTCAGTATTTTAGCTGTGTGCTTAGGGTCATTGTCTTGTTGGAAGGTAAACCTTCGTCCCAGTCTGAGGTCCTGAGCACTCTGGAGAAGGTTTTCGTCCAGGATATCCCTGTACTTGGCCGCATTCATCTTTCCCTCGATTGCAACTAGTCGTCCTGTCCCTGCCACTGAAAAACACCCCCACAGCATGATGCTGCCACCACCATGCTTCACTGTTGGGACTGTATTGGAGAGGTGATGAGCAGTGCCTGGTTTTCTCCACACATACGGCTTAGAATTAAGGCCAAAAAGTTCTATCTTGGTCTCATCAGACCAAAGAATCTTATTTCTCACCATCTTGGAGTCCTTCAGGTGTTTTTTAGCAAACTCCATGCGAGCTTTCATGTGTCTTGCACTGAGGACAGGCTTCCATCGGGCCACTCTGCCATAAAGCCCCGACTGGTGGAGGGCTGCAGTTATGATCAACTTTCTACAACTTTCTCCCATCTCCCGACTGCATCTCCGGAGCTCAGCCACAGTGATCTTTGGTTTCTTCTTTACCTCTCTAACCAAGGCTCTTCTCCCCCGACAGCTCAATTTGGCCAGACAGCCAGCTCTAGGAAGGGTTCTGGTCGTCCCAAAGGTCTTCCATTTAAGGATTATGGAGGCCACTGTGCTCTTAGGATCCTTAAGTGCAGCAGAAATTTTTGTAACCTTGGCCAGATCTGTGCCTCTGAGCTCTTCAGGCAGTTCCTTTGACCTCATGATTCTCATTTGCTCTGACATGCACTGTGAGCTGTAAGGTCTTATATAGACAGGTGTGTGGCTTTCCTAATCAAGTCCAATCAGTATAATAAAACACAGCTGGACTCAGATGAAGGTGTAGAACCATCTCAAGGATGATCAGAATAAATGGACGGCACCCAAGTTAAATATATGAGTGTCACAGCAAAGGGTCTGAATACCTAGGACCATGTGATATTTCAGTTTTTCTTTTTTAATAAATCTGCAAAAATGTCAACAATTCTGTGTTTTTCTGTCAATATGGGGTGCTGTGTGTACAATAATGAGGAAAAAAATTAACTTAAATGATTTTAGCAAATGGCTGCAATATAACAAATAGTGAAAATTTAAGGGGGCCTGAATACTTTCTGTCCCCACTGTATGTTCTTGAGTGCCCATGCAAATTACAGTATGTGGGTCCCACATCTAGACCCCTGCTAGTGAGGGTCCGAGAACATATAATAATAATAAAATAACAAAGTAATATCAAAGCAATGTATGGAGGTACAGGATAGGACTGATAGGAATCCCAAATGTATGAAGTTCTGGGGAATAGAGAAGGTTCACTAACATTGGAGAGGAGGTAGTTTTATTAGATATTTAAGCAAGCAAGTATCCCTTTGGATTTATGAGACCCAAATATTAACACCTAAAGACCTTAATGTGGACTTCAATCTAAATCATTTCATTAATAATAGTTAAGGTGGATGAGGTGGTTTTCCATGTGTTTTTGAAGTCTCGCTACTTCAGTGCGACTTAGGAGTAGTGCGATCTCATGTGCGGCTTGCTGATATCTGTGCGACTTCATTCAACAGATGTCAATGCGGGTCACACTAGAGATAGTGCAGGAGCTCCTTTCAAAGTCACTTTGACTTAAACAGTTCCATTGCCACAGATGGAGTGCGACTTGTCATGCAACTTTGAACTTTCGGGGAGCGTGACGAGTCACACTGGTGTGAACCAGGGTTGAGTCAAGGTTTTGGGGGATATCTAATCTATTTTTATCCAATTGTTTTACTGTCTGTCTGCTTTTTGTTTTTCTGAGCTTATGTCAATGAATGGTGACACAGAAGACTCACCAGTGTTCATTTTCTAGTGAAAACCGGAAAATGAAAGATAATATTTTATTTGTGCTATAAGCTCCTCCACTGGTACAGTTCACCATTTTATTTAATGAATTACATAATAAGCTTTGTTATATGCTGTGAACTGTCGGAAAAAAACATTTCTGATCAAAAGACATTTCAACTAATTTCCCAAATGTTCCTATATCCCTGAAAAATTAGAAGAAAACACTAAAATAATGAGCAGATGTCCACAGCCTGTTTTGGCACATCTCCTGTTGGTAAAAAGGACTTTGTTCATTTACGGTAATCAAGTACTATTATGACTATTATTTATTCAACAATAAATAGCAGTACGTGCTTTCTCCCCTAAAACCTTAATATTTAAAAGTATGCCCTAATAGAAACTATTGTACTGCACGCTAGTGGCTTTCTTTTATTTTTGTCATCACATGTATTCATCAGCATTGGACATTCTGTGATTACTCTTGCATTAACACCTTTCAATCAAAAAGCAGACAAACTTTGAACTGTAATTTGTTGTTTCCTGCATCACAGAATGTGCTAAAAGCTTGTTATCAAGCAAGGCAGTACACAAGCTCTAGTAAAAAAAAAAAAAAAAGGTATTTCTTTTAATTAGAAGGGTCACCGCCTCCATGTAAAATAGAAATCACAGGGCCCCATAGCAAAATGTTGTATGGGGCCCCCCCTGCAAATGGCCCCCTCCCCACAGCCGCCCTAGTATCAATGTAGCGTGACCTGTGCCCAATGCAGTGTGACCTGTGCCCTATACAGCGTGACCTGTGCCCCATGCAGCGTGACCTGTGCCCAATGCAGCGTGACCTTGCCTCATACAGCGTGACCTGTGCCCCATACAGTGTGACCTGCCTCCATGTAAAATAGAAATCACAGGGCCCCATAGCAAAATGTTGTATGGGCCCCCCCCTGCAAACGGCCCCCTCCCCACAGCCACCCTAGTATCAATGCAGCGTGACCTGTGCCCAATGCAGCGTGACCTGTGCCCCATACAGCCTCACCTGTGCCCCATACAGCCTCACCTGTGCCCCATACAGCCTCCCCTGTGTCCCATACAGCTTGACCTGTGCTCCATACAGCGTGACCTGTGCTCAATGCAGCATGACCTGTGCTCCATACAGCGTGACCTGTGTCCAATGCAGCGTGACCTGTGCTCCATACAGCGTGACCTGTGCCCAATGCAGCGTGACCTGTGCCCAATGCAGCGTGACCTGTGCCCCATGCAGCGTGACCTGTGCCCAATACAGCGTGACCTGTGCCCAATACAGCGTGACCTGTGCCCCATACAGCGTGACCTGTGCCCCACACAGCCTCACCTGTGTCAAATACAGCCTCACCTGTGCCAAATACAGCCTCACCTGTGCCCCATACTGCCTCACCTGTGTCCCATACAGCCACACCTGTGCCCCATACACCCTCACCTGTGCAGATGAAGAGGCAAGCTGCCCAGATCAGCAGAGAGCAGGATTGCCCGCTGTAATTGCCTTCATTTGAATTTCCCATCTTCCCGGGGCTCATCCTCACATAGCCCCACCTCTTGGCCTCATGCCTTTGATGACGTCACACGTCCCCCATTGGACCGGTGTTCTGTCTATCAAAGGCGCCGGGCCAAGAGGTGGAGCTATGTGACGTAAGCCCCGGGTACACTGGAAGTTCTAATGAAAGCTATTACAGCGAGCAATCACACTCTGCTCATACGGACAGCTCGCCTCTTCCTCTCCTCTCTCTTACCCTGGCTGCGGTGTGCACATGTCACGCTGTATGGGGCACAGTGGTGCTGTCATCCTCACCGGGCCCCATAGCGGCTGCGGGCCCCATAGCGTTTGCATGGGTTGCTATGGTGGTAGTTCCTCCACAGTATATAATAGGTATTATACTGATCTAACTACTAAGGTTAGAAAGAAGTCTGAATATGAAACATATGAGTGAGTGACACGGTATTAGGGGTTGGGGTAATCCCAAGGGACATAGGAGTCACATTAGTTAAGGAAGCACTCTAGGGTGGGGCAAAGACAGAGGGAGGGGTGGGTTTTTTATCAAAAGAAAAGAAAGAGAGAGAGTGAGGTGTTTTGTTTCTCTCTCTCTTATAATAATGGAATAAGGACCAGGAGATAGTGTGGCCATAAATGGCCTCTTACACATTTGGTGTTTTGGGGGTTCCCCCTTTTTTTTTTCTTTTTTACAATAGTGAAATAAGGGTTGGGAGATAGTGTGGCTTTGGTTTTTATATATAATATATATATATATATATATATATATATATATATATATATATATATATATATAGGGGGGTAGGGAATGGTGACAGAATTAGGATTATACGGTTTTGAGTGGAAGAGTAGGTTTTTAGGAATGAAGTAGTGGAGCCGGCCCATTCTCCATACAAATAAGGTGTGGGCTAAGGGGGGAGTGAGTTGAAAGGGTGGCCTTTTTTTTTGTTTGAAAGAAGTCTGAAGGTTTTTGTGAAAAGATTTATGATAATCAATATGAATGAAATATTGAAACAGTTAAGTTGGTCATTTTGTCTTGGATATTTATCATAGTTTGCCCAGAGAATTATGCTATTCCACTCATCATTAATCATATAGAGTAACATGTGTGAATACTGCAATCAATTGATGGACTTTAATGGGCACTAAGTGTCTAACAGATTTTCTTGTTTTCAAAAACATTTCCTTTTAAGGGGATTTTTTCTATATCAAATGGATTTATGTATTGTAGCTTAGGCACCACTGGAAAAACGAGCACAATAATTGATATTCATTAATATTTACTCATATTTTTACTTGATGCGTTCATTGGTTAGCAGAATTATTGTACATACTGTATGAGTTTGTGGATGAATGTATTAACATATGTTTTATTTTTTATAATATTTCGTATATAAGACCAATAAGAATTTTTTTTTCAGGAAAAATGAAATGGGTGAGGGGAAAAAGTATAGTGGGCACTTTGGAGGACAAATGATGTGGGGGGCTAAGTGTTAATGGAGTTAGGTTGGGTGCACAAATATAACAACATAATCGAGAGGGCCTTGATGTGTTTTGCACAGTGCTTAATTAAAAGGACTTATGATTAAACACTTGGTGTGAAATACTTCAAGGTTTATTTGTTGACATTTGTAAATCTGTGTTTTTTCTTTTTTTCAATTCTTTATTTACAACTGATGCATATCAGTCACACAGTACTGGATGAGACTGTAAATCACACGAGTCACGGGTTAAAAAAATAAGTATTTCACAGTGTTCAAGGTACATCATTTTAATTGGAAATGCTATGGTTATGTTAGGTTCTGCTGTGTCCTGCTGTTCATATGTATAGGTGGTATGCAAGACAGGAGGTAGTTTGGAATTGTACTGTCCATTCTTTTCTTCTGTAAAACTATAGAACAGGAGTGGAGTGAGACAGCTGGCACACTTGTAGGGGAGTAAAACATGGGGAGAGAGTGACCCTAGGGGAGAACGGGGAGTTGGAAATTGGGTTAGGGATGGGAATTTAGGAAAGATTAGGGGGGAACATTTAGAGGTAAATAGGGGAAGAAATGGGTGCAACAGGATTGTGAGCAAACAGGAGTAATTTAGGGGTCTAGCATATGGTCTAGTGATTTCTTCAGGGGTGTAGGCTGTGGCATCAATATGGTAGTCAACCTTGCTTTAAGCCAGAATAAGCTGACTTCTATTATCTGACTGAATCTGGGCATTTTGGAGTCAGCATATTCTTGTAAGTGGATGTAAAAAAAGCCATCCATGGGTATCACATATTTCAGAATTTCTCCTTGTGAGGCTATAGGATCCTCCCATTTGCTTACTGTAGCGCACTACCCCCGTAGGAGCTGCTGGGTAGTTCATTCTTTCCTGAAGTGTGTTCCCGTTACCCCCTTTCCCCTCAAAGTTCAACACGGCAGACAGTCCATAAACATTTAAACTTTAGCTTTTTTTCTCTTCTGGTATTCGTTGAGGTATTGCATTAAAGAGCCACTCTGAATAACTCCCAAAGATTTATGCAATGACCAACACAACACACAATCCAGAACATGTAAAGCCACTGTAAAAAACTTCCATCTTGCACTGGTTTCCAATTGTGTAATGCAGCTTTCCTTCCTCCTGTTAGTTACTATTTTCTGACTGTACAGCACTTCCAAGCTAAGCTCAAAGGACGATACTCTGAATAAAGTCCAAAGAGATGACTGATTGGATTCCTCCAGGGTGTTAGTTGTTTTAGGCCCACTTCAGTACCTTCCTTAGAAGCACTGTTTCCCTGGATTTACACTCACGTGTGCTCCTGAGCGACCGTCCATGCTTGCCACAGAGGGTCCTCTTCCAGTCCTTGATTCTGTCAGTAGTAGCAACCTTCTCATGAAATCTCCTCCTGAAATCTCCTCTCCATATGGCATATCCCCCTCCCCTGAAGGGGAGACCACCCGAGCTGCACCAGCCTCTATATCCTTCTTCTCTGGATCTCCAACCCCCCCCTCCCGGAAGCATGTGACCTTGTCTTTTATAGAAGTCCCGCCTCCGCCCAACAAAACAATGATTGGCTCAAAGGGGTCTCCAGAAGACTACCTGTCACTCTATTCCTTTATTCCTCCCATTTTTCAGAACATTTCATAGAAAGGGGTGGAAATTATACAGGCAGAGTGTAGGTGGCCACACCTTCTTCTATTCTAACTAACCTCCCAACCAAATTAAACCCACCAGCTTACACCACAGGGTAAAACACTGGCAATTTGGCCTAGCTTTAATCCTTACTGCCTATTCTAGCACACACCTAAGTAGGTGGGCGCTACATACACCCCCTCCTGAAATCATAACTGTACCCAGTTGTGGAAAAAAAAAAGGATTCCACAGACCAGGAAACAGTCCTACCTACCCAACATTTCCCTACTTTGTGGTGATGTGTAAGAAACATGAAGAAAATAAACATAAGTGTATTCACAAAAATTCACAATTACAATGTTGTGCAATTCCTATCTATGAGTCCCTATCACTACAGGTAATACAAGAAGAATTAATACACCGCTCCCGAAGGAGAAATGCCTTAATTACTTCAGGTTTTCATCTGTACCATCACAGACAGCCGTCTTTTCCTGAAGATACCTGCAAAAGAGAAAAAATAGACACACATCTTAATCTATATTCTATCTCCACATCCATAATTCTTATTGGCATGTGTGACACTACCAGAACTGCTGTTCCAAATCTCCTTCCCATTGTTCTCGAGAAGCTTCCACAATGTCAATTATTTGTTCAGGAACATAGGGGTAATCAAATCCCCACTCTTGTGCTATCCTCTTCTGGACATCTCTCTGGAATCTGGATAAGCGTGGCAGTTCTTTTGGCCTTCCTCGGCAGTACTTACGAATCCGGGGCCTTGATAGCCTTTTGCTGATATGAGGACGATCCAGAAGAGAGGGTCTTTGCGAATTTAGATGAAAGTCTGATGGGGGTACGGAAGGTTTTATGAAGACAGATGTGTTCCGTGTAGCTCCTGTAGAAGCCTCCATCGACGTAGAGCTTTCTAAGAACAGTTCATCCTCCTCACTAGAGTTACCTTCCTCTGGGGATGACCACTCAAAAAGGCATTCCATGGACCCATACTTGTCTAGCATGTCTGGTGATCCCCAGTCCACAGCCCGGCCCTTATTTGTCCTGTCCGGGTCACCTGAGGGGTGCCCCTCTATTAACTGCGGCTCCTTCCGAATGGGTTTGTCAAGGGGCTTATTTAAACTGACCGGTTCTTCAGGGGATGCTTCCGGGGATTTCCCAAATACACTCTCAGTCCCCGGGTCCCTGGCCAAGTCACAGGCTTCCCCAACAGGTCCTACCTGAACAGGTCTGAGTGAAAGGGGGAACCTTAAATGCCAGTACCTGCCCAGGGGACGCCTATGTAGGCGCCAGGACGATGACGCCGCCATCACGCCAGCACAGCAGAGTTTTTCAAATTTTTTTAATTCATTTACCCATAATACCAATTAATTTTACTCGGGTTCAGCCTTGGAGGTGGTGTGAACTTAGCTGGGTTTGCCTGCCGCCTGGCTGGTTCTCCTCTTCCGGAAGCTGTGACATGCCTGACGGCCTCTGATGCCAAGAGAGGCGTGGGCACCGTCACTGCACGTCAATGTCGCGCACCCCAGACTGGATGTGCGGTGCTCACCCAGCACTGTCTCGTCCATGTATGCGGTGACCACGCTCGCGAACAGATCAGGGGACTTCCGGTGGCGGAGGGTCGAGCGCCTTGCTGGACTCCTCCTGCTGCCTGTCTTCCCCCCTCCCACTCTGCTGTGCTGGCGTGACGCAGGTGGCGTAATCGTCCCGGCGCCTACATAGGCGTCCCCCGGGCGGGTACTGGTATTCAAGGCTCCCCCTTTCACTCAGACCTGCACGCCAGTTCAGGATTTCCTCGCTGTCACCAGACACTTTCCACACAGGTACGCTGTCCACTCACACCACTGCCCTTTTGGTCCTCACATCCCATCTCTCACTGATAGTCATTCACCTGTCCCTACCCCCTTACTCTTTATTACACTCACATCTCAGCCCTTAGCTGCTCGTTCTTCACCTCTCTCACCCTTCCTCCAGCTTGGTTCTATTCACTCACTTCCTCAATGTCCCCTCCTTCCAGTTCACCATGGTTCACCCCCATTTTCAACCCCCCTCCAGGTTGCCTTGCCTTCCCGTTCCTACTCTGGCTTATGCCTGTTTGGGCGTTTTGGACGTGATGCCCGCCGCGGCTCCCAGTTGGGAGGATTTATCCAGATGGTCATGGTACCCCGTTTTTATGCCACCACCATACGGACACCTAATGTTAACAGGTATTTGGTCTGAGGGTTTCATACCCCACCACTATACATGTTCACCTATATTACTACACCTAAAATAATTTAATCTTTTACTCATAGATACATCTTTTGCTCGCTCCTGATGAGTGGCCTTCCAGCCACGAAACACTGGCAATTTGGCCTAGCATTAATCCTAACTGCCTATTCTAGCACACACCTAAGTAGGTGAGCACTACATTTCGAAATGTTGGCAAACCACAAGGATATAGGTGTTGTTTCAGTAAGTGCAAATGCAGGCATGGAAACTTGGAATAGGCAGCCACACACCGCATGGGATACCATTAAAAACTTCTTTATTGTAATGTAGACAGACACAGTCACAGAAATGAACGTAAGGTTAACATTTTTCACACATCTTGTGCTTAGTCATGACCAGGGGGTCAAACTGTGTGGTCAGTGTTGAAATAGGTGAAAACACACCCATTCACAGCCATATCCACTCAATGCAATTGGCCCCCACCTGGCAAGCATGAAAAATGTTCCAAAATATTGCACTACCTAAAGAGAAAAAGAAAAACATATGCTCAAAAATGACAATAAACACCAGGCAAAGACATCAATGTGTTAAAAGCCAATAATCAATAGAGGAACAAGGGAGGAGAAACAACCAAATGGGCTCGCATTCTGTGCAAAAAACAATAAAGAGGAGGGATGAATAATGACAACAGTGTACACCCATACAGAGCATCACCATAAAAAAAGAGTGTAAAAATAAATAAAAGGAGATTGTACTCTGTGCAGAAGGGAAGATGGACATAAGACCCGTGTCACTCATAAAATGCAGGTGTGTGCAGCATTTGAACGATAAGTGGACAGTAGGCGATATTTGTAACATTTCATTGGAATCTGGTTAACGTGAAGCAGATATGCTGCTGGGTTCTGACTTTGGTCTACTAAAGTTAGTTGTAGAATTAAAGTCACTAAACCCACATCATAAAAACAATACATTCTGTATTACATGCTGTTCATACTCACTCAGTCACTATGAGATTTGTTTTCTGTAGTCTGCAAAAAACCTGGTTAATCATTCTGCTCTCCACCTCCACCTTCTGTCTAATGCTGGCCATAGACTGGACGAAAAATCGACCAGTTAAGTTCAGTGTAAATGACAAATCAGTTGTTTAGAGCTAACGACTCTACCATCATACATTTTCAAAATTTGAACAGATAAACCGTTTGAATGCCATACTCAGGGCCGGATTAACATAGGGGCTGATGGAGCTGCAGCTCCAGGCCCCTGCCTTAAAATCGGCCCTCCCAGCCAGCAATACAAAGCCCAATTTCTCCTGTCCATAAACGTCTATGGGACAGGAGAAGCTGTGTGTAAATGTAGGGGTGTCTGGCTGCATCTGTGTTGGCTTACTGTGGTTATTAGTGTCACAGTGCACATTTCCCCCCTACACAAATGGCTCTGCCTTCCCCCTCCCCTCTCTCTTCTCTCTCTGTGTGCAGTGAAGGAGCCGTGTGGGTTGGGAGATTATGAACAGAGCAGCCGGCAGATGGAAGGTGAACTGAGCACATATCTGAGTGATAAGCTTCCGACCATCCAAGTGTGAGCTCAGTGACTGGACTTTTATCTCCCTTCTCTCCCCCTCTTTTACCTTTATCTTCAGCAATGGCTGTTATAACTGCAGCCAATATGTAGATTTGGCTCCTTGTGCTTTTAGGTGGGTTCACACTGCTTTGCTGTGTTTGGGCCCATTGCTGGTGTATCCGCAGTTTTCCTGCGTTTTACCCACAGTCCTATTGATTTCTATTAGGTTGCATGTTTTTTCTGAAAGCGCACCAAAATTCCTGCGTGCTGCATTTTATCTTTGGCGCACTGTCAGAAAATGCAGCAAAAATATGCAACCTGATATAAAGCAATAGGTCTGCAGCTAAAACTGCAGATACACAAGCAGTGCGCGCACCCAAACTGCAGCACACCAGTGTGAGCCCAAAGGCTTGTACACACCCCCCTCTGTAGAACTTGGTCTGATCAATACTGCTGGCATTCAATTTACACATAACCATACCATCCCAGATGAGGAGGGGTGGGGGCTCCAGGGATTTGTTTGACTATGCAGGCCCTGTCCCTTCTTTCCATCCTGGAAGAGTCCTGGAGGGAGTGGCAGGCTGCTGGTGGCAAGTGACATGCTGTATCTGGGGTCAGGCTGCTGGTGGCAAGTGGCACATTGCATCTGATGGCAAGTTGCACACTGTATGTGGTGGCACGCTGCTAGTGACATGCTGTATCTGGTGACAGGCTGTCAGTGGCACACTGTATCTGGTGACAGGCTGTCAGTGGCAAGTGGCACACTGTATCTGGTGAAAGGCTGCTGGTGGCACACTATATCTGGTGGCAGGCTGCAGGTGACAAGTGGCACACTGTATCTGGTGGCAGGCTGCTAGTGGCAAGTGGCACACTGTATCTGGTGGCAGGCTGCTGGTAGCAAGTGGCACACTGTATCTGATGAAAGGCTGCTGGTGGCAAGTGGCACACTGTATCTGGTGGCAGGCTGCAGGTGACAAGTGGCACACTGTATCTGGTGGCAGGCTGCTAGTGGAAAGTGGCACACTGTATCTGGTGGCAGGCTGCTGGTGGCAAGTGGCACACTATCTGGTGGCAGGCTGCTGGTGGCAAGTGGCACACTATCTGGTGGCAGGCTGCTAGTGGAAAGTGGCACACTGTATCTGGTGGCAGGCTGCTGGTGGCAAGTGGCACACTATCTGGTGGAAGGCTGCTGGTGGCAAGTGACACTGTATCTGGTGGAAGGCTGCTGGTGGCAAGTGGCACACTGTACCTGGTGGCAGGGTGCTGGTGGCAAGTGACACACTGTATCTGGTGGCAGGCTGCTGGTAGCAAGTGAAACACTGTATCTGGTGGCAGGCTGCTGGTGGCAAGTGGCACAATGTATATGGTGACAGGCTGGTGGTGGCATGTGAAACACTGTATCTGGTGGCAGGCAGCACAATGTATCTGGTGACAGGCTGCTGGTGGCAAGTGACACACTGTATCTGGTGGCAGGCTGCTGGTGGCAAGTGGCACAATGTATCTGGTGACAGGCTGTCGGTGGCAAGTGACATACTGTATCTGGTGGCAGGCTGTGGTTGGCAAGTGGCGCACTGTATCTGGTGAAAGGCTGCTGGTGGCAAGTGGCCCACTGTATCTGGTGGCATGCTGCTGGTGTCAAGTGGCACACTGTATCTGGTGGCAAGTGGCACATTGTATCTGGCAGGCTGCTGGTGGCACACTGTATCTGGTGGCAGGCTGCTAGTGGCAAGTAGCACACTGTAACTGTGGCAGGCTGTGGGTAGCAAGTGGCACACTATATCTGTGGCAGGCTGTGGGTAGCAAGTGGCACACTGTATCTGGTTGCAAGTGGCACACTGTATCTGGTGGCAGGCTGCTGGTGGCAAGTGACATGCTGCATCTAGCAGCAGGCAACTGTGGAAAGTGATACTCTACATCTGGTGGCAGGCTATGGGTGGCAAGTGACAAGCTGCATCTGGTGGCAAGTGACAAGCTCAGGTTCCCACTGATTCTGCATGATGGTGAGTTGAACTATTTCACTATATATTACAATGTAGTAACTGAAATAATGGAATTTGATCATCCTGACACCATATCAAGCATGGTGTCAGGATGATTGATTTGAAGTACTAACACCAGCCATTTGCCTGACAAATCACCTCCACTGCCGATTTCCCTGCCAACCCCGAGACTACATCCTCCACCCTCATCTTTTTTTGGGAAGAGGGGGTTGTCCCTAAATGACAGTTTGGAAATGTGGTCTCCCTATCTTGCTGCTGGTGAGAGACTGCATAGCAAGTGGTATTGGTGGTGTTGCTGCTGTTCAGAGGCTGCACGACTGGTATTACTGGTGAGAGTATATTTCATTCATTTTAGCGAAAAATTGTTTGCATTTTCATTTTGTTTCCATAAAAAGGCCCACCGAAATTCTCAGCACCAGGCCCATGATGCTCTTAATCTGGCCCTGGCCATACTATGTCACGATTTAACATCAAGAAATCTGTTTGGGAAAGTGACGCAATATTTGACCTTTCACACCCGTACATTTCCAGTGGGGGTGGTCGATCATTCGTGGTAGCAGGAAATATTCCATCGTGGTCGTTTGCAGAGAGAATATTTGTTTATTCACTATAGAATGTGTAGACGAAACACAAAAAAACATTGCTATAGCAATGCTGGGAGTGCTGGCCATACAAGAAATGGAGAAAGAGCAAAATAAAAGGAGAATAATATGGAGCAAGGATTGGCTGAGGAACAGAGAGCGTTTTTCCCACATGAAATTACTAAAGGAATTTGAAGGAGAATAATCCTAATGACTTTAAGAACTATTTACGTATGCCAGATGACTGCTTTCAACATCTATTGGGATTGGTATCACCACTACCAACCAAACAAGACACAGTTTTGAGACGCTCCATAACTCCAGACCAGAGACTCACCGAAACCTTACGTTTCCTAGTCACTGGTAGGAGTTTGGAGGACCTAAAGTTCAGCACAGGGATCTCTGCACAGTCATTGGGACGCATAATTCCTGAAACCTGTGAAGCCATCATTGATGTGTTGAAAAATTAATATTTGAAGGTAATTATTTTTTTTTATTTGTTTATTGTAAATAAAACTAGACACAACAAATGTTGTTAAGGCCCCACCACAGCCTGACAACAGTATATAGATAGTTATATTTTGAACCAAGTAATGCAATAGTTCAACTGCGCACATAAATTCAATAAGATGTTAAATAAAACCAGAACAGTTTGTCATATGTCATCATGGACAGACTAATCTCAATAATTAAATATGTCTAACATGACATAGTAAAAATGTGTGCAAAAAAAGAAATGTGACATAATTTATTGTAATTTAAAAACAAACCTCAATACCCAAACATATATTACAAGGATGTGTAATGATATTCTGGCATCCAGCTGCTTTGCGGATGTTCTTGTGCTAATGCCACTGATTTTGGTGCTGAGGTTGTACTGGAGGATTGCCATATGAGGTGTTACACTCAGCCAAATGTGTATTCTTGATTAACTCACCTCTCAGTCCCTTATTAAATAGCTGAATTAATATTGGCTCAAGAAGTTGTTTCTGGTCATCTGACATCCTGCAAATTTTTTAGCTGTTAGGCCACCCAAATCAACGCATTCATCTCTCTTCTAATTAAGAGTCTTGGTATGACCTTTTTCCTATTACTTGGTGTTGTTGCTGATGCAGGAAGGAAGCGTTGTGAAGTAGTATTTGCCATATCCGTTATAATATTCTGTGCAATAAAGCAAAGTAGAAAATTTAAATTTTGTATTTAACATAATATTTCTTTTACTTTTACAGTTCCCGTCATCATCCAGGGAATGGAAAATTATAGCCAAGCAATTCCAGGATCACTGGAATTTCCCAAACTGTGGAGGAGCCCTAGATGGCAAACATGTAAGGCTCCTGCCTCCTTCAAATTCGGGATCTTATTACCACAAAGGATTCTTCAGTATAATTCTAATTGCTCTAGTCAATGCCAAATATGAATTTCTATATATTGATATTAGCAAAAATGGAAGAAATTTTGATGGAGGAATAATTGAAAAAACAGGATTCCACACCCATTTTAGAAATGGGACATTACATCTACCCACAGCAGAAGAGATGGTCGAAGGTTTGAGCTTCATTTTCGTGGCAGATGATGCATTTGCTCTATGGGAGCATATTTTTAAACCTTTCCCCCTGAAGAACCTCTCAAGGGAGCAAACAATCTATAAATTACAGACTATCCAGGGCAAGGCATGTGGTTGAGAACGCTTTTGGAATCATGTCTAATCAATTTAGAATTTTTCACATGGCAATCAACCTTAGTGTTCACAAAATTGATACGATTGTACATTGTTGTGTATTACATAACTATTTGCGCCGTACTAGTGCCTCCTACATGCCACAGTCTCATCTTGACAGGGAAGATACTGTTGCAGGAAATGTCATACTTGAAGAGTGGAGAAATGACACAGAGGGACTCATGAATATAGCTCGTGCACAACCACGCTTCCTACTCAACTTGCACGCCAAATCCGTCTAGACTACATCGACTACTTTATGTGACATGGCGCTGTTGAATGGCAGCACAATATTTAATCATTTTATGTAAATGTGTAATGCTGTCGTTTATAAAACCGCTGAGGATATATAAAGTTTATGTCGTTGCAAAAGAAATAAAAATCATTTTTACATGATGTAACCATTAACTATATAAATATTATTTCTGTTTGACATTCATTGTTTCATGTGAATTTAAAGTACTGCATATTCCTAAAAACATGAGGGAAAAAAATTATTATAATAAAATAAATTAGTTTACCTGACTGTGTTTTGCTCTGTGCTCACATCATCAAGCTCAGATGACATGGATTCAGTTGACATCAAACTGGACACTGAGGGTCTTGCATCATCTTGATCAGTGAGGAAACGCAAGCTTTCAAAATACCACAAGCGTGGAACATAGATTTCATCTGCACCTGCTCCGGATGTTTTGGATTCTAGGATTTTATTCATTTCCTTTTTAACCACTTGACCACTGGGCACTTAAACCCCCTTCCTGACCAGACCAATTTTCAGTTTTCGGTGCTCTCACATTTTGAATGACAATTACTCAGTCATGCAACACTGTACCTATATGTAATATATAATTTTTGTCCTTTTTTCACACAAATAGAGTTTTCTTTTGGTGGTATTTAATCACTGCTGGGTTCTTTATTTTTTGCGCTATAAAAGAAAAAGACCGAAAATTCTGTAAGAAAAAATGTATTTTTCTTCATAAATTTTAGCCAACATTTATACTGCTACATATCTTTGGTAAAAAATAACCCAAATCAGTGTATATTATTTGGTCTTTGTGAAAGTTATAGAGTCCACAAGCTATGGTGACAATCTCTGAAAATTGATCACACCTGGTGTACTGATGGTCTAATTTCTTGAGACCCTAACAAGCCAGGAAAGTACAAATACCCTCCAAATGACCTCCTTTTGGAAAGTAGACATTTCAAGGTATTTAGTAAGAGGCATGGTGAGTTTTTTGATGTTGTAATTTTTTCCCACAATTCTTTGCAATATTAAGATTTTTTTTTTCTTTTTTGTTGTTCACAAATTTGTTATATTATCATGTTATTTCTTACACGCAGCATATGCATAGCACAAATTGCACCCCAAAACACATTCTACTACTCCTCCTGAGTATGGCGATACCACATGTGTAAGACTTTTACACAGCGTGGCCACATACAGAGGCCCAACATGCAGGGAGCTCCATCAGGTGTTCTAGAGGCATAAATGTCAAATCTAATTTGACTACCTATTACACTTTTGTGAGGCATTCTAGTGGCATGAATGAGAACTGATGTGGCATGGATGAGCATGAATGGGGATGGATGAGCTGTGGATGGGGATGGCTGAGAATGGATGGGATGACTGAGCGTAAATGAGTATTGCTGATTAGGGATGGATGGCTAAGCATGGATGGATGAGTATTGCTGAGTATGGATGGATGGCTGAGCATAGATGGAAGAGTATTGATGAGGGTGGATGGCTGATTATTGCTGATTATTGATGGGGATAGATGGGATGGCTGAGCATGGATGGATGGATGGATGAGGCAAGAATTGTCACAGATCAGCGCTCTGGGCACTACACATCCAGCCCACAGCGCTGCCGCACCTGATCTCTCCCCTCTCCGCTCACACTGTACCGATCGGTACAGAGAGGGGAACCAGATATTACGCCGGTTTGTTTACAAGTGATATGCATCAGGGCCCAATAAAAGAAAAGGTCACAGCTATGGCTTTTGAAGAGATGGTCACCATGGTGAAGATATTGGAAAGAAGGAATTATGATGGCAGATTGGCAAATTATCCAAAGCCAAATAAAGGTATGTCAACAAAAACACACAATACATGCACACAACTTTGATTTTTTGCAGCTTTATTTACAGTACTTTTTTTTTTTTTACAGTTTATCCACCCTCTAAAGAGAACACTATGGATAGGTTCACCATACAGATGCTATCTTCTGCCATTTTAAATTGCACAGCTAACTTAGAAAACATGAAGGATCATGTGTGCTCTGTAATTAAAACTTTAGTGGATGTTGCTGAGACCCTTGCTAAAGTTTAAATGTTAATGATCATTTTTTGGTGTTATTGAAGAATGTTAAATGTTTTATGATCCATGGCCTTTTTTCTTCTTTTTTATTTTTTATAGGTACACTTTATTTAAGTTTTTTTGCACTTGTCATTTGTCACTTTTGTAAGACATCTCATCTTTTCACATGTAGATATGTGAAACCAGGGCTCAGATCTCAGTTGTGCATGTGCCGCCTTTCAAAATATCTGTGACACATGAACCACTGGTGCTCCTCTTTCATGCCCATGTACAAAGGAAGGCATACTATCTGCAATTTCTGTTTTAAAGAAAGCTATTGTTATGGAAATCATTGCTAAAGTTTTTGGGAACAAACATTACAGTAAAAATCATTGAAAGGTCTGTTTTGAACACAAAAATCAGTGATAACTTTAACGAAGATATATGTATGTTGGTATTTTGTAATAATACTTTTCCAAAAAAATATCATTGTGTAAACTCATATTGAAATGTATACATTTCTGCTATGTTGCTGGATTCTCCTTTGCAATAAAGTTTTATTATTGCAGTAATTGCAGTTTATTTTTTTGGTTTGATTATCTTTTTCATGCTGCGTTTGCTCATGACTCTTGTTTTGAGGATAATCGTTCATTTTAGGAATGAACGTTCATGCAAAGGAACTGAACTTCAGGGTACTTCTTTTCGTCATGCGCATTACACACAACGATTTATTGCTGCCTGAAAATCACATTAATTTGGTGATTTGTCGTTCATACGGCAAACAATTTCCAAACTTGTCCTTCGTTTTTTTGGCAAAAAAAACTCACTACCGATTAACGTTTTGTGCCCATTAACTGGCCGATAAACGAACGAACTGTCTAAATGGACAATTTTTCATCTAGTCTATGGCCAGCATAAATAAGGCTTATACACACTATAAGAAAATCGGGTAAACATTTTTGTCCAAAGAATTTTCGTACGATTTTTGTATAGTGTGTACACAACTTTCAACAGCCGATTCTGAATTTTCGTACAAATAAATTTCCGAAGGGACAAACTCCAAAATTATTCTTGTACGGTAACAGAACGAACGATTTTTATTTAATGTGTACCGTTTTAATACAATTTTCGTCCAAGAATCAAAAAAGAAAGACTGCGCATGATCAGAAACAATTAACAAAAAAAAAAAAGCCTTTGTCGTATGAGAATTTTCTTGAGAACTTTCTTACGAATATTCGTTATTCGGTTCCGATTTGCTATGAAACATCGAGAAAAATCGGACGAACGTTCGCCCAATTTTCTTATAGTGTGTACCCCACTTTAGTCTGCATAATTGTACAGACTGAAATGTGATTGGAAAATTTTGGAAAATGTGGTCCACGGGTTATCTTTTTTTGTGTGTGCATTTCTAAAAGTTTTCTTTTTAGTTTTTGATAGAATAGGGAAGAGTTTTTTTTTTTGGCTGCCTTTGAATTTCCTGCATTTCCTGTCTTGGAGATGCAACAGGAAGTGAAAGGAAATTTCTTTAAAAAGTGAATTACTCTCACTGCTTCTTCTGAAGACAGTTCTAAAATGTTAGTTTTTCAATTACTTTTTGTCTTGGTGACAATAATTAGCATAATTTTTAGAGATGGTGAATCTTCCCAGTGGGAACAGCAATAACAATTTGACAGGGTCCTAACCGTTCCCTACACTCTCTAAAAGTAAGAAAAATATTTTGGCGATACATGAGCTACAAGGTACCAGTAGACATCCTCTGGCTCCTAACTGGATACTGCTGGGATAGACATGATGTAGACATTAGGAAACGATCCAACCCTATAGATACATATTTTTGTGTTTAATTGGGTTTTTTTTGCAAATAAAAAAAATATTCATGCTGGAATAAAAGAACTTTTAAATCTACCATTCAAGAGTTTCAGTAAGAGCACTTTTTAGAAATGTTTATCATCACTTATTAATTTTATAGCCATGAAAAAAAATTCCTTGCTTTATTGAAAAAAATTAGCACAAAAACAACTAAAAAAAATCTTTATGTTCTTGCTTAAGAAATAATATTTTTAAACTACCCAAAAAAAAATTTTTATACCACCCAATTGCACTAATAGTTATTTCTGACTTTTATGAACATTCCTATTTGTTGCAGCCAAGCAAACTTGTGCAAAAAGTTGGTGGCCTTCCTTACCTACTTGCATCCTAAAATGACGTGGTATATGACTAATAAAAAACTTGCTGCCATTCTTCACGATAAAATCCATACATTTGAAAAAGTCTGGTTTCCTTGAATTAGGTCATACCACTAGATTTTGATAAATCCTTGTTACACTTATGATTTTGTAGTCCTCCTCGATTTTTCTCTCTGGCTCCTTCCTCCTTTTTACTTTTCCTTCTCCTCAACCCTTAAAGTGGACCTTCAGTCATTTTCTCAACTTTCCCTCTATTAAATCTTCTGCCCTTGTTGTTTTAACTTTGGAGAGTAAAACATTTTTTTTTCTGCCAGTAAACACCTTATACAGCCCACTTCCTGTTTCTTGTCTGGTAATTAGCCTAGGCTTATGACATCATGCACAGCTCTCTCTCTCACTCTTGTGAGAGTTTGCCAGGGAGGGAGGGGGGATGAGTCATAGAAGGGCCAATGAGGGCTGCAGAGCTGGAGGTATGCCTCTGTGTGTCTGTGTAAATCCAGGAAGTGAACAGGCAGCAGCTTCAGCTGCCCACAGTTAATATGGTTGCAGTCAGACTTGGTAGAGGGAGATTTCTGAAGCATATTTGGCAAGTACAGAGTCACAGTATATATAAAATAATATGCAAAGTGGTTGGAGGGAAGCTTCAGAATGGCAAAGATGTTTTTATTACAAATTATGTGAGCAGACTGCAGTTCCTTTTTAAATCCACACTACAATAGTAAGATAATGGCCATACCTTTTGAATTGTGCATTACCTGATATAGTATATTTCTTTTTATTATTAATAAAGTTTTAAATATATTACCATTTGTTATAATATGATATGAATCGTATAAAAATACATCTAAGATTTTCCGAATTTCAGTTTTTGTTTGAATTTATAATTTTCACATATGCTATTTTATACTCGTGTATGCTTTACATTTTCACATTCACTATATGTACCACTAATGCTGTTATTTTCCTTTTTGTGTCAATTATTAAAAACTTATTGGAAAAAAAATAATTGTAAACCTGAACATCTGCCAGAGGTCAGAATGTTACATGAGGAAGTAAAGCAGACAGGAAGTGTCCTGTTTATTTTTCTCTGTGCCTCAGGTACTGAAGTGCTGATAAGTTTAATTAATATCCATACTTGCAATGCCTTCTACACGGGTCACAGAACTAGTTGACAATATAGTGTAGCTCTCTGATGTCTACAGTTGGTCAGCAACATATTTTTTCTATACTGTAGACAAATATGACGTTTAGTTATCATGTTCTATAAAATGGTTGCCTGGAAACCTCCTTATGATCTCACGGGAGGATTAAAGGATGAACAAAGTAATAACTTCAAAGCAATATTAGTGTTTTGTTGGATTACGGCACCTTCATAATCCTCTGTGACAATTTACAAACAGTTCACAAATATAAAATGAAATCTGATTATAATGAATTATGATCATGATAAATTGGTAGTACAAATGTCCGCCTCTGAACAAATACAGCGCACTGAGTTGGAAATCAATGAATTCTGGAAACATGACTGTAGATGCTTAAGGAACATTTTTATCAGGGAACATTTCATTGCTGAAACAGCATTACATTGCGCCCGTACAAACTCAGATTTGCTGTATGAAGTGATTAGAAATGCTGAAGTTAAATTAACTAGTCGGCAGAATTTATAGATCCATTGTTTTCATTTTTTACACAGTCTTCAATATCCGTTCAAAAAAGCAATATTTTTGTTAACATTTAAATGTTTTTGTTTTATGTATACCCCTTTATTTAGTAAAAATAACAATGTTATAAGGAAATGTAAGTATAGAATTAATTGGTTATGTTTGTATGTTACAGTACACCTTTTATGATGCCTACAACTAAACAAAAATCAATTGAGCTGTAATGTACGATATGGCTGCTTTGGGTCCTAGAGGTGGGTGGCGGAGCCCTAGTAGAGAGGTAAAACTGTGCTTGTGAAATCGCTTATCCAGTACTCTATCATTAAAGTTGTTCTAAAGTCATCTTTTTTTTACCTTAATGCATAAGCTGTCCTGGCCTCCCTGCCCCTAAACCTGACTCCTATCATGGCTCCAGCACTGTCTCGGCTGCAGCGCCGCTCCTCCACTTCCTGGACTCACAGGAGACACAGGCATACTTACCAACTGTCCCGGATTTTCCGGGATTTAGACTATTTTCCCGATTATATTGTTTTCCGGGAAATGTCCCGAGAAATGCGTTTTTTTTTTCCACGATTTTCCGCTGCCGCCGCTAGAGGTCCGCGGCCGGCGGAGACATTGTCTCCGCCGGCTAACAGAAAATGTTAATCAGAAAATGTTCTTGGCCTGAAAAATTAAAACTAATGCACCCACCTCATCAAGAACCGGTAAGCTACAATATATTACAATGTTGTTCTTGGGATTAGATACACTTTAAGGCCCCTTTCACACTGTCGGACCGTTCAGGTCTGCCTGTCAGTTTTGTCGGCGGACCTGAACGGGCACTCCGTGTTAGTCTATGGAGCGACGGATGTCAGCGGTGACAGCGCTGAACTGGCGGACTCTGGCGGACTCCGTGGCAGCGGATCCGCCTCGTGGGAATGAAGCCTTAAGTGGACTTAAATCACTTTTCTGCCATCTGATTACACTTGTAAGCCTAAATGTTCTCAGCGCCCATGTTGTCTGGAGAGTACAATAGCAGGTACTGCAGATTCCTCCATTACCATGGGGAATTCCTTGCCTAAAGCCTAGTACACACTACTACTTTTTTTTGTCCGTTCAACCCAGTGGGTTGAAAGAAAAATAACCTCACAGCTTAGGTCAGAGCTGCTGTACTAACAATCTGATTTTAGTACAGCAATCATTAAACAATAAAACACAACAATCTCCCTCTATGCACTCTCAACTTTCGAGATTGCTGCTGCCACAATAAAGTGATTTCACTTCAAATAAATATAAAGAAAACTATACAGTGTAGCACAACCTCTAATAAATCTGTGAATCAAATATCACAATATAGTAAAGCGTCATCCTCCAAATCTCCTCTAGCTGAGTGTCAGCTTCCAGGATCCCTATGGGCGGAGTCTGGAGAGCGAGTCATCTCGTGGCCATCTCTATCTGTGATTAATGTTTGACACATGTGAGATACAATAATAAAAAACATAAGCTGCGCTTATAATATAAACACTCAAAAAAAGTGACATTTGGAAAGAGTGATGAGAAAAAAAAATGAATGAAAAAATATGATAAATAAAGGAAAGGTGAATTGCGTCCATACACAAATCAGAAACAGAGCACTGATGGGAGGAAGCAAGTCCAATGAGAAGGTGTAATGGCGCCACTACGTCAGTACGTAGCAGCGCCATTATGCCCCATGTGACCCCAGTACATGGGTGTTCGTTTTGTTTTTAAGCTTGCTGGCTAATTTTAAATGTGTTTTGCGGCGGTTGTTTTTCCGTTTGCTATATCTCATGCAATAAAGGCTTTTTAGATACTTTATTACACTATTGGAGTTCTTCGGTTTTACACTCATGGCCCTCTGGCCAATGAGTGATATCCTTATGCCGCGTACACACGACCGGACTTTCCGTCAGAGTAGACTCTGACGGTCTTTCTGACGGAGTTCCACTGAAACAGACTTGCCTACACACGATCACACCAAAGTCCGTTTGTTTAGAACTTGATGGCGTACGACGGGACTAGAAAAAGGAAGTTCAGTAGCCAGTAGCTGCCCTTGCGTCGTTTTTGGTTCTATTTCTAGGTCTCTCAGAATTTTAGAAGGAAAAAATCCGATAAAGCCCACACACGATCGGAATGTCCGACGCAATGATTCCGTCGGACCTTTTCTGCCGGAAAATCCGGTCATGTGTACGCGGCATTAGATTGGAATTTCGGCCCCCTTGTCTTTGAATACCATGGAGATCTTAGGCTACGGAGGCACAGGAGATTCATCTGTCCCTGCAGAGGGCTGTATCTGCTTGTGATTAAGACCTTGCTATTTAGGGGGTCCACTGTCTCTGGTAAGGGCACTTGTATACCAAGTGGGATTCACTTCCAATCGGGGATTTTCTTCACATCCTTTTTCCCCTCCTTTCTCCCTCTGTAAAGGTGGACGAACCCTGGATTTTGCCTTCTCATTGGACTTGCTTCCTCCCATCAGTGCTCTGATTTCTTTATGGACTCAATTCACCTTTCCTTTATTTATCATATGTTTTCATTCATTTATTTTTCTCATCACTCTTAACAAATGTCACTTTTTTTGAGTGTTTATATTATAAGCGCAACTTCTGTTTTTTATTATTGTTATTCACCATACCAGAGGTATTTGATGGTTTTTGTTGCAGCTGCATTTTTAGATATTTTTCTCTAGCGCGGTATTTACCCTTTTACACTTTATATTTATATGTGAGATACAGCTAGCACGGCTTAAGTGCTTTTTACTGAGAGTAGATTTCTATGTTTTTAAGCTCAATAAATATTTGATACAGAGAGCACTAGATTGCATGTATTTTATTCCCCTCTCTATATGTATATCAGCTTACCTGGAAGCTGACACTGAGCTAGAGGAGATTTGGAGGATTAAGGATGCCATATTTCCATCATTAAGTCACTTAGGCCTCATGCACACTGGGTGTTTTTTGACGTTTTTACAGCTGCTGTTTTTGGCTTCAGATGTTTTTTTCTACAGTCAATAAACTTTCCAGCATGTTATCCCATGTGTCCATGCACATATAGGCACTAACACTATCTGTTTTTGGCTGGGGCGTTTTTTGACTGTAAAAAACCCCCAAAACTAGTGGGTTCTGAAAGGAGTTTTTCAGTTGTAAAAACAGTCTAACATCAAAAAACGCCTAAAAACACAGATAAACGCTCAAAAGCGCAGCTCAACCGCATTTTTTTTAACCTTTTTGATCCCATTGAAAGAAAAAAATGCTAACGCTAAAAAACGTTATTGCAAAAACGTTTAAAAACTTTGAAAAACTCTCTGCAAAGCTACTGGCGTTTTTAACATGTTATTATAACGTCCAGTGTGCATGAGGCCTTAAAGGGAACCACTGCTTGTTGTGACCTGACTGGTAATGCAGGAAGCATGATATTGAGGTTGCTTCTCCTCTAACCAAAGTGCTTCCAGAAGTGCCATCTCATCACTATCATCCCTCTGACCAGCTACCCACCTCCACCAGAGCGCCCTTATCACCTCTCTGTATGATATTGAGGTGAGCAGCTAGTGGAGCACAAGTGGAGGCAGGCACTTAACACTGAATATTGCAAGAATTTTCACTTGGTGGTGGATCATTTATTATTATAAATGGAGTATTATTATTTGATTTCATTTATATTGTCACATCACTTTTATATTATTTTCATTATTTTGTTATATGGAGATTGATGCATATTTATTTGCTTATTCGCACATTGTTTACATCTGCTATATTGTGAGATTTAAGTTAACAGATTTATTAGAGGTTGCGCTACACTTTATAGTTTTCTTTATAGTACAGCACTCTCACCTGCTGTTCTATTATGTTCTGACGGGGGGACGCCCCCCCCCCCACCCCACCAGAACTCTCCGGTCAGCGCATTCAGACATTGGCTGAGAGCGCTGAACGGCAGAGCATTTTCGGTTATAAGCCTTCGACAGAAGATGATCGAATGGCCGGCTTCTGTCGGATCGGCTGCCATACACACGGGGTGAATGTCGGACGATGTTTATAGAACCGGCTGATGTCACCCAACATTCAGCCTGTGTGTGCTAGGTTTAACACTGAAAGCTTCCCAAGAAATGTAGAGAGAATGGTAAAAAAACTCATTAAAGTACTTGGACCAGGCTGTAATTTGCATCTGCAGTACAGTCTACGGGGGGGTCCAGGAACTGGCTTATACATCAGAAGACTGTCTGCAGGGAGTTTCAAAACCTTTGGTAGGTAGGATAGACCACACAGTGGCGGCCCGTATGGACGGGGTGCAGGAGTGCTCCCCCCTAATCCATCCGTCCGGCCCCTAATCTACATGCAGGGCGCCAGACGCATAGATTCCAATGGGTTTTTTTTTTCTTGAAGCACATGATTAGAGCCTGAGGTTCTAATTGGCTTCAAAAAAGGGTGGGCTAGGGGTGCAGAGCACTGCTCCCTGAGCCCACCCAGTTGTGGGACAATAGTGAAATAAATATTCACTATTGTCTTCCTGATTCTCCTCCCGTCCAATCAGGAAGCGGGTCCTAAGACCCGATTGGGAGTCTCTGGACCCACTTCCTTTTCAGCCAGGAGGAGAAGAAACAGCCCCGACTCTTCCTCCCCCCTGCCCCTAAGGTAAGGTCTGTCTCCTGCTGGGGGTGGATAGTTGTGGCGGTGGATCAGCGTTGCCTTCTCCTCTGTCTAACGTCAGTTGATCAGCACCTTCTTGTCCGCCGCATGTCTCCTGTAGGGGGGCCTGGTGCTTGCGGTGATTGTCTCCCTCCTGGGGGGGTTGGCGTTAGTTTGCTGCCCCCCCCCAAATATTTAGCACCAGCCGCCATTGAGTCCACATATATGAATTGCAACAGATAAACTCACCAGTGTGCTGCGGCTCCTTAATTGCCTAGTTACGGGGTGGGGCGGATCATGGACTAGGTTGTAATTTGAATCTGCAGTACAGTCTGGGGGGGGTCCAGTTTCAAATCTTTTGGTAGGGAAGATAGCTCACATATATGTAGTTCAACAGGTTATTTCGATTTTTGTCTGGAGTTCAGATCTAATCTAACTAGTCTTTTTAAAGACTGCAGTTATAAAACATTCAGTTCTGCTCCTGTTACTTTACATACTTACCGACGAATAAACTCTTCTGCACGAGCCAACTTATAATTTATGATTAGTGGTCCTTTAAACTCTCTCTTACTTAGTAGACCTTTATTAATATGAACACGAGTGTCTCTTCCATTTAGATTGATTGCCATGTATTTTCATGAGACATATATAAATGAAACAGACGCCCATGCCTTCTTGAAGCAAAGGAATCATGACTATGAATACAGATTTATGTTTTTTCCTGTCAGGTTAAAAGACAGATGTAGTGGTAATTGCATCTTCTGGCAGTCTCTGCCTTCATTGTGGAAATGAAATACTCTGTTAACTGTTTCGCTTTTACATCTTTTAGCTCACCCACTGGGAGAATGGAGGAGTGCTTCATTTTCTATTATGCCTGCTCATTGTATCTTCAGCCTGAGAGTTTGGACATGTTGATTACTTGTAATATATTCATACAGCTCTGTGTTTATTGGTTTAATGCACTGCCTTTGACCCACCTAACCATACTTTCGGTAATTGTGCAGAGGAGCCTATGGCATCTCAGCCCGTGAGATTACATTGTTCTAATGATGGTAATGATGATCATAATACAATGCAGCATTCTCCGTGAACCCGGTCACGCTTGATAAAATGAGCAAAACTCAAAAGACTGCACTTGTTCTATTCCATTGTTACCAGCACTTTATTGTCTGATTGCTTAAAATAGGAGGAAAAGCATGTCATTTATTAAAAAAAAAAACAAAAAAAATTGTCCACTATGGATCAGAGCACGTTTGCAATGGCTGCAGAGGCCAGAATAAATAGAAAGAAGGTAGAAAATCATAATACATTACTGTGCAAAAGTTTTAGGCAGGTGTGAAGAAATGCTGTAAATTAAGAATGTTTTCAGAAATAGAAGTGTTACTTGTTTTTATGAATTAACAAAATAAATGAATAGAAGAGAAATCCAAACAAAATCAATATTTAGTGTGACCACCCTTTGACTCAAAACGGCATCATGTCTTCAATTCTTTTAGATATACTTGCACACTGTTTTTGAAGAGGTTAGTTCCAAGGTAGTTTGTTCCAAATGTCTTGGATAACTAAATCAATATTTAGTGTGACCACCCTTTGACTCAAAACGGCATCAATTCTTCAATTCTTTTAGATATACTTGCACACTGTTTTTGAAGAGGTTAGTTCCAAGGTAGTTTGTTCCAAATGTCTTGGATAACTAACCACTGGTCTTCTGAGGATGTAGGTTGCCTCAAATCCTTCTGTCTCTTCATGTAATTCCAGACGGACTCAATAATGTTAGGATCTGGGCTCTGTAGGGGCCAAACCATCACTTCCAAGGTCTCTTTAATGAAATTGGCTGTATGCTGCATGCTTGGGGTCATTGTCCTGCTACAGAATAATGTTGGGGCCAATCACATGCCTCCCAGATGATATGGCATGATGGATAAGTATCTG
The DNA here is from genome assembly GCA_037952925.1 of Lithobates clamitans. Classification (NCBI taxonomy): domain Eukaryota; kingdom Metazoa; phylum Chordata; class Amphibia; order Anura; family Ranidae; genus Lithobates; species Lithobates clamitans. Next base: position 2,525,769 of record JBBGZY010000748.1, read on the forward strand.
CCTGTATTTCTCAGCATTTATTTGCAGAAATGGAGCACCAAAATTGCAAGTAACCTCCACCATGTTTCACTGTTCCCTACAGACGCTCATTATTGTAACGCTCTCCAGCCCTTCAGCGAAAAAACTGCCTCCTACTACAGCCAAATATTTCAGATTTTGACTCTTCAGTCCAGAGCACCTGCTGCCATTTTTCTGCACCCCAGTTCCAATGTTCTCTTGCATAGTTCAGTCGCTTAGCCTTGTTTCTACGTCAGAGGTATGGCTTTTTGGCTGTAATTCTTCCATGAAGACCACTTCATCTTATGAATCCCCCGATGATGTCAATTATGACGAAACACATTGGACCGATCAAACGCACGTGATGTCGCCACGTTTGCATGCCATCTATAGAATATCTGGATTTGTTCACTACTATGTTTGTATACGCAGTGCTGTTTTTATGATCTTCATGTGAGTAGCCTTGCACTTTACTTTTAATAAATGTGTTTAATGGATTCACACTATCTGGGCATATCTGTTTTGATTCTATGAGGAGTCTTGTACCATCATCGTGGACATATATTTCCAATATAATCCTGAAGAACCGGAGGTATCATTAGGATCAGATGTAATTATCTGGGTCTTAGCACCGAATACTAGGATATTGTTTGCAGGCCTTTCTGACTCTGTAATAGAATTCATAGATTCTGCTGAGAGTCCATCTAACTACTGGCGATGATCCACATGGTGAATATAGAAGTTTTCTGAGGCTCCTCATTACAGAGCGGTGGATGTCACTTTTCATTGGGACTGTTGTTTTCATCTACTCACATTTTAAACTGACTTACAATTTATATATATTTTTCACCATTTTTTGTTTATTTGCACAGTATGCCTGACTGTTTTTGCCAGCGGCTTTCTTTGTATATGCCAGCATGTTTTCCATTTTTTTTTATGATGTCTGGCCAGACTTCTCCTGACAGTAGATGAGTGTACCTGGATCCCACTGGTTTCCGCCAGTTCTGTACTGATTGCACTGCTGGACATCTTCCAATGTCAAAGGGACGTAAGCATGATGTGTCTTTTATCTGCTGCATTAAGTTTCCTTGGCCGATCACTGTGTCTACGGTCCTGAACATTGCCCGGTTCTTTGTGCTTCTTCAAAAGAGCTTGAACAGCATATCTTGAAACCCCAGTCTGCTTTGAAATTTTTGCCTGAGACAGACCATGCTGATGCACTACAACTACCTTATGTCCTGTTGCTGTGCTCAGTCTTGCCATGGTGTATGACCTATGACATGAAACTGTCTTCCACAACCTCACCTTAGTAGCAGAGTTTGGCTGTTCCGCGCCCAATTTTAAGCCTCCTACACAGCTGTTTCTGTTTCAGTTATTGACAACATACATATGAAACTGGTAATGATCATGATCATTAGCACCTGCTTGATATAATTGATTACTCATACACTTGGATCTAATCCTACAGAATTCCTGACTTTGTGCAAGTGTACAATGTATGCAAATGTAAGAATTGATGCTGGTTAGTACATTGTGGTGTCATTCAAAACAAAGGTATGTAACGTGCGTTGCTGCGCATTACAGCAACATGGAGGTGTGAATGGGCCCTGAGAACTTTGGAGAAATATTTCAGTTGATTCTAGAAGTGGCTTAAACTGACTTTGCCACTATTAAAAAAATAAATGAAAAAAAAAGGCTGGCCTGCACAGAGGCCAAAGAAATATCCATAGCAAAGAAAAATATTCATATCTATTTTGCTGTCCATGCCACTGAACTTTGCTGTCTTTAAGAAATAGGCTTTCAAGTGGTGTTCCGCCCAAAAAAAATAAAAATGAAAAGCCAACAGCTACACATACTGCAGCTGCTGGCTTTTAACAATAGGACACTTACCTGTCCTGGAGTTCAGTGATGTCGGCGCTGCAGCTGATGTTTCCATCAGCCGTCAGGTGCTGCCGCCGCCATTGCAGCTAAGGGTACCGGCAGTGTTGACGCTGGGAACCCGACTGCACATGTGCGAGGCCCCGCTCCTCTCTCCTACTGGCCTGGTGACAGGGAGAGGAGGAGAAGGAGGAGGAGGGAGGAGGAGGGAGCCCCGCGGTAATGCCACGGGCTGCGGCCTGGACTCCCGGAAGTGGGAACAGGAAACCTGTCAAAGACATGTATTTTGTCCCCCCTCCCCCCTCCGGAAGGTGCCAATTGTGGCACCAGGGGGAGAGGAGACAAATGACCGGAAATTCCACTTTTGGGTGGAACTCCGCTTTCAGATGCTTGGTCCCCTGTTGCTCTCCGTTACATCACTACTGTGTCCTGTAGTGACAAAGGAGCCTGCGGATGAAACCACAATGCAGAGCAGGGGATGCCAGCATGTGACACCCCAAAAAAATAATTTTTTCGGAAGTTTATTGCTGCAAGACAGCAGTTTCCTGGCATGGACAGCAAGATTGGTAAATATTATTGGTATTCTATGCAAGCTGGGCTTCTTTTTATATTTTTTTAAGAGCCACTGTGGAACTGTAATTTCTTCTTTAGCTTTAAATAGAGTGAGGAAAAGTTATGGGCTCATAGTGATCATGGATATTTCAAGCATCATAGTAAGCAAGAAGCCATAACAATAACTTAAATGAAGATTGTAATCTAATAAACAAAAGTAATAAAACATAACCATCTTATATTATAGTAGCAAACCATTCAACAAAGCTGTGGAAATGAATCACTCTCTCTCTCTCTCTCTCTCTCTCTCTCTCTCTCTCTCTCTCTCTCTCTCTCTCTCTCTATATATATATATATATATATATATATATATATATATATATATACACACACAGTATCTCACAAAAGTGAGTACACCCCTCACATTTTTGTAAGTATTTTATTCATTATATCTTTTCATGTGACCACACTGAAGAAATTACACTTTGCTACAATGTAAAGTAGTGAGTGTACAGCTTGTATAAGGTTTAGGCTTTAGGTCTGGAGACATGCTTGGCCAGTCCACCACCTTTACCCTCAGCTTTTTTAGCAAGGCAGTGGTCGTCTTAGAGGTGTGTTTGGGTTTGTTATCATGTTGGAATACTGCCCTGTGGCCCAGTCTCTGAAGGGAGGGGATCGTGCTCTGCTTCAGTATGTCACAGTACATGTTGGTATTCATGAACTGTAGCTCCCCAGTGCTGGCAGCACTCATGCAGCCCCAGACCATGACACTCCCAATCACCATGCTTGACTGTAGGCAAGACACACTTGTCTTTGTACTCCTCATCTGGTTGCCTCCACACACGCTTGACGCCATCTGAACCAAATAAGTTTATCTTGGTCTCATCAGACCACAGGATATGGTTCCAGTAATCCATGTCCTTAGTCTGCTTGTCTTCAGCAAACTGTTTGCGGGCTTTCTTGTGCATCATCTTTAGAAGAGGCTTCCTTCTGGGACGACAGCAATGCAGACCAATTTGATGCAGTGTGCGGCGTATGGTCTGAGCACTGACAGGCTGACCTCCCACCCCTTCAACCTCTGCAGCAATGCTGGCAGCACTCATATGTCTATTTCCCAAAGACAACCTCTGGATATGAGGTTGAGCACGTGCACTCAACTTCTTTGGTTGACAATAGCAAGGCTTGTTCTAAATGGAACCTGTCCTGTTAAACCGATGTATGGTCTTGACCACCATGCTGCAGCTCAGTTTCAGGGTCTTGGCAATCTTCTTATAGCCTGGGCCATCTTTATGTAGAGCAACAATTTTATTTTCAGATCTTCGGAGTGTTCTTTGCCATGAGGTGCCATGTTGAACTTTCAGTGACCAGTATGAGAAAGTGAGAGCAATAACACCAAATGTAACACACCTGCTCCCCATTCACACCTGAGACCTTGTACCACTAACGAGTTACATGACATCGGGAGGGAAAATGGCTAATTGGGCCCAATTTGGACATTTTTACTTAGGGGTGTACTCACTTTTGTTGCCAGCGATTTAGACATTAATGGCTGTGTGCAGGGGCGGACTGACAACATTCAGGGCCCCCAGACCAAATAAAGCAAGGGCCCCCTGTCAGGCCCCGCCCATCACCCAACCCTAACCCCGCCCATGGCCCGCCCCTGACCTAGCCCCTACATTTTGCACAAAGTACAACTTCTCCCTTTTTTTTATTGGACCTGGGGGGGGGACTCTTTCTAACAGAGTGTACAGTGAACACCTTCATTCACTCTGGTCCTCACAGGACCCCCTCCTTGTGCCTTGACTATCAGCCCTGCTCCAACCTCTCACAAAGTAGAAATAAAATTGGTAATAAAAACTGTGTAAAGCTCCTCTTACCTTACCTATGGGTACTGTAGCTGTGGCTGGTTCCCGCATCCTCTGTGGCTAGCTGGTTCCCACGTCCTCTGTGGTTGGCTGGCTCCTGCATCCTCTGTGGCTGGCTCCTGTGGGTGGCTGGCTCCCTGGTGTGGGTGCGTCACTGTGGGTGGCTAGCTGGCTGGCACCCTGGCCCTGCTATGGGTGGGTCATCATGGGTGGGTGGCTGGCACCCTGGCCTTGCGGTGGATGGGTCACCGTGGGTGGTTGGCTGGCACCCTGGCCCTGCTGTGGGTGGGTGGCTGGCTGGCTGGCACCCTGGCTGGCTGGTGTGTCCTCTCCGCCATTTTGGGCACTGTTTGCCGAGGTGAGGGAGGTATTTGGAGGGAAGTGGTGACCTTTGCCCTGTCCGGGACGGTAGATCTAGAAGGTTTGCAGCAGGCCCTGTGCGTGGAGACACGTGGCACAACACATAATGACGTCGCCTGCGTGTGCAGGTCCTCTCTGCGCCCATTTGAGAGTCTAAGTTAGAAAAAGCCCTCATCAGTACCCATCAATGCAGCTTCTCCAGTGCCTCTCAATGCAGCCTCATCAGTGCCAATCAGCGCAGACTCACCAGTGCCAATCAGCGCAGACTCACCAGTGCCAATCAGTGCAGCCTCACCAGTGCCCATGAATGAAGCTTCACCAGTGCCCATGAATGCAGCCTGATCAGTGCCCATGAATGCAGCCTCACCATTACCCCTTAATGCAGTCTCACCAGTGCCCTTAATGCAGCCTCACCAGTGCCCCTCAATGCAGCCTCACCAGTGCTCCTCAATGCAGCCTCACCAGTGCTCCTCAATATAGCTTTACCAGTGTGCCCCTCAATGCAGCCTCGCCAGAGTGCCCCCTCCATGCAGCCTCACCTAGAGTGCCCCCTCCATGCAGCCTCACCAGAGTTCCCCCTCCATGCAGCCTCACCAGAGTGCCCCCTCCATGCAGCCTCACCTAGAGTGCCCCCTCCATGCAGCCTCACCAGAGTGCCCCCTTCATGCATCCTCACCAGAATGCCCTCTCCATGCAGCCTCACCAGAGTGTTCCCTCCATGCAGCCTGATCAGTGCATGGGGGATAGCCGCCGGATCACACAGAGCAGATAATTCCCGCTGTGACACTCGGCGACCGCTGTCATCGGATGTCCCGCCTCCTTTGTTAGACGTCACGTGTCCCGGCATTGGACCAGTGAGACATCTATCAAAGGAGGCGGGACATCAGATGACAGTGGTAAGAGTGCCCCCTCCATGTAGCCTCACCTAGAGTAGCCCCTCCATGCAGCCTCACCTAGAGTGCCCCCTTCATGCATCCTCACCAGAATGCCCCCTCCATGCAGCTTTACCAGAGTGTTCCCTCCATGCAGCCTGATCAGTGCATGGGGGATAGCCGCCGGATCACACAGAGCAGATAATTCCCGCTGTGACACTCGGCGACCGCTGTCATCGGATGTCCCGCCTCCTTTGTTAGACGTCACGCGTCCCGGCATTGGACCAGTGAGACATCTATCAAAGGAGGCGGGACATCAGATGACAGTGGTAAGTGGGAGATCCCCGCTCTATGTAATCCAGCAGCGCCTGCCCTCCCCCTTACCCTCCGAGGCAGCGCTGGGGCCCGTGGTGATCACCAGCCCTAAAGTGGCGCTGGCGGGCCCCCTTTAGCAGCATGGCCCTCGGACTGTGTCCGAATGGACCGACTGGTCAGTCCGCCCCTGGCTGTGTGTTGAGTTATTTTGAAGCAAATTTACACTGTTATACAAGCTGTACACTCACTACTTTACATTGTAGCAAAGTGTCATTTCTTCAGTGCTGTCACATGAAAAGATATAATATTAACAAAAATGTGAGGGGTGTACTCACTTGTGTGAGATACTGTGTGTGTGTGTATATATATATATATATATATATATATATATATATATATATAAAATATTAGGTAACAGACATGATTTTGTTTTATACAAACTGTCTGATGCATTTGACACATTTGCTTATGAAAAAGAAAATATAATCAAATGTGACAAACAATAAACATATTATCCACATCTAAAGCTAATTATGTTTTATTAGACTCTTAGTGATGTGTGCGTCCATTAAAAACAGCTCAAGTATCCTTTATATTTTACTATTAATTATTATTTGTAATCCAGTTATTTTTATAGCTGCTATCAGGAGATACTGAGGTTTATTTCATTTGTATACTTTTCTATATATTTTTTTGGGAAAGTTTTTCTTTTTCATGCTATTTCCTTTATGAGTCATTTATACTGTAGAAAAAAATCAGAGTTAATACATTTATAGCACTTTATGTAATAAAAATTATGTTAATCTAGTTCCCGGGTGTTTAAATTAATTTCACTCTGCTACAGAGCTAGGTTGGCTTAAGATTTATGCATTGCAGTAAGACTTGGTAAAATGCACCTCTTACTATTGTTACCACAGCACGTAGTAATGTACCGTACAGTATGATCTTTGGTGTGCTATGTTGTGGTGACATTCATTGTAAAAAAAATGTCTGCATTTATGAGCACGGCATCCGATTCAAAATGTATGGGCTGCATAAATACAGGATTCCAATTGGTTGATAATTTTTTGACTGATATGAATCTGAATCATTCAAAAAATGTGGAATTAGTTAGAAAATTCATACACAAAACAAAATTAAATGAAGGGAAACTAAATGAATTCCGAAACAAATCAACTAAATAAAATTAGTAACATAACAAATCTATCCAAAACTAAACACACTTTTCCTCTCTGCACATGTAAAGTGGGGTATTTTTTTATCTTAAAGTGGTGTTCCACCCAAAAAAAAATACATGAATGTGCCTAAAAAAAATAAAAAAAACATTTGGAAATTTTTTATTTTTTACTCACCTCTAAATGCCTGTTGCTAGGGGGTCCCTTGTAGTCTGCCTCTTTTAGTGCCTGGGCTGGTGACATCACTTCCCCTCGGCACAGGAAGGGCTCAGCTCTGCTCCCTCCCTCTTGTCAATCATCTGGGACCCATTAAAGGTCCCAGATGACTGAGCTGCCAATCACGGCACGTGGCGCAGCTCGCGCATGCGCAGTGGGTACCCGACTGTGAAGCCAAAGCCCGGCGCCCACAGTTGCAATGCCGGTGCCGCCGAATGGAGGGGGAGACGAGCGGGGCTTCGATCCCCCACATCACTGGACCCTGGGACAGGTAAGTATCCAATTAAAAGTCAGCAGCTGCAGTATTTGTAGCTGCTGACTTTTATTTATTTATTTTTTTTTAATGGGAACTCCTCTTTAACTCTTTTGCTGCCAGGCCCTGCGCTCCATTTTGTACACTCAGATGGCCAGACCATTTTTGCATCTTTTCCTTTGGTTTTTATTTTTCACTTATAGCTTTCAGAATTTGTGAAAACCCCCCCAAACCATATATTTTCTGAAAGCACATGATAAGTAGAATAAAAAGAAAGTGCTACTGATTTTTTAGACCCTGCAGTGTTTGCGCAAATGTTTATCGAACCAATATATTTGCAAAAAATACACTAAAAACATTATTAGCAGATAAAAACACAGCAAACTTTACAAAATTCCTACAAAATATAAAAGCTTAACCTGTATTGAGTGAATAAATAACAAAATATTTGTAATTTTTAAATTGCGCCTTTTTGCGAAATGGTGAAAATTGAACAAAATTGTAAATATCCAAATTTCTCTAAAAATCTGAAGGTTATCATTTTTCCCTTACAGCTTTCAGAATTTGTGAAAGACCCCAAAAACCATATATTTTCTGAAAGCATATGACCTCTAGAATAAAAAGAAGGTGCTACTGATTTTTTAGACCCCAAAGTATTTGCGCAAATGTTTATCGAACCAATATATTGGCAAAAATACACTAAAACCATTATTAGCAGATAAAACACAGCTAATTTTACAAAATTTCTGCTAAATCCCTACTAAATATAAAAGCTTAACCTGTATGGAGTTAATAAATAACAAATATTTGTAAATTTTAAATTGCGCCTTTTTTTCAAAATGGTGAAAATTGAACGTACCCAAAAATTTCTCTAAAAATCTGGAGGTTTTCATTTTTCACTTACAGCTTTCAGAATTTGAAAAGACCCCTCAAACTAGACATTTTCTAAAAGCACATTAGAATAAAAAAAAGTGCTACTGATTTTTTGGGCCCCGCAAATAATTGCGCAAATGTTCATGATTTCGCTATTTTCACTAAAAATACATTAAACCATTAATATTACAGATAACTTACAAAATCCCTGCTTAATTAGTACTAAAGCCTCGTTCACATGTTGAATACTAAAGTGTATGCCCATGGAGGGCCATGTTTACCCGCACAGGAATGCACAGGTGTTCCGTGCATCCCCGTACAGGCAGTCCCATTTATTTTAATTGGGATGCATCGGCTGCACAGGCATAGCTGCTGTTCCCAATCTGACATTCATGTGGGTGTGCGTACATGACCCCGAACGCAGGCAGTGTAAGCTCAGGGACATGCATATGCGGACCTACATAGATGTAAAATTGGGAGCAACGGCTCTGTGCGTGCAGTTGCTACATCCCAAATGACATCATTTGGGATTGTCTGTAAAGAGATGCACGGAACACCCGCGCATCCCTGTAAAGGTACGCTGTGTATGCCCTGTGTGAACAAGACCTTAGGTCCCTTTCACACAAGCACAACGATCGTGTCTGCCTGTCCATTTTTCAGGCGGGCCTAATCGGACCTCCCATTGTTCTCTATGGAGAGGATGATGTAAATGGACATGTGTCCATTTACACCCACCTGCATCTGATGCAGTCCGTTAAAAACAGTCAGATGGGGATTCCATTCCCCATCCATCTAGCAGATCAGATCGGATGGAAATGGACAGGCGGTCCATTTTCATCCGACCGTCCCAAAAAGAATAGAGAGCTGTGTCCGTGTCCACTCTGCATCAGCGGAGTGGACATGGACTTGTCATCCGCCTGCTCAGCAGAGATTAGCAGACAGATCCCCCGCTGAGCCTGAGCCAATTAGAGCCTGAGGCTCTAATTGGCTTGAAAAAGGTTGGGCTCGGGCACATAGCTTTGCACCACGAAACCACCCACTTGTGAGTTGTAACAATAGCGAATTAATATTTGCTATCATCTTCCAACTTCTCCTCCTGCCAATCAGGATGGATCGGGTTGGCATGGAGGAGACGCTGAGGTATCCGTGGAGGGGTGAGTGCGGGGGTCGTCACCGTGGAGGGGTGAGTGCGGGCAGACCTGGGGGGTCTTACTATGTTTGTGTTTTTTTACTTTTTTTATTCATTTACTTGTTACATTTTTTTTTTACAGTCATTTAATTTTTATTTTGGGGGGGGTCTTTGGTGAGATATCAGAGGTCTAAACGGACCCCCATATCTCTTTTTTTTTATACAGAGAAAGGGACTGAAGCCCTCTCTTCTACAGGGAGGACTTTAGTAAACACATGTTTTCTAAGCCCACCAAGCCCCTACTTCACCCCCACCCGAACCTTTCCCCCCCGCCACTGGGATCTGTGCAGGGAGAAGATGCAGGTGAAGGGAGGGAAGAAGAGATGCTGCTCGGAGCGGCCATGAATCGGGGGTGCGGGGGCAGTTGGGGGGGCGATCTGACTGGTGGGGGGACACATCTGGACCCCCCAACCCCTATGCAGCACGTGAAGCCGGCGGAAGTGGAAGAGGAGGGATGCCGGCTAATGATGGTGGCTGTGGGGAGCGGGTTTGCAGGGGGGGGTTGGATCGGGTGGAGGGAGTAATCAATGCTGGGGGTGAAGAAGGGGGTGAAGGAGAAAGGAGAGTGGGGGGGCAGTTTTAGCTGGAAGGGTGCGGCAAGGGTGGAGAGGCAGGGGACAGGGAAGCGGCGGCATGGGTGGCGGGGCGGTCACATTAGGGGTTAATAACTCTGATCAGCGGGTTGTAATCCGCTGATCAGAGTTATAGAATTGTTCAGCAGAGGGAAAAATGAGGTCCTTACGCCGTACTGACCTGGCCACCTGCAGGCACTTCTTGACATCCGTACGGTGTACGGACCTAGCAGTGAAAGGGAGAGAATGCTTTAAGGAAAAAAAAAAACATTTCCTGACAGCTCAATGTCAGCACACACATGGGTACGGGTCCATCCCCACAATGATAGGACGTTTAACTCATACATTGTACAACCTGAACCAGCACCACGTTCCTCTCTTTTCCTACTCACAGTGCTAGCAGGAGCAATCAGTGCCTACCGTGCTGGGGTAAACCCCTGCCCGTCCATCCATGTCTGCCTTGATGCAGTCCCCACTGAGTGCTTCTAAATGGAGCAGGGTGCGGGAACCCCACTGCTGGTTTTCAGGGTCTTTGTTGTGTGGCTGTGTGGAGGGTTGGCATAGCTTTTCCATCGTGGAAGGAACAAGGATCCCGGCTTCAGAGTTGCTGGAACGCACATCCTGCGTTCCAGCCAGACAGCTTCACTAAAGGCTTCTTGCTGATCTGTGTGGATTGCCATTGGACAAGGCTGAATCACGTGACTACAGACTCACCTAAGCTGCCGAGATGTCAGGTCAGCTGTTTGCTCTCTCTCAAGCTCTCTGCACAGATGTTGTGGTGTTCTGTACTGCCACCTGCTGTCCAAGCCTGGTACTGCAGCCAGAAGGTATTTTCCTGCATGTAATTGCTTCTGAATGCCTGGAAGGAGTTTTGCCTAGCACTTAGCATGAGGTTAACCTGACTTTTTATTACAGAATGAGCCAACCCCTCCAAAAGACCAGCATATGCAAAGAAGGTATGGCGATTGCTCAATATATATTTAAATATATTTATTACTTTTTTTTTTCTTTTCTCATTCCCCTCCTCCCTCCTCCCTCGTGAGCTGTCAAGGTAATGGCAGATTTATTGTAGTCCTTCCATATCTCACCGTTCTCCCGGTGACTGTGCCTCCTCTTCAAGACATGGATCCAGATCAAGGAAAGGCATCATTCAAGTCACAATGTATCCCATCTCTCCGCTTCTCCTTCATTAAACTTCAGCCACCTCAGGAGCGTGATGAATCTGATCATTACTCACAGCCACAACTAAGGGGATGCTGGGCCTGTCCAAACGTTGCCCTTCCTGGCAAATTACTTGTAAAACTGGCTTCTTGGAGGCCACGAGGGAGAGGGAGGTAGACAAATCAAAAAGAATGTAATTTATGAAACAAATGTTTCAAGACACCTTGGAAGCATTTGCTAATCAGAGACTCCCTGTGCAAAGGATGGCCTCCGCTTCCCAGAATGCACCCGTGTTGCAGCTACCAATACCTTCTGAAGCTTACGCCTCTGGCTCTGATCCAGGAGAATCTCAGATGAAAATGAAGATCAGGGGGAAGGTTTGATTTCAACGAGGTGAATGATTTTGTGAGGGTGGTCAGGTGTGCCTTGGTATGGGAGGACGAGCTGGTGGCTCGACCCAAAAGGAAGAAATATTTCAACCATATCGGGAAAACTGTTGGGTTTTTCTTTCCTAGAAGAACTCAGAGATACATTAACGGGAAAATGGACCCCAGATAAATAACAAATTTTCTTTTCCCAACTGTTTGTCCAAACTTTATTCTTTCAGGAAAGAAGACCTCAAGTACTGTGACGAGTCACCGGTTGTGGATGCTGCCTTGTTGAGGTTGGTAAGGCATGCGACCCTGCCTCTAGAAGACACAGTATCGCTTAGGGGTACCATAGACAAGGAGCTGACCTTGACCTCAAAAGATTTACATGTTAAAGACCTAACGTGTTGGAACAGATATATAAGGAAAGAACACTTCAAGATGGAATCACGTCAAACCATACTGAAAGTTGGTTAACCAGGAGATTGGCGGCTATCCGTGGATCTAAGAGATTCTTATATTGATATACCGATACATCAAAATTGCCAAAATATGTCCGCTTCGCCTTGGGGCCTCTACACCTTCAGCTTGTTCATTTGCCCTTCAGGCTTACAACCTCTCCAAGGGTGTTCTCCAAAGTTCTCCCCTCCCTGGTGGTCCTTTTGCGGCAGAGTAGAGCTCGATTTTACCATTGCTTTTGCCGGCCCACAATCGGGAAACTCTTCTTTCACATCAGACGCTAGTGCGGTCAGTTCCTCAGGACTTTGGTCGGCTGATCAACTTCATAAAAAAAAAAAAAAAAAAAAAGCAATCTCACACCTACTCAATGCCTCATATACCTGGGAGCGTGTATAGACACTCATCAAAGCACGGTGTCCCTTCCATAGTAGTAGAAGATTCCAGCGATTCATCTGAGATTTTGTTCTGCACTGATAGCCAACTTTCTCACAGCCAAACAGTGCCAACAGGTAGTGGGGACAATGGTGGCTGCAATACCCATGGCCAGATGGGCTCAGTGGAAGACCCAAGCTTTCTGATTCAGTTTCCTGTCCCGCTGGAAGTCAGGAAACACAAGCCAATTGATTCAAACCTCATCACAGGTGAAGAAGGTTCTGAGCTGGTGGCTAAACACCTAGAATCTTTTGTCCTGTCACTCCCTTTTGCTGATTGCCTGGATAGTATTCACAACCAATGCCAGTACTCAAGGCTGAGGAGCTACCTGCCAGGGGAGAGTAGCCCAAGACAAGTGGCCCTGCCAAGTAAAGAATATAGTGTCTAACATCCTGGACATGGGAGCTGCCTTTCAGGCCCTTTTTTGCCTTTCAAGTTACAATTCAGGGATGTTCAGTCGATTCTTCTCCATCTGCAGGCAGCCTACATTCTAGGTCCCTCCAATCTTGAGGCGGACTATTTATCAATACATCAGTTAAACAATGAAGAAGTGGTTCCTGAATCCACAAACCTGTAAAATGTTGATATGTTGGGCTTTTCAGCCGGGGGTGGACCTATTTGCATCCCTAGCAAATGCCAAACTGCCAATGTTTTAAGCCACAGTTCTGCCAGTAATACCCAACTGACCCAAGTGTCTATGGTTTCCACTTCTACTGAGTTTGAGGCCACCAAAGTCAATTCCAGTAAACCTGGGACTGCTGCCTCTGGGTCCAGTGCTTCATCCATCTCCTCAGAGGCTGTGGTTGCAGGCTTGGATTTTGAAAGGCAAAGGCTGATCGAGGCAGGCTGTTCAAATGCTGCATTTGGTACCCTGCTAAAGTCTAAGAAACTGAGCACTAATGCAGCTTACAAAAAAGTGCGGATCAAATTCCAGGACTTGTCTTCCACCCAAGACTTCTCTCCTTCCTCTCCCCAAATAAGTAATATTTTGGACTTTCTTCAAAAAGGCCTAGACATGAATCTAAGTCTTAGTACTCCTAAGGGTCATGCTTCAAGCCTGTCTGCCTTCACAGGGATTCAGTGGGCTGCCAATAGCCTTGTAATTCAATTTTTTAATGCGGCCTGTGGTTAAAGCCGCCAAGAAAATTTTGCCTTCCTAAGTGGGACCTATCCGTGGTCACAAAATATGTCCCTTTGGCGTCTAACCTTATAAGCAGGCTTTTTGGTCACAATCTCCTTTGCAAGGAGAACCTTTTATGTGGATAGAGTGGTCCTAGTTCCACTGCTAGGATTCCTGATGAAGGTGCCTACTGTATTCCATCTAACCAGGAAATCGTTTTGTCGACATTCTTCTCGGTTCAAAGCCAACTCGGTCCTCTCAACATCAGGAGAATCTGAAACTCCTATAGAGGTCACATCCTCCCTAAGGTCTTCAGTTCACCTCTTTCTGTTTCCAACAGGATCAGGCAAGGGCTCAAAGCATTCAGCAAGCTAACCACTTCCTGTATAGTTAAGCTATAACCTTGGCCTATAAGGAGAAGGGGTTGGCATTGCCTGATGACATCAGGGAGCATGCTACTTGCAGTATTTCTACATACTGGGCAGCAGAGAAGGGTGTATCCATGGAAACTACCTGCAAGGCGGCCACTTGGTCACCAAGACATACCTTCCTTACTTACTATTGTATTGAGCCAGCTGCCTTAACTACAGTGGAGTTGGGTGCAGAGTCATGGGTTCTGTGGCACGTTGATTAAAACTGTTCTGTAAGCATACCCACCCTGTATCTTCTCTAGTTATTTCCCATGTGAAAATTGAATATCCAATACTCACCGCGATTTTCCTTTCCTGACTGGCTCCATGTCAGCACACCTGCCCACCCATTCTGAGTGCTAGTTACAGAACGTGGTGCTGGCTCAGGTGCTAAAATGTATGCGTTAAACTTCTTATTGTAGGGGTGGGTGGGGCCCGTGCCCATACCCATGTGTGTGCTGACATAGAGCCAGTCAGGAAAGGAAAATTGCGGTAAGTATTTGATATTCAATTTTCAGTTTTTAAGGGTTCAAGGTAAAAAACCTTTAGAACCATTTCAACTGGAAATGCCAAACAATGATGTGCATACGCATTTCTGTATGCTTCTGAAGTGTGTGTTTCTCAAGGGATAGATACTATCTTAAAACGAATATATACTTCCTTATTCACGGAACAGGTGTTTGCACTCGTACTTCATATTCATATTTGCCTTTGATTGAGGAAAGTTGTATGCACTCCTCTGCCATTTCTCTTTCATGCAAACATGATTTTCCCCACATTTCTTGTGATGAAATTCCAGAAGGACCTTTGGCTGTTGCAGCTAGAGAAGACGGTTCTCAGGATTCATGAGCAGCACAATTATCCTCCATTACCTAGTAAATGAAGCACAACCATGAAACAGAATAAAATATGGAACACAGATGACTAAAAATGTTTTTAATTTATGTTAACATGTTCTGTTTCAAATGCAGCTTTATGTATGTATGGTCAGCTGGTGATTTTGCACCATCCACAGGCAGCCTATCTTTTCAATAAGACACATAAGTTGAATCCAACGCAACTTTACTTCAACTAATTGTAGTACAGAAGAAGTTTTTTCATTTTTTTGAAGTATAAGAATGCAATTACTTTCCCTTGTCTGTGTGGATATGGGGAGGGTCTAGTTGGACTAAACTAACTAGCACTAAACAGAAGGATTAGACAAAGAAAGATGCCAAAATCACATTGTAAACAAGTTGTAGTGACCCAAAACCATCTCTAGAAGTCAACATACTACAAAACACCAGCAACCTAATGCAGTTTAACCCCTAGGTGCCGAGTGCACGCAAATATGGCACTTCTAGGTGGCCAGGCTTTGGCGTCGCAGGGCCGCATATTTGTGTGCATTAGTGCCGATATAGCGCGCAGGGTGCATGCTCTCGGCACAGTGACCATCAGGTCACGAAACACTACCGATTGCTTCTTACGATCGTGAGTTTCTGATTATGTGACAGCCAATCACGGCAGTCACAAGCCCCGCCCCGCTTTCCGGAATGCCAAACCCCTTAAAGGGCTGGCAGGAGCCAACGAAAAAGGGTTAATACAAGACATAAAAACACATGAAAGTGGGGAAGAACATATAAGGAAGATATACTGTATACATCTCTAAAAATATAGTAGTTCTAAAGGCAGCACAACTTTTACCTTAATGCATTGCCTGTATTAAGGTAAAAACTGTCCCATTGGTTATATTGCCCCCTTCACCCCCCTTACTTACCTGAGTTCTATCTCATTCCAGCATTGCTCTCTCTGTCTCTCCTCACAGGACTTCAAATCAAATCTTGTGAAGAAAGAGCAGTGGTTGGGCCAAGCCAACCTGTGTATGTCTATAGACACACACTTCCCAGCTCGGGAGCGAGCCCACAAGTGTCCCCTCTTAAGAAGGGCCTTCTTATGGTGATGCACCAAGAAGAGGAGGAGCCTCGAGCACCAGGAAGAAGAGATTTGGGGCTGGTCTGTGCAATACCATTACACAGAGCTGGTAAGTATAACATGTTTAATATGTTAAAAAAAACTCAAGCCTTGCAATCACTTTAAGTTAGTTATATATTGAAGAATACAGACATGGTAATGCCATCTTTATATAATAATGAAATAACTTGCCAAGGATCCAGCCTCTTGGCAATTGAACCACTTGTAAAACTTCAAGAAATGGCTCCCTCCCACTTGTCAATAGTAGGTGTTCTCCGGACATATCTCTAATGCCCCGTACACACGGTCAGATTTTCCGACAGAAAATGTTCGATGGGAGCTTGTTGTCGGAAATTCCAACTGTGTGTAGGCTCCATCGGACATTTTCCATTGGAATTTCCATCACACAAAATTTGAGGTCTGGATCTCAAATTTTCCGACAACAAAATCCGTTGTCGTAAATTCCGATCGTGTGTACACAATTCCGACGCACAAAGTTCCACGCATGCTCGAAATCAAGCATAAGAGCCGCATTGGCTATTGAACTTCCTTTTTCTCGGCTCATCGTACATGTTGTACGTCACCACGTTCTTGACATTCAGAATTTTCGACAAGATTTGTGTGACTGTGTGTATGCAAGACAAGTTTGAGCCAACATCCGTTGGAGAAAATCCATGGATTTTGTTGTCGGAATGTCCAATCGCTGGTACGGGGCATAACCCAAACTGTTGCTTTTTTTGTACTGAGCTGCGGGGTGGAGAATGACCTAGTCTGCAGCTCATTGGAATACAAAAAAGTGGGAGTTCAAAGTTTGGGTTATAGATAAATTCGGAGGATGCCCAAGCTCATCTCTAGCCAACTTCTAAATATAATCTGCTTTCAGAAGGAGAGACCAAGCTGTTTTCATTTCACACTTAAACACGCACTACAACTCATTGAGTCAATTGCAAATTAAGCATGAAATATGTGCATCAAGTGAATGATAAATATGCAGACACGTGCTTTTCTGTATCCATGCTACAAAAATGGACAAATGACATCATAAAAGTGCTAAAATTTGAGTAAATGAAGTCTATTATAGA
The DNA here is from genome assembly GCA_037952925.1 of Lithobates clamitans. Lineage (NCBI taxonomy): Eukaryota > Metazoa > Chordata > Amphibia > Anura > Ranidae > Lithobates > Lithobates clamitans. Next base: position 2,542,868 of record JBBGZY010000748.1, read on the forward strand.
ATAAAGTTGGCACATAATTATTAGCTGAAATAAGATGTGCAATTTGATTTCAATCTTTACTGAAATAGGCTGATTTTACACATGGTACCTTTTGTTCCTGTGCACTTGCTGTAAACTGCAGCAAGATGGATTCTTTTAAAACACACTACACAGTAACAGAATTCTTTATGCACTTTAAGTTTAGGAAACTTCCTTGAAAACACAGAAATGTGAACTGGCCTCAAATTGGAATTTTACCTTTAAAGGAGAAGTATGACCAAAGTCATACGGTCTGCTGTCAGCTCACTTCACTCAGCTGGTTCAGACTCTGGAGAGGTTCCAACTTTAGTGTCAGGATCCACCCAGATGCCTGAATCTGACTCAGACTCTCAGTAGGCCGCTGAGAGCCTGAGTCAGTTGTTTCTGCCCCCTCTACAGCTCGGCGCTCCAGTGAGCCCTGGAGGAGCATATCATAGAGCCAGTGACTGACAGTCACCACTTTCTGCTCATTGTAGACTGAGTTATCAAATCAGTTTGTGATCTTATGCTGCATCCACCTTGTTGCATATGTATGGTTTTTTTTTCAATCATGAAACATTACAAGAAGAAAGGCTTTCTCCATGCAGAAGAGTCATGCTCTGCCTCTTCTGCATAAAAAGCATCTTACACTACCGCTTGTAAAACTTCTTTAGAATGTACACTTCGGTGTGCATGCGCACTTCGGTGTGCAGTCCTGGCATGCCTTTGTGCCACAATGAATAAACTCCCTCATGCATGTGCAGGAGTTACATGATCCTGAACACGAGAAAACAAGCCGTAACCCAGAAAAAGACCTGATAAAGATGCCAATGCTAGCCAGGAGGCTTGGGGTGTCGCATTGCTGGAGAGGAGTATAGTGGGCTTTAGCTCAGCTTGAATCTGTGCTTTGCCAATATAGTTTAAGCCAGCCCCACCAGCTGCAAATATTTACCTTCCCTTCATTCCCCCACATATCTGTTCAGCTGCTCAGAGCAAAGAGAGGAAGCTATATGTAAGGCTCATTCACACGGGTGATGAAGTGCATTTACAGTGAACAGGTCATTTTTTTTTCTGTGTTCCTAGTGCTGCGGCATGGCCTATTAGGATGCAGCAGCTGCACAGACACAGCCACTCATCTAATGTGACAGGCTTGTTGGATCCGAATGCACCCTGTTTGCCTTGGAGGCTGCGGAAGGGGGTGAGTCACATATAGGAACTGTCATGTAATATTTATGGGGACCTTAGTAATGGTGCCAAAATGTAGGCACAATGGCATGCCTGTATGTATTTGTTAATCGTCAACTAGCTAGAGAGCCAAGTTCCTCTACCCCAAACTCCATTATCAATGTCTTTATGGACCTTGCTTTGTGCACTGGTGCTCAGTCATGTTTGAACAGGAAGGGGCCATCTTCAAAAGTTGGGAGGATAAAATTGGACAAAATGTCTTGGTATGCTGACGCCTTAAGAGTTCCCATCACTGGAGCTAAGAGGCCAAGCTCAACCCCTGAAAAACAACCCCACCCCATACTCCCCCTCCACCAAATCATTTGGACCAGTGCACAAAGCAAGGTCCACAAAGACATGGATGAGCGAGTTTGGGGTGGAGGAACTTGACTGGCCTACACAGAGTCCTGACCTCAACCTTGTAGAACACCTCTAAGTTGAATTAGAGCAGAGACTGAAAGCCGGGCCTTTTCATCCAACATCAGTGCCTGCCCTCACAAATGCGCTTCTGGAAGAATGGTCAAACATTCCTATAGACACACTTCTAAACCTTGTGGACAGACTTCCCAGAAGAGTTGAAGCTGTTATAGCTGCAATCGGTGGGCAAACTCAATATTGAACCCTACCGACTAAGACAGGGATGCCATTAAAGTTCATGTGCGTGTAAAGGCAGGTGTCCCAATACTTTTGGGAATATAGTGTAACTGCACATGAATATTGCAGCAGAGTAGTAGTAGTAGGGGCCTCTGAGGATGATCACAGTGCTACGTCCAATTTGACATTGGAGATCTAAAGACAATAGAGCAGTGATCCGGAGATCCTCCAGCCATTGTCCAACCAGTCTGGAACATAGCTTCTCACCATGAAAGAAGGACCTCAAACTTCAAATGTGTCCGGCAAACACCTAACACATCCACACACCCATGTAATCTTATAACCTTATCTTATCTTGATCTGTGCTTTAAGAGCTGTCCCCCATGACTTGCACCAGTAAACACATTGCATTGTTTACACTTAACCTGCCTGTGGTCTTTGCTGCACACTGTAAAACTCAGCAGCATGTAGAGTAGGGACAAAAATAAAAAAGAATGCATCAGTTCCACATGCCTGTGTGTTATGTTTATTGGGAAGAGGCATACATAATGATTTCTATAGTGCACTGCATTGCAGCCATTGAAAAATTAAAAAATCACAGAAGGGTAAAGGCAGGCAGCCACTAGATAAGTTGGGCTAAATAATGCCTCTCTCGTATCATGCGGCTTTAAACAGCCAATTGTGGAAAACAGAAGGAATATCTAAAGGGATTCTTGATGCTTTCCCTATTCTCAGTCTTTGGTTGGCTGACCTGGGCTCACAGTCACTGCCAAGTACAGTATAGAATGCAGATGGCCTAAAAGTAAACAATGTGAAGTTTATACTCACTTAGACCTGTGATGACAGCTTGGAGCACAGCAAAAGAAAAAAGAAAAAAAAAACAGCTTATATTTAAAAAAATGGGTGTAACCAATGGATATAAAAAAAAATGCTCTCCACTGTTGAGACAAACAATCGGGGCAGTTATTAAACCTGTCCAATTGCTAGTGCAATATGTTAATTCTAATGTTGGCATCTACTTCCTCCCCACTACTTTTTTTCCCAATTCTTTTGTGTTGAAACTACTTGTGATCTGGGCTTGGAAGTTATTAAAGAACTATGCTGCTCTCTAGTGGTTGCATGCCCCGAAGGTAGTCAGATCATGCATGCACAATTGACCGTCCTCTGAAGTCAATGGCCGACCTTAAGGGGGACAATAATTAATTGGATTTAATGCAATGAGCTGATTAAATGTTCTATGTGTGCAATATCTGCTGACTACTCTCAAGGTTTAAATTCTATTGTGAGGATACAGGTGAGAAGAATAGATACGTGGCTCCCAAGGGCTTTATTTCTAATAAAATCTTCTAGCGTTCCTCATCAATTTTAACAAAGTCATGGATTGTGTTTTTAAACCACAGGGTAAATTGGTCTTGTTGCATGTGCATTCATGTGTATATATATATATATATATATATATATATATATATATATATACGCACAGTATATACATTTGCTTATATTCTCAATGCTTTTCGGTGTCTTTCCTTTCCCTTATGACTTTAGGATGAATAAGCAAGAGTGTCAGGTAAATATTCTACATGGTACATCTGTATGTCAATAGAGTCCATAGGTGGAATATTGATATCGGATTGCTATTATTAAGCATCTATATTGATGTGAAACGCGTTAGCCTGTCTGTACCTTTGATCACCATGATGTAAGAGATTTTGGATCTTCTACACTGTTTTGCCACGAAAAAAAGGTGATATTCGGAGTGCGGCTGTTCAGATTTTTTCTTCAATCTATCAGATTGCCATGGTTGAAAATGGGGCTCCTGCATTTTAACAATGAATGATGTCATTTTCAGAAACATTACAGCACTGACAATACCACTTTATTCCTATTAATAATGCATACATTTTAAACTGATGTCCTAAATCTGTTTTTTTTTTTTACAATATATACATCTTTGTTTTGCATATTTAATACACAGTAAATGGATTCCAGAATGCTATGGGACAGGACGGCAGTCCCCTGTTGGACACCATTTCCTTAACTGAACCTTTGACAGTGCTGTGCAGAGAGAAAGGGGAGAATCCATGAGTCACTGCTTTGATGCATTCAATTATGTATGTAAATTTCAACTTCAGCTATTGAGCTCTGTGAACAACATTCTTTTTACAAAAAAAAGAGAATTGGGAAAACCTGTGAAAAGGAACTTAAATATCCATGTTCTGTTTGGACAAAAGAATACATATGTCCATATTCAACATTTCATATTAACCTGGCAAAAAATTATTAATAATAACTGAAGATTTTAGTTCTGGCCATATTAAATAAAGAGAAAAATGTACAAACTCACCATAACAAAGATCATATTAGGGTTTCCTATAAATTTTGTGTCTGCAGAAATATGGGATCTGATAATAGCAATTTCTCATTGCTCTTTGTCACGTTGTTCCTGAAGAAGTCTTTACAATAATATGGATGGGGCAAGCTGATATCATTATGCTGCATGCTGGAACTCTTGTTGGGAAATAGTGAACATACGGGTCTCTGGAAACATGGCTTTAACTATACACTTTTATCGTTTGAAATAAATGCAAGATTACGCGATTAGGAGTGTTTATCTTTGTTTTTGGATAACATTGTGGATGCAATTTCTTAAAGGGATACCACTCTCCTGATATACATTAGAGCTATACTATATGCCTGTGGGATGTTTAGAAATATATTTTTTTTTGAGTGGTTTATTATGACCTAACTATTATTTGGAAATCATATCTATTAGTGAGTGTGGTTGACAAGGATGGAGGGATCCACAAGATGTTGTGTGACACAGGTTGGATAAGACATTTATCACTTTACATGCTTGATGCTGGATATGAACAGTATTGTTTATTTCAAGACATGATCACAGTAATCTCTTGTAGATTTGGCGCTGCCTTTGTGTATATACATTTTTAACACCCGCCCCCCCCTAGTGTTGCTAGAGTAAGGTTTTTTGTTTGAGTGTAGGTAAATTTGTCCAGGAGGCACGTGAGCAAGGAGAGGACAGCAGGAGGACACTGCCAGGCAAACCTCCAGGGAAGAAGACAGCCAGGTGGGCTGGTGAGTGGCACACAGTCAGGAGGACTGTGAGGACTGGGAGAGAGCAGTCTGGGATGGATGCAGAGTTAGCCGGGAGGACTGTGGTGGAACAGGCAGGAGAAAGGGGTAGCTGCAGTGAGGTGGGCTGGCAGTGCCTGAAGAGGTGGTGCTGGGAGCAGTAGCCACAGATAGGACAGCTGTGCACTAGGACTTTCTTTGCTAAACCAAAGGGGCCCGCGATCAATGCGTGTAAGGGGCATCTAAAAAAATGCCCCAGGATAGGAAGTGATGTTCTGCCGCCCATGCTGTCCCCATACAATGGAATATGAACATCCTGTGAGGATTATTTATATAAAGAGGTATAGTGGATGATATTGTCATGCTCCTGAAGATGCGCATGGCGCGTAACGGCCATAGAGCTTGACTTATATGCCAGAGGTCATGCTTTCTCAGTTTGGTGGCATACTATGCAAGTTTATGTGCCTCATGTTTTCTTATGCACTTTATATGGACTGCATGCACCGTTAGTTGTAGAGTCCAAAACACCATTCCCTGTTTGTGGTTTGGTGGTTTTTTTTTATTAGTTTTTTCATATTTTAATTAATACTACACTATTTTTTGTGGTGTTGTTGATCCTTCTATCTGGCTTGATTGAGCAGTTTCCCTGATGACTTCACCTTTAAAGTTTGAAGATCTACCACATCCATAGAGTATCAGATGTATCTTCAGGAAGGAAGACCATTGAATACTGAATGCGCTTTTGCTGTCCTATAACTTAGACAGCAACTGGTTCTGGTGAGTGTGCACTCCTTATATTTGGTGGAGGCAACACACAGATGGTGATTCACTGAAATTGTGGAGTAATAACACTGGAACTTTTTCATTTACACTCATGGACTTTTATTCACTTTATTGTGATCTATTTTATTTGATTTAAAACTCTGGGGGGTTTTTTATGCACATCTGTATACTTGTTGAAGAGTATCACTATTATTCATACAGCGCTGCTTTTTTCTTTTTTTATGTACTATTTGTGTTTGTATATTTGCACATATTGCATGCTGCTTTTTCCAGACCAGTCAAGCGCTGACAGCTGACTTTTTAGTGTCATGCCACGTACACACGAGCAGACTTTACGGCAGACTTTGTCCGGCGTACTTTGACGGACTTTACGACGGACTTTCCGAATGAACGGACTTGCCTACACACAATCAACCAAAGTCCGATGGATTTGTAATGTGATGACGTACGACCAGACTAAAACAAGGAAGTTCATAGCCAGTAGCCAATAGCTGCCCTAGTGTCGGTTTTTGTCCGTCGGACTAGCATACAGACGAGCGGACTTTTCGACTGTACTCAAGTCCGTCGGACAGATGTGAAGCATGTTTCAAATCTAAGTCCGTCAAACTTTTGAGAAAACAAAGTCCGCTGGAGCCCACACACGATCCAATTGTCAAACGAAATCCGGTACGCCGGACAAAGTATGCCATAAAGTCCGATCGCGTGTACGCGGCATAAGGGGCATCTGCTACTGGTCAAATTGAGCCTTTATTAGACCATCCAAACAGTGCCAGCTGGTCCTGGGTGTTGTAGTTTCATGAGCAAGAGTTGTGCTGGAGGAGAAGGAGTAGATCCGAAAGGAAGTTGGTGCAGGAGACAGAGGTCTGTATATACGGAGGTATATGGTTGTCCCTGAGGACTTTACTACACTGATCAAGTGGGCATCCCATATTCCCCATCCAAGTTTAATCCCTAAATAAAGCAAAAAAAAAAAAAGCTGCTCGGACTGTTTCCTGACTCCGTGTGGTGTGGAAAATGCAGTGTGCCTGGCTGTGCAGGGTGGGGGATCCCATTCACCAGCAGCTCCTACGGGTGTAGCACTAGACATTATTATTTCTACTGAATATTAAGGGCGAGCTGCTAATGTACATTTACCTTGATGTAGGTACTTATTCAGTGTTGGATATTACATATTTTATATTAATCAGAAAGTATTTTCTTTTTCCCGTCAGATACACCAAAACACAGCACTACAATCAGTGTTTTTACATTATGATCCTGTGTGTTCATGCCTATGAGACAGTGGCCGTAGATTAAAGATAAAAGAAGATTAAGGCACACAACCTGCTGGCTCACTTTTTTCAGTAATTTTCCTTTGTCTAAAAAAAGTGGTTTGATTTTCATTTGTTTCTGCTTGGTTGTAAGATGTGCTCTTACAACACAGTTGTATTTTGTGATTCAAGAAAGCTAGTCTAGTAAGTAAAATTTTAACATATTTTTTTTTTTTTTATTTCATTTACTGTATTTTGTTTTATATGAAATGTGAAGCTTACGCGTTTAAAAGGCTGATGTTTAATATAATATAATATATAACATTTCTTTGTACAAACCCAATTTCCAAAAAATTGGGACATTGTTTAAAATCTTCATAAAAACAAAATGCAATGACTTGCAAATCTCATAAACCCAAAATTTTATTCACAATAGAAAATGTACCATTTTAAGAAAAAAAGAAGGGCATTTTGAAACTGAAGGCAGCAACATGTCTCAAATCGGTTGAGACAGGTCAACAAAAAGCTGGCAAAGTGGGGTTTATTTACTAAAACTGGAGAGTACAAAATCTGGTGCAGCTCTGCATAGAAACCAACCAGCTTTCAGGATTTTCTGTCAAAGCTTAATTGAACAACGAAAAATTAGATGCTGATTGGCTACCATGCACATCTGCACCAGATTTTGCACTCTACAGTTTTATTAAATCAACCCCATTAAGGGCCTCATGTACACTGCAACTGCTAAACTCACATTTAGAAGCAGTTAGGCTTTTTTTCAGCAGCCCCTGAACTCTCCTCAATGTTATCTTATGTGTACATGTACACTCAGTCATTTAAAGGAATTTAGAGGCAGTAGAGTTTAGGGACATTTTTCTGAAAGCAGAAATATTGTGTTAAGGACTGTACTCTACCAGCATTTCAAACGCCAAATGCTTGTAAACGTGGTAACCTGCGTTATTTATTGCACTGAAAGTGCACTTGGAAGTGCAGTCGTTGTAGATCCAAGGGGGACATGCAAGGAATATAAAAAACAGCATTTTAGCTTGCACATGATTGGATAATAAAAATCAACAGAGCTTCCCCTCATTTCAGATCTACCCCTCAGATTTACAAGTCCACTTTCAGTGCAATTTCAAATGCCCTTTGCACTTGTAGTGCAAAGTGGATTTGCCTTTCGTAAATAACCCTCTTTTCTCTCTCTGCTGCTGCTGCTATCTCTTCTCTCACAGAATGGCTAAAATAGTTAACCACTTGCTGCCCGCCATATAGCAAAATGATTGCGGTATCCTGACCGGACATCATATCACACCCATTTTTCGCCGCGGCGCGCTTCGCGTGCCGCACTTGTATATTTTTCCTAAGCCACGCCTACAAACAATTGCCCCACCCCCTAATTATTGTACGGCTCCGCCTACAGCCACAAAAGTGTCCCACATTTTTTTTTTTACAATGTTGGCAACTATGAATATCACTGTCTGTGAACACAGTTCAACGTGCCCTCCAAAAATGCAAGTTAAAGCTCCATCAGGCAAAGAAGAAGCCATATCTGAACATGATCCAGAAATGTCACTGTCTTCTCTAGGCCAAAGCTTATTTAAAATGATCTATTGCAAAGTGGAACTAATCCAAATCTGTCATAGTTTTTGGCAACTATGGGCACAGCGTCCTAAAGAGGAGATGTACCTTCTGGCTTGTTACCAGCACTCAGTTCAAAAGTCTGCATTTCTGATGGTATGGGGCCTAATTAGTGTGTATGAAATGGGCAGCTACACAAGAAAAAAGACCTCTCCTGCGCTCAGGTGTCCATGAACTGGATATGTGGTGCAGCCACCTATAGAAGTAATGCCTAGCGTCTTGCAGCCCTCATTTGAACAATGGGTATTCAAGCTAAAAAACACAAAAAAGAAAGAGGGCGCACCAACCTAGTGCATTACCACTGATAAACTTTAATGCAGCATAAAAACAGTAAAAATTATACTCACAAACGAGCTAGTATAAATAGCTTTCAAAAGGGCGCAAAAGCGCTGTTTCTGTGGATCGACACCCCAGGACCTGTTGCCGAGAGGATAAGACCAGCGCAAATGGCTGATGGCTTACGCGTTTCAGGGGAGCACCCCTTTCTTCAGAGCCTAAGCGGGCAATGGTTGGTCTCTCGAGTTGCTCTCTCTATAAATGTATGTATGTGCCTGTGTCTACCCCACCCAATTAGTGACGACGCCCCCTCCCACAGATATTGGGCACCACCCACCCATTCGGGTTAACCCTCCCTATCCCATCCCTCTGAGTGTGATTCCCCATTTGTAGCCAAAATATAGAGGGCAAACATCACTCTATGTTATCTGCTAAAAAGATAATGATAGTAATAATACTAGTACAAAAAAAAAAAAATTGATTAATTGAAAAAATAAATAGATATAAATATAACTATAGAAACACTGGACCAGTAGATCAGTTTCACTCTCACCATAGGCTATGTGCAACAGGGCAGGGGAAGGGGGATTGGGTGCGCCAAAACAAAGACACCTCACCTCCTGCATGCAGCTCTAGTTGTGTCCCCATGCCTCTGATCTACTGGGGTGGATGATGCCGGGCTCCTCCGGCTCCCAGGAGCCATAATAGTGCCGCATGCCATGTGTGGAACGCACGCCATTCAAAAGACCAGAAAGTGCGGGTGTACCTGCGTTCCACCCGCAACTTCCGGCCAATCGTGGCGTCATTTTCTGCTCCTCCACAGGCGTCAGAGGTCCCTGTGCGCCAGGAACATGGCCCGGAAGCGTGGGTGTGTTTGCGTTCCACCCACTGCTTCCGACCGTCAACCTGTGGTAAATAATGCGCGTGCATCTCAGTATGGCCGCGCGCTCTCCATCAATCGCTCCACTATTAACATTATCATTGGCAGAGACGCGATCTGGCTAAGCAGGACAAGCAGCATTCTGGCGGGGGCTACTAGCAGCGCTCAACCCACTTTTCTCTAAAGAAACATTGATGAAAAATGGAGGGGAAAAGGAATGTATAATTTAAAAACTTAATTAATTAAAAAATGAAAATATAATTGAAAATATTATAATGTGAATATCGATTCCCAAATAAGGAAGTGGAAAAAGGGATAATGGAAAAAGGATTCCAAACCTATAGGTTGATCATAATGTAAAATTATTAGATTAATAGAAGGAGTCCGCAGAAATATCCCTCCAAGGTACAGTAGATCATACCATATCCATAAAATTCATAGATTGAAATATAACATATAATATACTTAATGTTTAAAGAACAACACATGGGAGTCCATAACAATTAGTCGTTATGATATCAGCACGATACTAATCTAGAGGAGGAAGGATTATAAAATAATAAATAATACATAGTATAAAATACTAAAAATACATATGGGATCTCAAAGTGAATACTGAACCTCATCAGCCTATACCAACATTAGTCACCATTAGACACAGCAATAGAGTGTTCCTACTGAAAGGCTACACCCCACTCCATGTAGATATAAAATATATATAGATATAGTGACAAATATGTATATAAACCATATAATAGTAAACCATACTGTACCAAATGACAGTGGTACCCATCACCTCAGCATATACCCTGGAAGATACCTCTGCGGACCTGCATACCATAGACAAGAGAGAGAGAGAGAGGCACCATTGCCCGCTAGCATCTGGTGGGAATAGACACTAAACTCCAATGGCGGTAAATTACATTGGCGGTAAATTGCATAAAATTACAAAAAGTACATCATGTAGTCAAATAGGCCAATAGGCGACTATCTGAAACCAACCACAACCTAAACCTAATAATTACCTTCTAAACAAATACCTAGCGGCTAAAACCTATTACTACACCTGCCAAATGGTCTACCCAATTCCTAGTCCTTGACCTTAGTGCATCCCATAAACCCCAAGAATGAGCCCCTACCAACATGGTGGAGGCGAAGGACACACTAGAGAAGTCACATCAGAATTAACTAACTGATGTTAATAATGGCTCGAAAGCTTGGACGGGAACTGAAGGAATTATGCTACATTATGTAGTTCAATTTCCTCGTTCAGACCTTTCGGGGCCAAAGTTCCTAGGGAAAATATCCAGAAGGCCTCTCTACTACACAGCATTTGATATTTTTTACCACTATCTAGGTCGCTCGGCATTGCTTCTATGCCGAACACTTTGAGGCCCTCTGTACTGCTACTGTGGGTTTCTTTGAAATGTTTCGGTATTGAGTAGTTATCCTTTTCTGTCAGAATACTACTCCTGTGCTCGTTCATTCTTATCCTCATAACTCTTGACGTCCGTCCAATATAAAGGAGGCCACAGGGGCACAGAAGGCCGTAGATGACATACGGGGTACCGCAGTTGATGAACTGCTTAATCACAGGTTGACGGTCGGAAGCAGTGGGTGGAACGCAAACACACCCACGCTTCCGGGCCATGTTCCTGGCGCACAGGGACCTCTGACGCCTGTGGAGGAGCAGAAAATGACGCCACGATTGGCCGGAAGTTGCGGGTGGAACGCAGGTACACCCGCACTTTCTGGTCTTTTGAATGGCGTGCGTTCCACACATGGCATGCGGCACTATTATGGCTCCTGGGAGCCGGAGGAGCCCGGCATCATCCACCCCAGTAGATCAGAGGCATGGGGACACAACTAGAGCTGCATGCAGGAGGTGAGGTGTCTTTGTTTTGGCGCACCCAATCCCCCTTCCCCTGCCCTGTTGCACATAGCCTATGGTGAGAGTGAAACTGATCTACTGGTCCAGTGTTTCTATAGTTATATTTATATCTATTTATTTTTTCAATTAATCAATTTTTTTTTTTTTGTACTAGTATTATTACTATCATTATCTTTTTAGCAGATAACATAGAGTGATGTTTGCCCTCTATATTTTGGCTACAAATGGGGAATCACACTCAGAGGGATGGGATAGGGAGGGTTAACCCGAATGGGTGGGTGGTGCCCAATATCTGTGGGAGGGGGCGTCGTCACTAATTGGGTGGGGTAGACACAGGCACATACATACATTTATAGAGAGAGCAACTCGAGAGACCAACCATTGCCCGCTTAGGCTCTGAAGAAAGGGGTGCTCCCCTGAAACGCGTAAGCCATCAGCCATTTGCGCTGGTCTTATCCTCTCGGCAACAGGTCCTGGGGTGTCGATCCACAGAAACAGCGCTTTTGCGCCCTTTTGAAAGCTATTTATACTAGCTCGTTTGTGAGTATAATTTTTACTGTTTTTATGCTGCATTAAAGTTTATCAGTGGTAATGCACTAGGTTGGTGCGCCCTCTTTCTTTTTTGTGTTTTTTGTGAAATGGGCAGCTTACACATCTGGAAAGGTTTAATCATGCTGAAAGATATATCCAGGTTTTAGAGCAGAATATGCTCCCATCCAGACAACATCTTTTTCAGGGAAGGCCTTGCATATTTCAGCAGGGAAATGCTAAACCGCATACTTCATCTATGGCATCATAGTAGAAGAGTTTGGGTGCCTAACTGGCCTGCCTGCAGTCCAAACCTTTCACCAAATGATAATATTTGGTGCATTTTGAAATGAAAAATACAAAAAAGAAGACCAAGGACTTTTGGCAGTTAGAATCCTATACCAGGCAGGAATGAGACAACATTTCTCTCCCAAAACTCCAGCAACTGGTCTCTTCAGTTACCAGATATTTACAGAGTGGTGTTATAAGAAGAGGCAATGCTACACCATGGTAAACATGGCCCTGTCCTAACTTTTTTGGGACATGTTGCTGCCATCAATTTTAAAATTACCTTATTTTTTATTTTTTTCTTAAAATGTAAATCTACTCAGTTTAAACATTTTTTTTTTACGTTTTTAACTTTCTATTCTGAATAAAATATGGGTTCATGAGATTTGCTACTCATTTCATTCTGTTTTTAAGTAGCTTTTACACAGTGTCCTATTTTTTTGGAATTGATGTTGTATAACCTACAGTTGCAATAAAAAGTATGTGAACCCTTTGGAATGATATGGATTTCTGCACAAATTGGTCATAAAATGTGATCTGATCTTTATCTAAGTCACAACAATATACAATCACAGTCTGCTTAAACTAATAACTCACAAAGAATTAAATGTTACCATGTTTTAATTGACCACACCATGTAAACATTCACAGTGCATGTGGGAAAAGTATGTGAATCCTTGGATTTAATAACTGGTTGAACCTCCATTTACACCTCAACATGAGCATTGATCACACATGCATGGACATGCGGTGGTATGCTGCATTGTGGTGTGTTGAATTTTAATATGCACTTTTCTCCTCACTTCCTGGAAGAAGGATGGGGGCTTGACAAAGGAGCTAGGTGGCTCCGAAATGCATAGCCACACCCTATTCACAGCTGACAGGCTTGTGACATCATTTCCAGTCCAGGTGGTTTCACTTCCTGGTATCAGCCACTTCCTGGTTTCTTTCCATTACTTAGTGGTAGAGCACTCTTGCCTGAAATACCAGACCCCTGGCAATCCCTGAGCTGGCAACCTGATGATATTTATGATAAATGCTGACTGTCATCCTTTTGAGTGAGTTGCCAATTATCTTTGTCGTGCCCTGGGGTTTAGTCAGGGAGCTCCTCACAAATTTACTTGCCAGGAGTAGTTACCCTTGTCAATTGCTAGAGATCCATTGATTTCTCCCTAAGTTCGGCCTGGTTGCACTTTTCTCTTCTGCCGCTAGGTAGCTGGGTACTTGGTGGTACTAGATACGAGAAGGGCAACCTAAGGTCAGGTTATTGGTATATGGGGTATCTCAGCCAATGGGCAGGGGCTTTCTTGAATCCCGTGGCCTGCTGGGAGAACCTATATATTGGGGTGAGGTCAGGTAATCTTTGTTCTGTGCCACCTGGATGGCTGTCTGTGTGGACGTGTGTTGTATGTCCCAGGCTGCTAAGCCTGAGATTGGGCCTATCCCGGGGGCATCTGACTACCAGGCTGTGTGAGGGCCTATCCAGAATTAAGAGGGCACCGCAGGGTTGGGATTGTGGCTTGCAGTCCAACCAGAAGTGACGGTTATGCCGGCTGGAGAACCTGTTATGGTTGGAGGTAGAAGGGAAGCTGTCACCACTAAGGGACCAATCACCTTTACCAGGGGCCGCAGTGAGTAACTGAAGGAAGTACCGGAGCAGCATTCTCACCGTACGGGCACGGTGGAAAATCAGGAAACCTAAGGTAGTGATCAAGTCAGTGACCCAACTAACGGAGGTGACGCTTGCAGAGCATCCTTGTGAATCAAGCCAGGGACTGAGCCGGTTAGGGACACAGCAGGGAAGCATGGGTGACGCTTGAGGGAGATACTACCGCAACGCTTTGAGGAGCTCCAGGGATTCAGAGCCAGTGAATCAGAGGGTCCAGTGAGAGACCAGGAAGGAGCTCAAGGGGCTGAAGAACTACAAGTAGAAGTCGTAGTGAAGCAAAGAGGACTGTAACAATTTGTGTTTGGCAACAGTCTTTAACAGTTCCTTAGGAGACAGCAATCCTGCACGTGCAGATGTGGCGCCTTGCTGGGGGCCTTTCCCTGAATGGCTGTCCTCCTATTGAAGTCTCAGAGTCTGCCAATTGAAATTGCAGCTGCTTAAGGGTGTCCTGGCCCTAACCCTCTTTCCCTCTCAAAATATAAAAAGGTCTTTTAAGAGAAAACCTCTTTTACATCCAAGAAGTGTCTGGCGCCCAATAGCTTTATCCACCTTGCACCCACTATGCCTCACAACCCACCACATACAGAAGGATGTCAGCTATCTTTGGCCCTGAAGGTCCTCATTAGACTGGAGGAGGTTAAAGACTTTGCTACATCTTTTTTAGCTAATAAAGGCTTCCTATTTCTGCACTTAGTTTGGCACTTTTTGTACCCCCTTTGTCCTTATACCAGGGATCTCCAAACTACGGCGCTCCAGCTGTTGTGGAACTACACGTCCCATGAGGCATTGTAAATTCTTGAACAACTAGAGGGCCATAGTTTGGAGACCCCTGCCTTATACAGACACTCTTCAGTCTGTGAGGTGCTGCAGCATGTAGACTGGGGTTACCCTTTGGTGGACTATGAAGGACTATATTATCCCTTTCCATAGTTGTACAAGTGGCCCCATGATTGCTATACTTCCGCCTCTTGTTTACTGTGCCATAACCCATTTTTTGTCTGAAGATAAGTAGGACTTCCTCTACCCTTTTTCCAGCACAAACCAGTGCATATTAGCACAAAAGGACAGTACGAACTGTATCCATTCTCACTCTTTATTTTTCCCGGGTCCTAGTACGTTGGTGTGCTTTGAAAAAAATGTGCCAAAGTATCTGGTGTGAAGGGACCTGAAAAAAGGAAAGAGTTTTTTTAAAGGATTTTTTGTTTAGTGTTCACCATAAAATGTGACTAGAGAAAATATGTAAAAAATAAAAGCGACACTTACAATATACTCTCTTGTATAATAAGCACTGTAACAATCTAATCCTGTAGATGGAGGAAAGTATACAGTACATCCTTTGCTTATTTCATACTTCAACTGTTTACATTTATACTGACAGTCTATTCTTATCTAATCCAAAAAATAGATGCTAGTGTGTTCAAATTGTTTTTCAGTGGAATATAAATGATATTCTCTTGCGGGAAAATAAAGCATGGAACTGAGGCTGGAAGCAAAGCAGACAACGTATAGTAACATGACATAGTATAATATGTCGATTGCTAAAGTATATTATTACATGCTTGGAGCCAAATAAATATATTAGATTTTTAATTAATCTTTGACTATAGTGGTTTATTATCATTTGTATTTTACATTTTTATTGTTCAAACTGATATGTTAAAGCTGAAGTTTAATCTGATATTATGTTGCTATTATTATTTTATTCCCCCCTTTCATCAACATGCTAATGATATTTTTAAATAAACATTTCTATGTTCCATACATACTTTTTTTTTTCACTCACTGGGTCTCTATAGTTCTGTAGGGCAAAACAGGCAGATGTGATGCTGAACCTCCATGATCAATGGAATTAAAACAAAATAAATGAAAGAGGTGGGCAGATTGAAGTTCAACTGGGGAGGAGAGGGTTAGTAGATACTGGATGTCCTCCAGCTAGGAAATAAGGGGGGCTCTGTAGGACTTGCTGCAACTTCTAATAAATACTGTAAGAAGCTCACAGTGTGCTGTGAAATCAGAGTAAGTGATTTCAGTACAAGAGAGGAGCCTGTACACCTGTGCAAGAGTAAAAGGTAAGGCTGAAGTTCAGCTTTAATGCAGGTAATCTTTATCTTAAAAATAAACTGTTATAACAGGGTGTTCTATTACACTTTATTTCTAATAAGAAGGCTCAGAAAAGCCTGTTTACATTTTATCTGTCTCTTTAACTGAAAATCCATGCTTGTCAGATGAGCAAAAATCAGGGAGGATCATAGAGCTGCATTCTTGTTGGGAATAGATTCACAGTGCCTTGAAAAAGTATTCATACCCCTTGATGTTTTCCACATTTTGTCATGTTACAACCAAAAACGTAATGGCACATAATTCATAATTGTGAAGTGGAAGGAAAATGATAAATGGTTTTCAACATATTTTACAAATAAATATCTGAAAAGTGTGGCGTGCATTTATATTCAGCCCCGCTGAGTCAGTACTTTGTAGAACCACCTTTCACTGCAATTACAGCTGCAAGTCTTTTTGGGGATGTCTCCCACACATAGCGTTTTGCTTTTAGGCCAAAGTTAAATTATGGTCTTATCTGTCTCATCTTTGTAGCGCTGTAAACACTGCTCCTACAGAGCCCCTGCCCATTGAAATTTAAAGCTTTTTCGTCCGCTAGCGGGGGTTAAAAGTGCCCCGCTAGCAGCCGAATTGCGTCGCTAAAACGATGGTAAAGCACCGCTAAAAATAGAGGCGCTTTACTGCAGTCACCGCCGGCGCCTCGGTGTGAAAGCACCCTTTGTGTTCACAGCAGTCAATATCTGGCCCCCATCATGATGATTTTTCCCTCTACAATGCTACGTTGTAACACAATTACTGTGATGGCTGCAAAAAACATTGTGAGTCACACAGAAAACTGAGGGGAGCTGCCTGTATAGGGTTAGCTTACATGTAGCCTGCTCATTCTAACTTCCCCTCTTGTTCAGTGTGCTTCAACACAATATACTATACAGTATCTCACAAAAGTGAGTACACCCCTCACATTTTTGTAAATATTTTATTATATCTTTTCATGCGACAATACTGAAGAAATGACACTTTGCTACAATGTAAAGTAGTGAGTGTACAGCTTGTATAACAGTGTAAATTTGCTGTGCTCTCAAAATAACTCAACACACAGCCATTAATGTCTAAACCGCTGGCAACAAAAGTGAGTACACCCCTAAGTGATAATGTCCAGATTGGGTCCAAAGTGTCAATATTTTGTGTGGCCACCATCATTTTCCAGCACTGCCTTAACCCTCTTGGAAATGGAGTTCACCAGAGCTTCACAGGTTGCCACTGGAGTCCTCTTCCACTCCTCCATGACGAAATTACGGAGCTGTTGAATGTTAGAGACCTTGCGCTCCTCCACCTTCCTTTTGAGGATGCCCCACAGATGCTAAATAGGGTTTAGGTCATGCCATCACCTTTACTCTCAGCTTCTTTAGCAAGGCAGTGGTGTGTCTGGTGTTGTTATCATGTTGGAATCCTGTCCTGCGGCCCAGTCTCCGAAGGGAGGGGATCATGCTCTGCTTCAGTATGTCCAAGTACAAGTTAGCATTCATGGTTCCCTCAATGAACTGTAGTTCCCCAGTGTTGGCAGCACTCTTGCAGCCCCAGACCATGACACTCCCACCACCATGCTTGACTGTAGGCAAGACACACTTGTCTTTGTACTCCTCACCTGGTTGCCACCACACACGCTTGACACCATCTGAACCAAATAAGTTTATCTTGGTCTCATTAGATCACAGGACATGGTTCCGGTAATGCATGTCCTTAGTCTGCTTGTTTTCACCAAACTGTTTGCGGGCTTACTTGTGCATCATCTTTAGAAGAGTTTTACTTTGGGATGACAGCCATGCAGACCAATTTGATGCAGTGTGCAGCGTATGGTCTGAGCACTGATAGGCTGACCCCCCACCCCTTCAACCTCTGCAGCAATGCTGGCAGCACTCATGTCTATTTCCCAAAGACAACCTCTGGATACGACGCTGATTACTTTCACTCAACTTCTTTGGTCGACCATGGCGAGGCCTGTTCCGAGTGGAACCTGTCCTGTTAAACCGCCGTATGGTCTTGGCCTTCATGCTGAAGCTCAATTTCAGGATCTTGGCAATCTTCTTATAGCCTAGGCCATCTTTATGTAGAGTAACAATTCTTTTTTTTAGATCCTCAGAGTTCTTTGCCATGAGGTGCCATGTTTAACTTCCAGTGACCAGTATGAGAGAGTGAGAACGATAACACCAAATTTAACACACCTGCTCCCCATTCACACCTGAGACCTTGTGACACTAACGAGTCACATGACAACGGGGAGGGAAAATGGCTAATTGGGCACAATTTGGATATTTTCATTTAGGGGTGTACTCACTTTTGTTGCCAGCAGTTTAGACATTATTGGCTGTGTGAGTTATTTTGAGGGGATGGCAAATTTACACTGTTATTCAAGCTGTACACTCACTATTTTACATTGTAGCAAAGTGTAATTTCTTCAGTGTAGTAAAAGATATAATAAAATATTTACAAAAATGTGAGGGGTGTACTCACTTTTGTGAGATACTGTATACTGTATAGAGAAAGGTGATACAATTACATTTTATTTCTCCAAAATTATCTTTTGGTACTACTCACACTCATTGTTAGAGAAAATCTAAATGTATTTTAAAGCGTATTTCCACTTTTGCAGTCAAATTTGAGAAAACACCACTATATTTTTATGTTTCCATTCACAAAGCATGCCTAAAACAAAAAAATAAAAAATACTGTATATGCTGGCATATAAGGAAACTGGGCATATAAGATGACCCCCTAATTTTCGAGTTAAAACATGGGTTTTGGGCTATACTCACTCACTAAGACTACCCCCTACATAACCATTTTGATTATGCTCATGCACCATGTCTGCTATATGATTCTGAGTTCTGGCCAACGTGGGGTGCCTCTTCTTAATGCACACTTACTCCTTGGCATACTCTTTAATGCATCTTCATTTGCTTTCCAGTCTCGGACCATCTTTTCTGTTACTTCATATTGTCTAGCAGCAGCACAGTTATGTTCCTTGGCAAAGTTTACAACTTTCAGCTTGAAACATGCTTCATATTTCCTTCTTCTTGCTGGTGGAGCCATGATGGGGTCTTGTCTAGCAGCCATTTTGTTTATACCCACTAATCGGTCAGCCCGCTGGATGTGCGGTAATACTGTATGTAGCTTTGGCTACATACAGTATACCACGCTGAGCCAATCACGGCGAGCAAAATATTCTATTAATGAATACAAAGCCTGCTCAGATTGGCTGGGTGAGAGGTTGTAACCTCATCAGCCCGCCTCTCTGACTCAGCCAATCCGAGCAGGCTTTGTATTCTTTAATAGAATACATTGATCGCCGTGATTGGCTCAGAGCGGAATACAGTATGTAGCCGAAGCTACATTAAGTATTACCGCACATCTAGCAGGCTGACAGATTAGGGAAGTTCGTTTTGGGCCTATGTAAAGTAGTCCTAAACCTGGAGTTCGCTTAAGCTTCACATTTTATACTCCGCGTATAAGACGACCCCTGATTTTTGGGGGATGTTATATTATATATATATATATATATATATATATATATATATATATATATATATATATATATATATATATATATATATATATATATATATATTACCTTGAAAAAGTATTTACACCCCTTGAAATGTTCCACATTTTGTCATGTTACAACCAAAAACGTGAATGTATTTTATTGGGATTTTATGTGATAGACCAACACAAAGTGGCACATAATTGTGAAGTGGAAGAAAAATGATAAATGGTTTTCAAATTTTCCACATTTTGTCATGTTACAACCAAAAACTTAACTAAAATCTAGTGGAACCAATTGCTTTCAGAAGTCACCTAATTAGTAAATGGAGTTCACCTGTGTGTAATTTAATCTCAGTATAAATACAGCTGTTCTGTGAAGGCTTTAAAAGGTTTGTTTTAGAACCTTAGTGAATAAACAGCATCATGAAGGCCAAGGAACACACCAGACAGGTCAGGGATAATGTTGTGGAGAAGTTTTAAGCAGGGATAGGTTATAAAAAAATATCCCAAGCTTTCAATATCTCACGGAGCACTGTTCAATCCATCATCCGAAAATGGAAAGAGTATGGAACAACTGCAACCCTACCAAGACATGGCCGTTCACCTAAATTAACAGGCCAGACAAGGAGAGCATTAATCATAGAAGCAGCCAAGAAGCCCATGGTGACTCTGGAGGAGCTTCAGAGATCCACAGCTCAGGTGGAGGAATCTGTCCACAGGACAACTATTAGTGGTGTACTCCATAAATCTGGCCTTTATGGCAAGAAGAAAGCCATTGTTGAAAGAAAGCCATAAGCAGGCCTGTTTGCAGTTTGTGAGAAGCCATGTGGGGGACATAGCAAAAGTAAAACACTATGTGTAGCGGAAAACGAATACTGCACATCACCCTGAACACACCGTCCCCACCGTGAAACATGGTGGTGGCAGCATCAAGTTGTGAGCATGATTTTCTTCAGCAAGGACAGGGAAGCTGGTCAGAGTTGATGGGAAAATGGATGGAGCCAAATACAGGGCAATTTTAGAAGAAAACCTGTTACAGTCTTCAAAAGACTTGAGACTGGGGCAGAGGTTCACCTTCCAATAGGAACGGTTTAGATCAAAGCATATTCCTGTTTTAGAATGGCCCAGTCAAAGTCCAGGCCTAAATCCAATTGAGAATCTGTGGCAAGACTTGAAAATTGCTGTTCACAGATGCTCTTCATCCAATCTAAAAGAGCTTGAGTTCTTTTTCAAAGAAGAATG
Organism: Lithobates clamitans; assembly: GCA_037952925.1. NCBI lineage: Eukaryota > Metazoa > Chordata > Amphibia > Anura > Ranidae > Lithobates > Lithobates clamitans. The sequence continues at coordinate 2,563,816 of JBBGZY010000748.1, forward strand.
GGCAAACATGTCACTCACTAGATGTGCAAAGCTGGAAGAGACATCTCCAAAAAGACTTGCAGCTGTAATTGCAGTGAAAGGCGGTTCTACAAAGTATTGACTCAGGGGGGCTGAATACAAATGCACGCTATACTTTTCACATATTTATTTGTAAAAGATGTTGAAAACAATTTATCATTTTCCTTCCACTTCACAATTATGAATTATGCGCCACTTTGTGTTGGTCTATCACATAAAATCCCAATAAAAAACATTTCTGTTTTTGGTTGTAACCTAACAAAATGTGGAAAATTGCAAGGGGTGTGAATACTTTTTCAAGGCACTGTATGTGTGTGTGTGTATATATTATATTAATATTTTTGTTACCTTTTTAACTATTTGTTCTGTCTCAGGTCTGTCCTCAACAATGCAAGAAGCCCAGCCTCTACACCTTGAACCCTCTGTTAGGACAGACAGTGTTCAAATCTAGTTACATGTGATAATGAAAACCTGCCAGCACAGTTCGGACAATGTAATTATGGCAAACACAGCTGCCCAGCTCCCTTCTACACTAAGAAAACTAAGTAGAATTTTCCTTGCTGGACTTCCAGAAGAGAGCATCTAAAAAGGTAAGTTGCAATTGTTATTTTTGTGAACATGTAACAAATATAAAGCAAGTGGCTACAAAAGTGAAAATATACTTTAAAGCAGAAGTTTAGGTATGGCAGTTTGTACATAGTTACAATAGTCTAGCTTGGACAATTGTAAGTATGTATGTGTCTTATATGTGGGATCCGCTGGGAAACCTGAAATCACTGTAGTAGGCACCGCTACTTCAGTGATCTCCACTAGTTTCTGGGTCCCATGCTGAGTGACTGCCCTGCTGCATTGTGAACACAGGAGGGCGCTCACAGGGAACGCTTTGCATCTTTCAATAAATGTATAGCGCTCTGTGATTGGATTCACTGAGCAAATGGATGGTGTCACAATGACACCATGATGATGTAAAATTGCCATACCTAAACTTAAAGCAAAACTACAAACAGATATAAAAGAAACAAATTAATGCAGTTCTGTAATCATGAACATATTTTTTAAAATGTAAGCAGTAGAGCTACCTAAAACTGATATGGCATCAGCCTTTTGCAGTCTAAAGTACAGTTTGTATATCAGAGCTTACAGAGGGGAAGGGAGAAGCAGCACAAGGACACGCTGATGTACTTAAGCTCGGTTCACACCTATGTTTTTTTATTGCTTTTTTCATAAACGCACTCCAGTCCATTTAACATGGTTTCCTATGGGGCACGTTCACATCTATGCTTTTTTTAATGCCAGCGTTTTTGGAAAGGTTCAGGGACTTTTTTAAAGGCAAAACAGTGCATTTTTGGTTCAATCAAATTCAATGGAGAAGCTGCAGAAAAGCATGTAGTGTGTTTTTGCCTCGATTTGCATTTTTTAATCCAGCCAACAACAAATTGGCCAAAATTTTCTTGTAAAAGCATAAAAAAACGCATAAAAAAAGTGTGAAAAATGCATCAAAAACGTTTGTGCAAAATGCACAGCAAAAAGCACTGCAGAAACAGATCAAAAGCAAGCTGCGTAGATGTGAACCGAGCCTTAATCTGTGTATGTAGCTGTTTGCCTAGAGTTTCACTTTAAATGTTGACTTTTTAGAATTTAACATTGTATTATACAATAAATCTAGAGAATGACTGTAAGGTTTCTTTTCATCTAATTAGTGACCTGCAGCATGTTAAAAGGTTCATTCATGCTTGGTGCACAGACTCCCTTCAAGCAGTATGAAATGTCTCAATTAGTACGTGCAGAAAATGACAGAAAAGATGAGGACCAAGTACTCAGAAAAGCAAAAGCATATGTGGAACAGGATCTAAAAAAAGACCAGTATTTCCTCTTATAGTAGTTGTCAATAATACCTAATGTTACAGAGTTAGCCATAGCTTTTGAAAACTTGTCCTTAAAATTTTTAGTCTCTGGAAATAGAAATGTCCATTTTCATTACTGATTGACTGCAGAAGAAAGCCACTCTTTTCTGCATGTCAGGTCAAATTTAATTCAATTTATATGTTAAAGTTCCGATTGCCATTTAAAGTATTCTAGTAAAAAGGGTAACAAAACTTTTTATGGGAGAGTAACATCCAGTAGCTTGGGGTCCCCATCTTAGGAACTATATGAATCAGTTGCTTGGGTAACTGTAGGCTGGCAGGGGAAGGTGCAAGGGCCTTTTTTAGTGCTGCATTTCTAGAAATGCTAGAATATTATTTGAAGGAGAGTATAGGATATGGGGCTAATAGGACACGTTGGAGGGTCTTATTATTTACCCTTTGGGGTGCTTGGTGCAATATTTGCCTTTTTTCAGGACCCCTGGCCTATCAATATATAATCATGTACACCTTTATGAATCAGCTGTACCTTCACAATAAATTTCACAAGTGGGTTAAAGTGTGGATATGCTCCCCAGCGAAACAGATGCTCTGTCTGTGGGCCATCATCAGAGCAACTTGTAGGAAGGAATCCATCTTTATGTAGCTTCCCCTTGGAGGAGGAAGCTGGAAGACTTTTGTAAATAGGACATTTCCCCGTGGGGGATGTAGACACTCTGGACACTCTTCCCTGCTTAGGCTCCCTGCTTAGACTATTTCTTTTATCTCATTACGCTACTCTCTTGCTGAACTTTCAGTATTAAGTGCATTGATCTCAAGCTATTTGCTACAGCCCTCATGGGTGGTTAAATTACTACAGTCAGGTCCATAAATATTGGGACATCGACACAATTATAATCTTTTTGGCTCCATACACCACCACAATGGATTTGAAATGAAACGAACAAGATGTGCTTTAACTGCAGATACATCTGCCACTATTTAAGCTATGTGCCACCACCTCTGAGTGGCTGAAGCATTAGGTTGTATTCCTGGTAAATGTTATGAATGCATATCTGTGTCTGGACTGCCTGCTGATTCTGCCCTCAAGGAATCTTCTCTCAGAATGGTCTTATGTGCTAGGGTAACAGTGGAATTTGTTATGAGCGGCAGAGGCATGCGCACAGGGTGTGGTCTGTGTGCCTGGGCACACCCTAATTACCTTGTGTACATTAGCATTTTTGATCTGTGTGCAGGCAGGGAGATGGGAAAGATCTCCCTCTTATCTGCATACTTCTCTCATATATATGTAGAAACACACACACGCATGTGTGTTTGAGCATTGGGGTGCACACCCTAATGCATTAGGCTGCGCACACCTATGATGAGCGGCAGTGGGTTGGAAGAAGGCCGTGGGGTTCTGATCACATGAGGCCCCAAGCTAGGGAAGCTCAGTGGACTGTGTGTATCACCCAAGCCTGGAATTAATGGGTAAAGAGTGGGCGTGATCCCTTGTTAAACATTACTGCTTTCACCACCAGTCACTAAAGAGGATTGTCAAAGAGCTCTGCACCCAGTAAGCTATAATATACAGCCCACAGTTATGCCCCGTACACACGGTTGGATTTTCAAATGGAAAATGTTTGATGGGAACCTTTTGTTGGAAATTCCGACCGTGTGTAGGCTCCATCGGGAACTCTAATCTCCACCATCAGGAACTCTGTCCCTTACTTTGAGCCATTGCCACCCACTGGTGACACAACCTCTAGTCTCTTTCCATAAGCCATTGTCTTATGCTACATTGCCTATATTGTTTTGACCTCTGCTATTGTCTGACTACCTTCTCTGGCATTTGACCCTTGACAACCCTTTTGTCCAACGATATTATGTATATTGTTCCTCAATCTGACAATCTAGGAGTGTCTAAGGCCGGCCACAGACAGCTTGAATCTCTGCCGGATCAGCAGGAACTGACCCAGATTCGAACCATGTATGGGCGGACTGATTGTACCAAGTTGATTGAATTTTACATGCAATTATTGCAAGTGGCTGGTATAGCCACTAGCAATAATCACTGTCTTCTCCCGGTGGGGATGGCTCCCCCCCCCTCGCCAGAAGAATACAGTGGTTTAGCTAGAGGGATTCCCCACCATTGCTCCGTGTCTCCTGTGAACGATCAGCGGGTCGCAGTGGCCGCCGGACGCGCTGATTGGCTCCCACTGTGTCCAATCACAGCTGGAGCGCCCCCTACACCGCGTGCACAAAATCACGTACAGGTACGTGATTTAGCGCAGCCGGGCCGCCCTGCCGCAGGATATGTACGGTGGGCGGTCCGGAAGTGGTTAAATCACATTTATTTTAGGGAAAAATATCTATTTTTTACAGATAGACTTTAGCCCACCAACATCTTGAAATGGCATAGCAGGTCCCACTGTTGTCTACTGAGAAGCTGTGGGAGTTTTCAGTCTTGTTTGGCTTTATTACTGCTGAAATAATAAAAATACAGCCAGTACATTACATACCAGAAAAAAAGATTTTATTGATTAAGTAACAGTTTATTCAATAAATAAATAGATAAGAAAGGGCTGTAGGGACAGTACATTATATTAACATCTACTGTACATTGAATGTTTCTGCACAATCTCTTCTGTTAACACATAATCTTCATAGCTAACACCATTTTAAGGTTATTTCTGAGTTTCAGCGCACTGTTTGAGAAGACGGTGTTAGAGCAGAACTCCAAAAATTGCAAAAAATGCCCTTGCAGTGGGGCCCATGCCCTGCACTGAAGTGGTATTAAACCCAAAAGCAAACATTTATTACAGTATCTTGAAAAAGTATTCATACCCCATTGACATTTTTCACATTTTGTTATGTTACTACCAAAAACGTAAATGTATTTATTGGAATTTTATGTGATTGACCAACACAAAGTGGCACATAATTGTGAAGTGGAAGAAAAATGAAGGCCTCTTGAGCCCCGATAGGGAAAGAGAGCCTTGACTGATGGGGGCATGGCCAGGTGCTGGAAAAGGTGGTTGAGTGGTCACCAAGGATTTAACTATGGGGGGGTGGGCTGGGCCTGAGCTCAGAAAAGTATTGCCCCAGGGTAATCTGGGTCTTTTGAGGAATGTGGCTGGAAGAGCTGCCCACCCTCCCGCCCCTTTTTTCTTATGGTATGTCACAGCTTGCTGCGCTTTCTTGACCTTGCCAGCATAAAAGTTGCTGTAATGGGCTATGTCCTTGATGGAAATTGGAAGTAGGCTGTCTGTCCAGCACTTATGGTAAGGACAGCTCCCCCCCTTTTGGAATTGCATGCTCACAGTACAACTGTGACTGGCACTGGTTTAAAGTGTTCACATGTTATGTGTTGGAATTTAAATAAAGCTGTGGCCTTGCCCTTTCCAAACTAATGATTGTAAGTGTGTTTATTTAAATGGGGTGAGGGTTCTATCCATTTATGTTACATTTAATTTGTACCTAGTCCCATTGCGCCTCAGCAGTCATGATAAATGGTTTTCAAATTTTTCAGATTTAAATTCAGAAATATCTGAAAAGTGTGGCATTCATTTATATTCAGCCCCGCTGAGTCAATACTTTGTAGAACCCCCTTTTGCTGCAATTACAGCCGCAAGTCTTTTTGGAGATGTCTCTACCAGCTTTGCACATCTAGTGAGTGACATGTTTGCCCATTCTTCTTTGAAAAATAGCTCAAGCTCTTTTAGATTGGGTGAAGAGCATCTGTGAACAGCAATTTTCAAGTCTTGCCACAGAAGTCTTTTTGGGGATGTCTCTACCAGGTTTGCACATCTAGACAGTGAAATTTTTGCCCATTCTTCTTTGCAAAATAGCTCAAACTCTGTCATATTGGATGGAGAGCATCTGAACAACAATTTTCAAGTCTTGTCACAGATTCTCAATTGGATTTAGGTCTGAACTTTGACTGGGCCATTCTAAAGGGCCATACACAAGATCAGACTTTTTGACAACAAACATGCAAATTAGCTGTTTTGGAGCAACATCTGACAGTGTGTACACTCCATCGGACAAACTTTTTCTGTTTCCATCGGACTTTTGTTGGCTGTGCGAACAGACAAACTACGGCAACAAAAGTCACATGGAGGAAAGTCCAATCGTGTGTACACAAAGCCGTCGGACTTTTGTACAAACTACAGTACGCAAGCCGCGAGAATGTTTACAGCGCGATCCGATCGCGCTGGTTCTCGGCGACAGTGTACTGTACATCTCGTGCTGGATGCAATAGGAAAAACACATTTTCCCATTTTCCTACTGTGGCAGGCGAGAGGGAATTCCCCCCTGGGAGAATGCCAGGCCCTTCGGTCTGGTATGGATTTTAAGGGGAACCCCCTACGCCGAAAAATCAGCGTGGGGGTCCCCCCAAAATCCATACCAGACCCTTATCCGAGCACGCAGCCCGGCCGGTCAGGAAAGGGGGTGGGGACGAGCGAGCGCCCCCTCCTGAGCCGTACCAGGCCGCATGCCCTCAACATGGGGGGTGGGTGCTTTGGGGGAGGGGGGCGTCCTGCGGCCCCCCACCCCAAAGCACCTTGTCCCCATGTTGATGAGGACAAGGGCCTCTTCCCGACAACCCTGGCCGTTGGTTGTCGGGGTCTGCGGGCGAGGGGCTTATCGGAATCCGGGAGCCCCCTTTAATAAGGGGGCCCCCAGATCCTGGCCCCCCACCCTATGTGAATGAGTATGGGGTACAGCGTACCCCTACCCATTCTCCTAGGGAAAAAAGTGTCAATAAATAAAACACACTACACAGGTTTTAAAATTAATTTATTAGGCAGCTCCGGGGTCTTCTTCTGACTTCGGAGGTCTTCTTCTGACTTCGGGGGTCTTCCGACTTTGGGGGTCTTCTTCGGACTTCGGGGATCTCTCCTGGCGTCTTCTCCCGATGTCCGGATCTTCTGCCGGCTCAACCGATATCTTCTTCCGCTCTTTTTGCTAGCGGTGGCTCGGACCTCTGGATCATCTTCTTCACTCTTCTCTTCCAGAGATGTTGACACAACGCTCTCTCCAGCTGGAATGGTCTCTGAGCGCTCCGCGATGGACTTATATAGGCGGTGACCCCGCCCCCTTATGAGGTCAGCGTCCCGGGGCATGCTGGGACTGTGAGGTCATAAGGGGCGTGGTCATAGGATGACATGACACCCTGATGACACCCTTTGGTCAACTTCTGTATTGTTCCCGGATATTGTGTCAATCTCGCCGCTTTTATCGGCGAGATTGACACCTTGCGAGCCAGGTTCACACTGGTGCGGAGATCCGACTTGGATCCCCGCCAATGCCAGGCACTGTGTTTGATATGAATCTTGAGGGGGAACTCCACGCCAAATTTTAAATAAAAAAAGGGCATGGATTCCCCTCCAGGGGCATACCAGGCCCTTAGGTCTGGTATGGAATTTAAAGGGAGCCCCTACGCCGAAAAAATGGCATGGAGGTCCCCCCAAAATCCATAGCAGACCCTTATCTGAGCATGCAGCCCAGCCGGTCGGGAAAGGGGTGGGGACGAGCGAGCGCCCCCCTCCTGAGCCGGACGAGCAAGCGCCCCCCCACCCCAAAGCACCTTGTCCCCATGTTGATTAGGACAAGGGCCTCTTCCCAACAACCCTGGGCGTTGGTTGTCGGGGTCTGCGGGCGAGGGGCTTTTCGGAATCCGGGAGCCCCCTTTAATAAACCCGCCCCCCACCTTATGTGAATGAGTATGGGGTACATCGTACCCCTACCCATTCACCTAGGGAAAAAAGTGTCAATAAAAAAAACACACTACACAGGTTTTTATAGTAATTTATTAGACAGCTCCTGGGGTCTTCTTCCGACTTCGGGGGTCTTCTTCCGACTTTGCCGCTCTCTCCGGCCTTTTCTCCCGGTGTCCGGTTCTTCTCCCGCTCTCCGGCCTCTTCTCCCGGTGTTCGACCTCTTCTCCCGGTGTCCAGTTCTTCTACCGGCTCCTCCGCTATCCTGTGCCGCTCTTTTGCTAGCGTTTTTTCAGCATAGGGGGTTCCTATTAAAATCCATACCAGACCAAAGGGCCTGGTATTCCCCCAGAGGGGAATTCCCTCTTGCGCCCGCCGCAGTAGGAAAATGTGTTGTTCCTATTGCAGCCAAGGCGAGATGTACAGTACCCTGACGCCGAGAACCAGCGCGATGGGATCGCGCTGGAAACATTCTCGCGGCTGCGTACTGTAGTTTGTACAAAAGTCCGATGGTTTTGTGTACACAGGATCGGACTTTGCTCCATCTGACTTTTGTTGCCGGAAACTTTGTGCGTTCGCACAGCCAACAGAAGTCCGATGGAAACAGAAAAAGTTTGTCCGATGGAGCGTACACACGGTCGGATGTTGCTCAAAAACAGCTAAATTTGCATGTTTGTTGTCAAAAAGTCTGATCGTGTGTACGGGCCTTTAGTGTACGCTTCAAAGAGCAGAAGTGAGGTCAACTAGAATTCCCACCAAACATGTTTGGTCATCAAAAAATGGGCATCTTTAGGAGCAGTACTCCTGGCATTTCCTCCACTCGTTATATAGAGGGTAACTCCCCCATCTTTCTATTGAATATTACATGTCAAACTATATGGTTCCCATATTAAAAGTACAGATCTACAGAAAAACTAAAAATACATGCATGTGGACGCGGCAACTCGCCCTGTATGAGGGGGTATCATTCGTCTTGCACGCACTCAGTAATGCCCCGGACCAGACGGGGACTGCGGTAATGTGGGAATCAAACAGTTCCGCAAATTAGATATAAGCTATGTAAAGTAAACAAAGTGAAGAGTTCCTCTGAAAGTGCTGTCTCGTGTAACTACACACTTTAACTTGATGTATGTTGCATTAGAAGAGACACTGCTGAGCCTGTGCCCTCTCCACTGGTCCAGCATACCTCTGCCACCTCACTTCCAGTGACAGAATGGGGTCCCACTGTGCACATAACAAGTGCACGCATGAAGTACGCGCTCTCTCTTTCCCTCCTGTACCATGTGGCCAGGCTGTGGGTCTCCGTAATGCAGGTTTGGTCCTGGTTACTATGGGAAACTAACTGCTGGGTAGGGAGCCAGAATATTGACGCCCTTTGCTACCAGAGGACCCGTCACCCACACCAGGTACCAAGCTCCACAACTGGCTGCAATGTACTGTGCTCTGGTTGCTGGTTACCCATGGCAACTGCATGATTCCTCCTGCTAGTCTTGCAAAGTAGGCGTTTTGTAGTAGCTTTGCTTCATAACATATACGTGCTTTACTGACACTAGTTCTTTCATACCAGGAACCTTCATGCACCCTATTAACTAACTTCAGACCAGGCTTAGGACAGTTGATGCAACTTTTACTTTGACAATACAGTCCAACCTGAACAAATACAATAGTGTATCCCCTAACTATCTCTACTTGGCCCAGGCATAGCTTTACAAGGTAGAAGTCCATGATAGGCGTTCTCCAGAAACTGTTAGATCTCTGGGCTCACAGTGCCTTCTACAGACAGCAAGGTGCACCAGTAGTTATCTCATTGTTTTATTGTGTTTTTTTATCTAAAATCCTTCCGTTTTCTCTTCTTGTATTCAACTGTCTTATAGGGGACACACCTCCCACATCTGAAAAAAACATTTTTTTTTTCAGCCTGAGGCTTAAAATAGGGTGACCAGACATCCCCGGTTTCTGGGGACAGTCCCCGGATTGAGGACACTGTCCCCGGACCAAGTCTGTCCCCAGTTTTGTCCCCGGATTGGATTTGAACAGGGGCTGGGGCAAGTTCAAAGACAGCCTATGCAGAATAAAAAGAAAAAAAATCTGAATTGCACCCCCCTCCTCTGTCGCTCCTACTAGCGTATGGGGGTTTATTTTTTTCCATTATCTGTGCCCTTTTCTGATGGTCATGTGCTGGTCGGAGCGGAGGGACTATTTCTTCAGTTTCGGGCGCATGCCCATTCAGCTCCACTCGCATGTTCTTCTGCCTTGGCTCAAGTCCTGGTCGGCCGCCTGCCTGCTTATCTCCTTGTCTTCCGTGGTGGAGTGATCTTAGTAGTAGTAGTAGCCGGGGGCCCGAAGAGTAAAGCCCCATACACACTATCAGATTTTCTGCTGATTTTTGTCTTCAGATTTACCAAAACCATGTAGTGCAAGGGCCTGCCTGATTGCATACACATTGAAACTCCTAAGGGTTGACCTCATATTATATGGTTTTGGTAAATCTGAAGGAAAAAATCAGCAGAAAATCTGATAGTATGTATGGGGCTTTAGACTTGATAGGCTGTGAAGCGGGCGGCAGAGACGGCCAAAGAGTCGCCAATGATTACTAGTAAAAAAAAAAAAAATAAGTCCCCAGATTTCATTTTAAAAATCTGGTCACCTTAGCTTAAAATCAACATCATAACCACAGTTCCTCCTGAGTCATATCAATTGTCCTTTCAAAATGCCTTCTATACATTTGGAGTGATGCTGCTGTCTGTCCAACTCCTGGTAACCCCATAGGACACAGGAGACACCCACAGGAAGGTGTGAGCAAGGTGAAGCATTATGTGGGGGGTAGTAAAAACACAGAGTCCAAGTAAGGCAGTAAAAATATATTGTAGAACAGAGTCAAACACAACTTATTCAGGCCTGACGGTTAGGCAAACCCGTCCAGAGCCACTTACGAACAGTGTCAGCGTTTTTAAGACTAAAAGGTGCCGACAGCATCTGCAACAGTGAGCGGAATACAGCCTGGTCGGTCCACACCCAAAGAGGAGGCATCCCGAAGAGCGGTAGACATAGCCTGTGCACTGTCCATACTACCTCTAAGCACTGTCCCTGTCAGACTGGGATCCTGTCTCTACCCGATCCACCCACATAAAGCACACCAAAGCCGGAGTGTTAAATTTACCCTGCCTGACCCAAAATGGCTGCTGAAGTCACATGGGGCGCCAGCATGTGATCGCAGGAAATCATAGAGGAACCAAGTTCCTCATAACTTCCTTCCCCATCTACATTGCCGCATTACTCGAGCGCTACCTGCAGTGGGCAGTACCTGCCTACAAAAGGAGTGGACAGCACTAGCAGGGGATCGCCAAAAAAAGGTAAATGACTACTCTATGCAATATTGTTGCACAGAGCAAGTAAGTATAGCCTCTTTTTTATTTTAATAAAAAAACTTCAGTCTTTAATAATACTATTATTATCTTCCAGTCCCACTTCCCCTGGATATAGCTCAGCCCCATGCTCCGGGAGCTCATGCGGCGGAGGCGACATATATAGGAACTGATCCCCTCTATTTTACTTCTGCCTTTCTGTGGCTTGCAGGAGGAAAACGGAGTAGGATTGGTTCCTCTACATGCCGCCCCTCCAATCCAGCTCCTGCTGCCCCGGTCCCTCCTGTGTACTGCCCCCTCCCATTCCTTTTCAGCGCTGCCGTGTTCCCCCCTCCCCTCTCTCCGGCCTCCGCTGCGGGAGATCTGTCAGAGTAAAGAGTGGGGTAGGGGCCAGTAAACGTGTCATATAATGGCCTCTTCTCTTAATGAATAGAGTCAGTGATCTGTACCAAACACTGACTTTGTTTATTCATAACTGAGGCATAGTAAACTGTTTACTGTGCTTCAGTTTATAAAAGAACAGGAAGCTCAGCACAGAACTATTCCTGTCCATTCATTCAGTGCAGCTGAGTTTGCAGAGAGGAGATTGAGGACAGCCCTCAATCTCCTTTCTCTGTCCCAAAAGTGAAACATCCGAGGTCTGTTCAGGCCCATGATATTTCGCCAAAGCCCCCCAACGGGGCTCCTAAAAAAATTGTAAAATAATAATAAAATTAAAATAAAATTGTAAACAAAATAAAAAATAAAATGATAAAGAATAAAAAAATAAAATAACAAAAATAAAAAAAAATACTGACACCAGATGCAGAACTACCAGGGTTAGCAAAGGTCACACTTGCGACTGGGCCCTGTCATTCCACTACCGTTGGGGGGGGGGTGGCCCCAACTGGGGGTCAGGGGGGCCCTTTATGGCTTCTTTCACTGGGACCCTGAAGGCTCTAGTTATGCCTCTGAGAAGAACCTCAGCAACAAATATCTTTCCACATCAAGCAAGCTAGGAGGCAAGAGAACATTCCAAGTTTAAACCAAATGTGTATACCCTTTCCCAGCATGCACCACTGACAATAATCTTCCTAGCGATTGGCCAAGGAGACATTAATATTCATAATTACGGTTAGGCAGAAGCAAACATTACTAACGAGCTTAGGGAAAACCTGAGGAAAGCAGAACTATCAATCCATGCTCAGGCTGACTACAGCCCAGCAAGCACTAAGTTTAGGCTAGGGACACAACTTCATACCTCCCAAATTTTTGAGATAGGAATGAGGGACACCTATTAGCAAAAGTATATGTGCATAGGACAGACCTACTGCCACCCCCTTTAAAGAATTATACAAAATAAATCATTAGTTAAACCCACAAGCGCTTCTTTTTTTTTTACCACTACTATTCCTTTATACTGACTTTTGAAATTTACAAATGCAGCAATTTAAAAATTGGATGGAAGGTTTAGCGCTGGGAAACACAATTTGAAAGATAAAAAAGTGCTCACGTGGGCAGCATCTTCTTTCTTTCTTGCTCTTGATTCACCTGGAAGCACATACATACGGCTTTGTGCTCTGGCACCATGATCACAGGTATCACTCGCTTTTACATTTCCCCTTATGGGCTACCTTTGGTGTCTTTAGATGCTCAGTATAACCTTCCTTACTCTATATTATGGTGAGTAACAATTGTTTACCACCATTCTAATACACCCATTTACTACTTACTGTGCACCTAGCCTCACCACTTTTGGCACCTTTCTGTGTCTTCTTCGGTCTCATCTTATTTTCACTTTTATCCATATGATCTTTCTCACTTTTTTGAACTCCTCGGATCTAATATCCCACCTTTTTCTTCATCCTAGATGTTGGCATCATGGGATTTTTTCCACACATGGTTTCCCACTGTTGTGTGTGCCGATCTATTTGCTGCCGGACCATTACCTCAGCTCCCGTGCTAGACGTTTCCACCATGTCCTCGGCTCCATGCCCATGGGATTGTTTTTTTAGGGTTACCTGCAAGGTACAGTGGGGGTGTATCTATTGTTTTCTCTCCTTTTTACGTTATTTTTCATTTTAATTTTTACGTTTTGTTCTCCCTTCCACCCATGGCAGATCATTACCTTTTGGTTATGTATTTTTCAGATACATTTAGATGTACCGCGCATTGCTCCTGACGAGTGGAGGTTTCCACGAAACGCGTAGAGCTTTTCTAGATGCGACGTCACCACTTCTCATTTATTATCTGGATACCCACTGGGGTTTTTCAGAAACATGATTGATTCTATATAACCTTTTACATTGTCCATGTGGAATTAGGGAGGATGCATTGTTTTAATTGTAACTATCATGTTGAAATATATGTACAGTTATGCATACTTATGGTCTGTTACACATTTATGATCTTTCCTCATGAATTTATATGTACATGTCAATAAATATTATTTATTTTATCTGTTTGTAGCCTATCCCTTATTTAAGGTCCCAACCTTTTCCTTTCAAACAATTAATGGGGATGGAGGTATATGACGATACCCAGGGTTTTTTTCAGGGGGAACTGGGTGGAACTCACCTCTGGCTCAGACCCTTTGGTGCCTGTTCACCACAATCACTTGTAAACACAGAAGTCTGGTTTCTGTGTTTACAAGTGACAGCTCTGCACTTTGTATGTAATACAATCCTGGTATTTAATGCCCCTTTAAGACCCTCCTACTGTTTTTGTGAAATTTGACTGAACGCACCCACTATTTGATCTGATTTGGAGGTTGTGTAGGGGGAGGGGTTTTGTGGGGCCGTGGTTAAGTTCCAGCACCTATTGTTTGAGGAAAAAAAGCACTGACGATACCAAGTCATGGCCTCATTTAAAGTCTCGCCCCTCTTCCTTTTTAACCATCTTGTGGGGTAAGAGCACATCCTGACTTTATATTGGTGATGTCACATGGTGGAGGATATCGTTGTATATACCTTGCATTAAGCACTTTAATCCAGTATTCTTTGTTGTTTCTTCACACTTGACCTTTTGGACTAATTAGATCATTATTTGGACTTTTTGTATATCAGTGATTATTGAGCGCAACTTTTCCATTTTTTCCATACAACTATATAGACCAGACCAAAATGAGGGCAAATGAGGAGGAAAGAGGAACGGAGGTACTTAGTTCCAAATCAGAGACAGTCCCTCAAAATCAGGGGCAGTTGGGAGCTATGCAACTTGCATAGGGCAGTGTCACTATACATCTTTCACGGCAGGTGTCCTTTTGGGTTGTTTTTCTGTGTTTGACACATATTTTAGGTAGATCCCTAATGAACCTAATGACCTTTCTGAGCCTGTGTATGACATGCTTTGTATTATGTTCCTTTGGACACAGCAGGTACTACTGAGATGCATTTGCATTGCAGGCAAAGCAGGTCAAATGCAGCCTTTTCCTCGGTTTAAATACATGCGGCTGAGTGCTGCTATTAAATGCAAAGGACACTATCTACACAAGCCCTTAAAATACTGACATTAAGTATGAAAAAGGTCATATGATTTAAATATGTCAGGCTAACGTTGGCACAGAAAATTCCTGGCAAATGTCAAAATCTGGAACTATGTCTTGAAAAAGCCGCAGCTGGCCAATACTATATATATATAAAGAGCAGTATCAAAAGAATATGTAGGAAAGGTGTGCTACTTGAAGCACAGGGCTTCCACCGTCTGCTGGTAACAAGTTGTATGAGCTGGTTGTGACCAATAATATCAGAGGGTGGGACAGTGCACAATATGAGTTCTACTATCACAGTCCATGAGCTGCACAGGCTGCCCACCTCACTGCTAGAGGCATGCTGTATGTAGAGTGCAAACACTGGAGAGGGTGCAGACAATGCACTGAGTGCACACACTTCTCTATCAGGAATTCCTACAGCTGATCCAGCATCTTCCTCCAGGAGGCATGGGGAGAGAATAGAAGCTTTCTTTCCAGCACACAAATCACTGGGATTAGCCTGTGAATCATGGAAATGGTGTATGATCTACGAGTGGACAATGACACAAGTTACAATTTGACTCTCTGTGAGATCACAGACAGTGGAGATGTCATCGCCTGTCTGGAGGACAATCCACACAATGCAACTCTCCCTGCCAAAGGTATGTACTGACTCTCAACAACTGCAGAGAAAACTAAACTGGGGCTTTACAGTGCAGAGGGAGTTTTAGCAGTGACTGCTGGGACTTGTAGTACCACATATCCTTACTCCGGCTTAAAGGGCTCTTGCATACTTGAGCGCGCATTAATGCTTGCATTTTAATGCAATAAGGCAAAACATAAATTTTGAGTGAGGTGGCAGCACACTTTAACAAAACAAAAAAATGCACCTGCCAGTTTTGCAAACTACAAAGTAATGTGCATGGCTGCAAAAGGGATGTTATAACACTTATTACAAAAAGGCATAAGTGTGAAGACAGACTTAGCCCCTGTTCAGTTTTCCATGCATTGACCAACGCGTGACAATGCACGAATTGAGATCGACTGGTATTGACTATGGGGCCCATTCCCAGCTGTGCGTTTCTTTTCTGTGCAACCTGAAAAAGGTGCAAAGTGCTTTCTTTTCTTTTTTTTTTTTTTTGGTGCGACAATGCACGTTTTTGACCCTGTAGACTTCAATGGGAGCGCATTAAAAAATGCCTGAGAATTCAGATGTACAAGTGTGAACTTAACACCTGGAAACTGGAGCTGCTGTCTATAGCATGCCCCAGTTTCCCAGTGTAGGTCCACAATGAAAGCCAAAAACCTGTTATGGACAGCAGCCATCATTCACCTTTCCCCGTGTTTTTTTTTTTTTTAACCGATTAACTTGTATTAACTATACAGATTTCTTTTTATGTTTTAGATAAATGTTTGATTGTGATTGACTTAATGGAAACCTATACTGAGTGAAATGTGTGGGCTGATGTTGGTTCTGAAAATGCTAGTTGGCACAATGACTGCCTATGTTTTTCTTAGCACAGGTTTCTTTATTGTAAATATTCATCTTAAAAAAAAGATTGTTTCTTTGTGCTGGTTGTAACTACTGTATATATTTACATTGGGGCAGACATAATTGTCCATTACATATGCAGGCTCTACTTCCTGTTTACTAATGCTGATCAGTAACCATTTTACCTCTCCTGTACTAAAGTATAAGTAAAGGCAAAACTTTAAACCCCTTTCACACTGGCATACCTCCCAACATTTTGAGATGGGAATGAGGGACACCTACTAACAAATGTATATAGGCATAGGACACGCCCCTTGACACACACCCTTAAAGGAGAATTATCCAAAAAAAAAAAAAAAAGGTTAATTAAATCCACAAGTGCTTTTTTTTACCACTACTATTCCTTTATATTGGCTTTTAAAATTTACAAATGCAGCAATTTAGAATTTGGATGAAAGGTTTAGCACTGGCAAACACTCTTTGAAAGATAAAAAGTGCATATTATATACAACTAGATCAGACCAAAATGAGGGACAAATGAGGGGGAAAGAGGGACAGAGGGACATTGCCCCAAATCAGGGACAGTCCCTCAAAATCAGGGACAGTTTGCTATGCACTGGGGTGGTTTTCAGGCACTTTATCGCTAGAAATAGCGTCTGCTAAAACTGCCTCCCATTCATTCTAGTGTGCCTTTTCACACTGGGGCGGTGCGCTTGCAGGACAGGAAAAAAAAGTCCAGCAAGCAGCATCTTTGGGGCGGGTTGGGAGCGCTGTATACAGCGCTCTCAAAACGCCCCTGCCCATTGGAATGAATGGACAGCGCTTTCAAAGCGCCTGAAAAGCGTTTTGAAAGCATCGCAAAACGGGAGTTTTTAACCACATTTTTGGGGTTAAAAGCGCTCCACTAGTGGCGCAAAAGTGGCGCTTAAACAGCCGTAAAGCGCAGCTAAAACAAGCGGCACTTTAGCACTAATGCGCCCGCGGCTCCAGTGTGAAAGGGGTTTTATAGTGAAGATGGATTGGCATATCTGTCAGTTTTAATTGATGTCTGTGCCCCCTTGGGGAGGTTCATGTCTCTATTTGTCCTGTTTACTGTTATCACTGAGAGTGAAAGTGAAAGAAAAACACAAATTTTGGGTTGTCACTTGATTAGAAAAAGAGGGAAAATCTTCCAATGGGTGACCCTGGTGACAACAAGGGATTTCCTCTTACTTCCTGTTTTGGTTATGGGACAGAAAGTGAAGGGAAGTCTAATGGGACACAGAAGGAAAAAATAAAAACTGACAGGTTGTATCCCCCCCCCCCCCACTCCACTCCAAAAAAAAAAAAAAAAAAAGTTTTGCTTTTAGTTCTATTTTAAAGTGGTTCTAAAGGCTGAAGGTTTTTTTGTTTGTTTTTTTTTTACCCTTAAGCGCCCCCCCCCCCCCCCCACCATCCTTACCCAAGCTCCAGCAAAGTTCACAATAGCTTTGGCTGTCCCGGGACTCTTCCTCCTATTGGTTCCCACTACTGTCAGTCACAGCCACTGAGCCAGTGAGGAGAGAGGGTCTTATGCATGCATAGAGCAGATAAGTATAACATTTAGAAAAAAATAAACTAAACTTTAATACCACTTGAACAAAAGTCTAAAACTAGCCTTATGCCGCGTACACACGAGCGGCATGTCCGACAGAAAAAGTCAGACGGAAGCTTTTCATCGTATATTCTGATCATTTTATGTTGAATATTCTGACGGACCTAGAAATAGAACATGTTCTAAATTTTTCCGATGGAACCAATTCCTATCGGGAAAACCGTTCGTGTGTATGCTGTTCCGATGGACCAAAAACAACGCATGCTCTGAAGCAAGTACGAGACGGAAGCTTTTGGCTACTGGCTATTGAACTTCTGTTTACTAGTCCCGTCGTACGTGTTGTACGTCACCGCGTTCTGGACGGTCGGAATTTGGTGTGACCGTGTGTATGCAAGACCGCTTGAGCGGAATTCAGTCGGAAAAACCTTCAGAGTTTTTTCCAACGGGAATACCGGTCATGTGTACAGGGCATTACACAAATAGATTTCTGATAGATTCCTCAATCCACACTAAGCAGCGTGGGTGGAAGATTCTCCACTGCCAGCTGTTGTATTCAGTCAGTTACAACACCCGCAGCTATCCGAATACCAGAACAATGACTGCATCCGACTGGACAATTTTCCACCCAGCTCCTTTGATTTTTCAATCCAAGTTCTCAATTTCACCTGATTCAGCAAGAATCAGCTTAAAGGTCACATCTTCATATCTCAGTAGTCCTTAAAGCAAACCTGTCCTTTGTCAACAGGTTTGCTTTATTCCCCCAAAAAGCAAATGCTTACTTTTTTACCCCCTGCCACTCCATGCAGTGTTGGCAACCAAAGGAAATATCTGGTACTTCCAGGTATAGAGGGACATGTGACTCACTCCATGTGATGGCTCTGAACCAATCAGTGCTGTCACAAAGAACGCCTATAGCTCTGGGGGAGGTACAACTCCAGGAACTCATAGCTTACACAGCTTCTGGGGGCATCATTGCCAATATGAACCCCTGTGTAGGATTTATATCATCTCATGCTGACCAATCAGGATGACTGAAGGCCCCAAACCCAGGAGAAGCCAAGGAGAAGATGTTGGCACCGGCGAGGGAGCTTGTGGAGTAGAGGTGAGTTTTTGTGGACTTTAGTTAAGCTTTAAAGTGATTGTAAACCCTTACCTTGTAAAACAACCCTATCAGTTTAAAATAGAAATGAAAGGCAAAACATTGTATACAACATTATACATTATACCTTTTTCCCTTTTTTTAAAAGTAATTTTATAACCTCTGTCCTCAGCTGCATAGGAGTTGGGGGAGGAGAAACACCAGTACACTCATCTTCCCAGTGAATGGCTGTGCCGGGGGGGGGGGGGTGTCAGGTCACGTCTGATCATTGGAGGAGAGCAGGCTGAGTTTCCAGCACAGCTAGAGTATTGAACATGCTGTGCTCTCGTGCCTAGTGTGGTCAGTTTTTAATTGGATAGCAGAGGGACTGGCAGGAACACCAGGTATTTCACACAAAGGAAGCAATACAAAGTAACAGGATACATTTTCATACAAATATATGGGACAGCAGGCACATATAAGGAATACGAAATGTTGTGTTTACATATTCTTTATGCAGGAATTATTCAGCTATAGAGATAAGATTACCACAAGGGTAAGCAAATAAAAATGTTACCTAAAAAATTACTCTAAATGATACAATAATAGCTCTAATGCCGTGTACACACGGTCGGACTTTTCAGCTACAAAAGTCCAACGGACGCTGACAGACTAAAGCTGGCTGGTAATCCGATCGTGTGTGGGCTTCTCCGGACTTTCAACGTACTTTTTTAGCCTCAAATCCGACGTACTTTAGATTTGAAACATGCTTCAAATCTTTACGTCGTAACTACGACGGACCCCGAAGTCCGCTCGTCTGTATGCTAGTCCTACGGACAAAAAGCCACGCTAGGGCAGCTATTGGCTACTGGCTATCAACTTCCTTATTTTAGTCCGGTGTACGTCATCACGTACGAATCCGTCGGACTTTTGTGTGGTCGTGTGTAGGCAAGTCTGTTCGTTAGAAAGTCTGCCGCAAGTCCACCACAAGTCCGCCGAAAGTCTGTCGGACAGGCTGTCGGACTTTTGTAGCTGAAAAGTCCGACCGTGTGTACGCGGCATAAGTGTGTAAAAAAAATGGTGAAATATCCTTTTAAGATTGTACAAATTTAAACTGCAACATTTTGCATTAATATGTTATTAAATGTATGTAATATATGTAATTATATAATAATAATAATACATTGCCTTAATATGATATTAAACACTTCAGCCTTGGAAGGTTTTACCCCCTTCCTGACCAGGCCATTTTTTGTGATACGGCACTGTGTTGATTTAACTGACAATTGGGTGGTCTTGCGACACTATACCCAAATAAAATTGATGTCCTTTTTTTCCCACAAATAGAGCTTTCTTTTGGTGGTATTTGATCACCTCTGCGGTTTTTATTTTTTGCGCTATAAACAAAAAATGACCGGCAATATTTTTTACTTTCTGCTATAATACTTATCCAAAAAAAACAAAATGTAAAAAAACAAATTTCTTCATCAATTTAGGCCAATATATATTCTGCTACGTATTTTTGGTAAAAAAATCCCAATAAGCGTATATTGATTGGTTTGCGCAAAAGTTATAGCGTCTACAAAATAGATGATAGATTTAGGGACTTTACATTTTTTTTATTGTTTTTACTGGTAATGGCGGCGATCTGCGATTTTTAGCGAGACTGCAACATTGCGGCAGACAAATCTGACCCTAAGTGACGCTTTTTGGGGACCAGTGACACCAATACAGCGATCAGTGCTAAAAAAAAAAATTTACTAATTCCTGTATAAATGACACTGGCAGAGAAGGGGTTAACTACAGGGGTGATCAAGGGGTTAACTGTGTTCCCTGAGAGGTGTTTCTAACTGTGGGGGGAGTGGATTCACTGGAGGAAAAGAGATTTTGATTCAGCTTAGCTTTTCCTCCCTTATAGAGCAGTGGTGTGCTTTGTTTACATCGGCACACCACTGCTCCATCTCTCCTGTGAACGATCGGCGGGTCACGGCGGCCATCGCACCCGTCGAACCCACTGATTGGCTCCCGCTGTATCCAATCACAGAGGGAGCTGTGCAACAGCGGCGCATGCACGCCCCCTAAACCGCGTGCACGAAATCACATACAGGTACGTGATTTTGCAAACCCGGGCCGCCCTGCTGCAGTAAATGTACGTGGGGTGGTCCAGAATCGGTGAAAGTGGTTCTAAAGTCAGAGGATTTTTTTTTTAACCTTACTGTATTACCTGCATTAAGGTAAAAAATTCTTCCACGTGTTGTTCTACCCAAACCCCCCGATCGAGATTGGTGCTGGATCGAGAGTCTTCTCCTGATCCAGCACTGTGCCTGTCTCTCTTGGAGAGCATTGAGAGCAATTGGCTTCTGCTTCTGTCAGTCAAAGCCTGTGAAGAGGGAAAAGGGGACTTGGCTGAGCCACGCTGTGCGTGTCTGTGGACACTACGCCCAGCTCAGGACCATGTCTGCATGTGCGCCCCCATAATACACCACTTGCTATGAGGGCAAATCGAGAAGAGGAGGACGGAACAGCGCTGGCAGGGGACCACAGAAGAGGAGGTAAGGGGCCGCTCTGTGAAATATCATTGCACAGAGCAGATAAATATAAACCTCTTCTTTAGGTTTAGAGTTTAGGAAAAAAAAAACAGGAGTCTTTAGTATCACTTTAAATTTGTTTAATGCTATGTAATTATATAATAATAATAATAATAATAATAATAATATTCAATATAATCATAATAATTATTATTTTAATGATAATAGTAATAATTATTAGTAGTAGTAATCGCTTTAATATGCCAATATATATATATATATATATATATATATATATATATATATATATATGCAATATTTTGCAATTTTAAACTAATAGGAAGAAAAACAATATTAATACAATGTATCATTATTATTATAATATACAGTATGTATTATATGTAATTCTATGTAATTATATAATAATAATGATAGATTGCCTTAATATGATACAAACTATATGAAATATACTGTATGTAATACATGTGTAACACATAAAAAGATATGCATGTATAGACAAGACTGTATATCTCACAGGCAAGCAAGACAGATGTAATACTCATCTACCAGCGGAGGACATAAACATACCGAATAAATGTTTTAGTCTTCTGCAGCCCTTAGGTTCCAGTTTTGTAAGATCATATGGCAGATATGGGTATCTGATAGAAGACATTACCCTGTTGTGTGCCTCCTGGGAAATGTTTTCCATATCCCATTTATAACGAAGACCTTAGTGACTCTGCTAACTTTTAATTAACCTGCCACTATGGTGGGCTGCAGTTGATCTTTATAGCTTGAAGCCATATGAACAAATTCAGTGCAGTGCAAATTCAGAGACAATGTATAAGGGCATAGCTGACAATCCATAGAGCGCGATTGAAAACAAGGCAATTTAGCCATGTAAAGAGGAATCCACAATCAGAGCTTCCACTTATTTGTATAGCCAATGTGATTAAGATGATAGGATTTGGCACCAACCGCTGTGAACACGCCGCAATCAAAATCACGCCGGTGTCCAAGACATAATGACAGCGTGAGCTAAAATCCAAGTCAAATGATTGTACAAAGTCGTCTATGAAATGGAACTGTTATATATTAGATATGTATACATGAATGTAATCAGCTTATTATATAGAGTGCTCAAAACACATTGTCATAAGGATTGTTTTTTTATTTCAACCATATGACTGTCATTGTCAGCTCTCGCTGGCTCTGATTGCTAAAAATAATTATAGTTTAGAATATATATATATTCTTATCAATAGTTCTGGAAATTTTCTAGCATTTTCAAACCACTCATATATGTAACTTTTAATTGCAAAAGTAGTCAAATGGATTAGTACTACTTACTAGGATCCCTGTTATATAAATATAAAAACTATTGGCGGTAGGTGGTATTATTCTGTTCACATATTTTTGTGATGTAAAACATGAAGTTGGTAGAGAATTTCTGCATGTTGGGTCCTCTTTGATGGTGGGCGATCCTGGATGGTGCAAATGTCTGTGCTGACTTGATAACGTCAATGCATTAATACACTAAGTGCAAGACTCCCTACACTCACAGTCTTTCCTCAGTTTTCTTGGTGTAGTGATGCTGATTCCGATTTAAAGTGGTTCTGAAGCCTGGACATTTTTCTAAAGCCTGGACATGTTTTACCTAATCCATTCTCTGCATTGTAGTAAAAAATGTCCCAGTGTTTGTATTGCCCCTTCACCCCTCTTATACTTACCTGAGTCCTATCTCGATCCAGCGCTGTGCCCATCTGTAGTGGCTTCTCTCCCTGCTCACAGAGGCAGCAGCAGGAGACATTGGCTTCTGCTGCTGTCAATCAATGCCTGTGTGTAAGGATGAGCTCCGGCCTAATCGCACACCTCACGTGCAGGGCCCGCCAGGAAGTCGGCACTGCGCTGCGCTAATCACAGGCAGTGAGACATTGTCCCGATGCGCAGCTGCAGAGATCAGGAAATGTCTCACTGCCTGTGATTAGCGCAGCGCAGTGCCGACTTCCTGGCGGGCCTTGCACGTGGGGTGTGCGAACACGCCGGAGCTCATCCTTACCTGTGAGTAAACAGATACAGTATCAGATTTGGGTACCGTATATACTCGAGAATAAGTTGTTCCGAGTATAAGTCGAGGCCCTAATTTACCACAAAAAAAATGGGAAAAACTTATTGAGACGAGTATAAGACGAGGGTGAGAAATGCACAGCTACTGTAAGTGAAACAGAGGGTCAACAATGCCAATTTGCAGCATCACTGTTCCCATTTGCATGCCTCACTGTGCCCATTTGCATGCCATAGGTCCCCTGAACTTCAAACTCGGTAGTTAAGGGTTCCTGGATGCCCCCTAGCTGCAGCCAAAATTTGGGGTCTCTGAACCCAAAGGGTCCCGAAATGACATTGCTGCAGACACAGTTGACCAAATTTGGGGCCCCGTATCTCGGGGTTACTTAGTGCTAGGAACCCCAAATTTGGTGTGCAAACCCAGTGGAACTAGCACCATAAAATTTCCAAAGCTGGGGTTTCTAGCATCAAGTGGCCCCGAGATACAGGGCCCCAAATATCAGTTCAGAAAATGTCAAGCACTTTTCTGCAGCAGAGAATGACATTTTCTGAACCGGTTTTGGGGCCCTGTGTCTCAGGGCCACTTGGAGCTAGGAACCCCAGCTTTGGATATGTTATGTTACTAGATCCACTAGGTTTGCACACCAAATTTGGGGTTCCTAGCACCAAGTGGCCCTGAGATATGGGTCCCCAAAGTTGGTTCAGAAAATGCCAAGCGCTTTTCTGCAGCAGAGAATGACATTTTCCGAACCGATTTTGGGGCCCCGTATCTCGAGGCCACTTAGTGCTAGGAATGTCACCTTTGGATATGTTGTGGGACCAGTTCCACTGGGTTTGCACACCAAATTTGGGGTACCTAGCACTAAGTGGCCCTGAGATACGGGGCCCCAAAGTCTGTTCGGAAAATGAAATTTTTTGCTGCAGAAAAGTGCTTGACTCGAGTATAAGTCGAGGGGGGCACTTTCAGCACAAAAAAATGTGCTGAAAAATTCGACTTATACTCGAGTATATACGGGTAAGTGGTTAATGAACTAGAAGTTTCAGATATAATCAAAGTGTATGTACAATGCCTTGAAAAAGTATTCATACCTCTTGAAATTTTCCACATTTTGTCATGTTACAGCCAAAAACGTAAATGTATTTTATTGGGATTTTATGTGATAGACCAACACAAAGTGGCACATCATTGTGAAGTAGAAGGAAAATTATAAATGGTTTTCAAAAATGTTTACAAATAAATATGTGAAAAATGTGGCGTGCATTTGTATTCAGCCCCTCTCAGTCAATACTTTGTAGAACCACCTTTTACTGCAATTACAGCTGTGACATGTTTGCCCATTCTTCTTTGCAAAATAGCTCAAGCTCTGTCAGATTGGATAGAGAGTATCTGAACAGCAATTTTCAAGTCTTGCCACAGATTCTCAATTGGATTTAGGTCTGGACTTTGACTGGGCCATTCTAACACATGAATATGCTTTGATCTAAACCATTCCATTGTAGCTCTGGCTGTATGTTTAGGGTCGTTGTCCTGCTGGAAGGTGAACCTCCACCCAAGTCTCAAGTCTTTTGCAGACTCTTAACAGGTTTTCTTCTAAGATTGCCCTGTATTTGGCTCCATCTTCCCATCAACTCTGACCAGCTTCCCTGTCCCTGCTGAAGAAAAGCATCCCCGCAACATGATGCTGCCACCACCATGTTTCACGGTGGGGATGGTGTATTCAGGGTGATCTGCAGTGTTCGTTTTCTGCAACACATAGGGGGTTATTTACTAAAGGCAAATCCACTTTGCACTGAAAGTGCACTTGGAAGTGCAGTTACTATAGATCCGAGGGGAACATGCAAGGAAAATAAAATACAGCATTTTAACTTGCACATGATTAGATAATGAAATCAGCAGAGCGTCCCCTCATTTCAGATCTACCCCTCAGATTTACAGCGACTGCACTTCCAAGTGCACTTTCAGTGCAATTTCAAGTGCGCTTTGCACTTCTAGTGCAAAGTGAATTTGCCTTGCGTAAATAACCCCCATAGTGTTTTGCTTTTAGGCCAAAAAGTTTAATTATGGTCTCATCTGACATGATCTTCTTCCACATGTTTGCTGTGTCCCCCACATGGCCTCTCGCAAACTGCAAATGGGACTTCTTATGGCTGTTTTTCAACAATATCTTTCTTCTTGCCACTCTTCCATAAAGGGCAGATTTGTGGAGTGCACGACTAATAGTTGTCCTGTGGACAGATTCTCCCACCTGAGCTGTGGATCTCTGCAGCTCCTCCAGAGTTACCATGGGCCTCTTGGCTGCTTCTATGATTAATGCTTTAATGCTTTCCTTGCCCGGTCAGTCAGTTTAGGTGGACGGCCATGCCTTGGTAGGTTTGCAGTTGTGCCATACTCTTTCTAATTTCGGATGTTGGATTGAACAGTTTTATAGCCTAACCCTGCTTTAAAATTCTCCACAACTGTATCCCTGACCTGTCTGGTGTGTTCCATGGCCTTCATGATGCTATTTGTTCACTAAGGTTCTCTTACAAACCTGAGGGCTTCACAGAACAGCTGTATTTATACTGAGATTAAATTACACACAGGTGGACTCTGACGGCAATTGGTTCCCCTAGATTTTAGTTAGGGGTATCAAAGTAAAAGGGGGCTGAATGCACGCCACACTTTTCAGATATTTATTTGTAAAAATATATGAAAAACATTTATCATTTTTCCTTCCACTTCACAATTATGTGCCACTTTGTGTTGGTCTATCACACAAACTCACAATAAAATACATGTATAATTTTGGGTGTAAAGTGACAAAAATGTGGAAAATTTCAAGGTGTATGAATACTTTTTTAAGGTACTGTATCAACAAAACTGTTCTTATTTTTGAAAAGCATTGAAAGGGATTAGAGCCTGTATGGGTTTTTATTGTTATCTGTGCCCCAGCTGGACCATTCTCAATGTGACATACAGTGATAGAAAAAACAAAAAGGAAAAGGAGGTGTGAGAGTAAATTTTCAAACAAGGGCACTTATTCCGGTGAATGGTATGGACAGGTCCACTGATAAGGCAGTACAACCTGTCCTGTTGTACTGGGCCCAAGCCCCATTAGCTAAACAGGGTGGCCCAGGACAGCTGTATTGTTCTTTCTGCCTAAATCAATATTCAGATTTAACTAGATCACACCCCTACTCCTACTTACTTACCAGAGCACGAATTACATTTCCCCATCAGGTCAACAGGAGGTGGCAGCAGAAGAGGGACTTTTTTTCATTTTGGGGCCTAGGTGGGTAAAGTCAATGGCGCAGTTCCACTGCACCCCAAGGTAGGGTGTAGGCGCGGTTGGGGGGCCCCCATCAGGAAGGCTATATGGGGCCCCACAATTTCTAACAGCGGCCCTGGGTACAGGTGATTGTCCTGTACTTTTGAGATATTCTTGTTGTGTCTCTAGGACAGGAAGTTTCCAAAAAAAAAAATCCAAATTAAGAAGAGCACATTCAATTGTTGCTCCAAAAATGTTCAGAAACACAGTTTTCAATGTTATTACAGGGGCAGCTACCAGTTCCCTTTGCACCACTTTCCTGAACTTCCAGTATCAGCTCTATGGGGGTTTTGTTGGTGCAGCAAAGGAGCTCAAGCAAGTGTGGTTGTGGGTGGGGCCTCCTTTCCTTGCACGCGGGGGTACCTCTTCTTGTGAGCATGCTCACTAATGCCTGGGACCAGGAGGGACCATGTTCTTGTGAGAATCAACATTAGGGCAGAGGCTTAGAGGTGAGATGCTCTCTGTGTACAGCTACCGTAACTCTTTTTTGTATGATACTTCATCCCATCTTGCTGCACACCTTGCCTGCTGAGTGCAGTATTTAGAGAGGGACACCGCAGAGCCCATGTGCCGCTTCACCAGTCCAGTTTTTCTCTGTCACCTTATTCCCATTGACAGGATGGGGTCCTGCTGTGCACCAAGTGCAGACCTCATGCGTGCATTTGATTAACTCATTCGCTCTCCCGTACTGGCAGCTAGGTTCATGGGGTCTCTGTACCATGGCTTCAGGGAAGGCATCTCCATGCAGGAAGGATCGCACGGTTCACGCATCGGCTCACATCTGTCACTAATGCTGGCGCCAGGCGGGCTATTTAAACTGACTGCACTATGGACTCATTGCTGTTTGGTTTGCAGCTTGTGTGTTGTTCCAGTCTCCTGTGCTGACCTCTGATCCTGATCCGGCTTCTTCTGACTAATGCTCGTTTGCTTGATACCACAACCTTGGCTTGTTTTGGACTCCTCCTCTGCCTCCTGTCTGATTCCCTAATCTGCCCGAACGTTACCGACCCAGCTTGTCTGACCCTGCACCTGTTCATCTTGTCCGCTACGGCTTCAGTTCTGCAAAGCTCACCTGGCTCCTGCTCCAGCTGTCTAGCACAGTCTGCCACGGCTCTGGTTCTGCCTACTCACCACCAGCCAGCCTGCTGTACATCTACTTGTTGTTGGCCAGCCACGCAGACTGCCAGACTGATCTCAGGCGCTCATACGTCACCGTGCTTCTGTGGCTGCTGTCTCACTACCAGTAACCCACAAGCCGGTGTGGTACGAGAGGCTCTCCTCTACACGTCAGGTTCACTGACCAGGTACATGACAGTACCAAACAGCCATGATGGAGCCTGCAAGAGGACCCTCTCCATTGGATGAGATATGCCAGCATCACTTACCCAAGCAGTTACATCCCTGCTCGACTGGAGGGACGCGTTCAGTCGCTGGCCACACTAGCAGTGACTTCTGCTGCGACTTCAACTTCATCCACACCTACTACATCAACCGGAACTCAGGCAAGCCCGCCGGTAGTGATGCTACCCCCCAAAGCTTGAGTGCCAGCCCCTGAGAGGTTCTCCGACGATCAAAGTAAGTTCAGAGCATTCCGCAATGCCTGTCAGCTCTACTTTGCTCTCTTGAGCCAAGGACATTTTCCCTAGAAGCTACAAAGGTGGGGTTCACCATTTCCCTACTCTAAGGCGAACCACAGACCTGGGATCATTGACTGCTGGAGGAAAACAATGCACAGCTAAATACCTCCCAGTTCTTCTTCAGTGCCATATCTCAGCTGTATGATGACCCACAAGGAAGCACCATGGCCGAAGCCGCTTTGCATGCACTCCAGCAAGGCCGCAGAGCGTTTGAAGACTACATCATGGATTTCAGACATTGGAGTGCAGACACTGACTGGAACGATGCAGCTCTGCGTCAAAAGTTCCATTTCTGCCTCTCGGAAAGGCCATAAAGATGAACTTGCTCGAGTTGGCTTACCAAACTCACTGGAGGCTTTAATTACACTTTCTATTCAGATTGATCGCCGCCTACGTGAACACAGATCTGAAAGATCTTTGCAATTGTTCAGACCAGTATGGATGTTGCCCAAGGCATATATTCCTTCTAACCCCGTGTTTAGTAACTCTGCTCCATCTGCTCCAGAGGCACCTGAACCTATGCAATTGGGCCTGATCCACCAGTCACTGACCACGGAGGAACGCCAAGGCCGACGTCTGAACAATCTCTGTCTTTACTGTGGGGAAGCCAGTCACTACGTACGCACCTGCCCTGCTAAGCTACGTAAGTGTCTTTCACTTTCTTCAATTAAATACAGCGGCACTGGTGGGCACTGATAGGCGGCACTGGTGTGCACTGAGAGGTGGCACTGAAGGGCATTGATATGTGGCATTGGTGGGCACTGAGAAGTGGCACTAATAGGTGGCACTGATAGCTGGCAGTGATGGGAACTTATAGGTGGCAGTGATGGGCACTGATCGGCACTGGTAGGTTACACTGAAAGGCAGCACTGCTAGGTGGCACTGATTGGCACCACTGGTGGGAATTGATAGGTGGCACTTGTGGGCATTTATAGGTGGCACTGGTGGGCACTGTGGGCACTGGCAGGGGGTACTGATTGGCACAGAGGAAGCAGAGGAGGAGGCAGATGTGCCCCCTTCCTCTTCGGGACCGATGTCCCTTGAACATAAGCCGGTGATCGGCTTTTTTTTTTCTCATGCTGTCAGTGTGAAGAGAAAAAAAAAAACTATTACCGAGCTTTTGTTCACACACGTGATCAGCTGTCATTGACTGACAGCTGATCACCTGGTAAGGGGCCGGGATCGGCCCCTAATCGGGTCGGTGATCACCCGAGTCTTGGTGACTCGGTGATCACAGTGAGCACCGCGTGGGCCCTGCCGTGCGCGCAAAGGGGAGGATGGCCTATGACGGCCTCCTGGAAATTCAGGTCCGCACTGTAGGCGTCATTCGGCTATAGCGCGGACGTTGAGTGGTTAAAGGGTAAGTTCACCTTTGTACACTTTTTTTTTCCTTTCTAAATTCCAGCTCCCCTATGCACCAATATAGCATTAACTGCTCACGCAGATATACTGCGGCAGAAGGGTACATACAGGCAGAATAATGTACCTGTACATTGCCCTTTAAGAGGCGGCTTGCCTGTGATCGTAGGTCCCGCGGGCCCGATGTCCGTGGGGATACCTGCGATCGTCTCACGGTGAGGAAGAACAGAGAGATGCTAATGTAAACAAGCATTTTCCTGTTCTGCCTAATGACAGGACACTGATCACCACTCCATGTAAATCGGGAGCGGTGATCAGTCACACACAGCCCCTCCCCCCCACAGTTAGAAGAAGAAGAATACGTATCGGCCTAAACTGAGGAAAAAAAAAATTTTTTTATATATTTTTTGGAGATATTTATTATAGCAAAAAATAAGAAATAAGGCATTTTTTTCAAAATTGTCGCTATTTTTTTTTGTTTATAGCGCAAAAAATAAAAACCGCAGAGGTGATCAAATACCACCAAAAGAAAACTCTATTTGTGGGAAAAAAAGGATGTCAATTTTGTTTGGGAGCTACATCGCACGACCGCGCAATTGTCAGTTAAAGCGACGCAGTGCCGAATTGCAAAATGTGCTCTGGTCTTTGGCCAAGCCAAATGGTCCGAGGCTTAAGTGGTTAATGACTTTTTGCAAAAATATCAAAGCTTTCCATTAAATCTACAGTCACTTACTTTTCTTGTGTTAATCCATGTATCCAGACGTTTCCATTAGTAATGTCTTCTTCCTTACAGACCAGAGGTCATGACACAGGAAGGAGTTGACCAGCTGACCTTATTTGCACACACCCTACATCATCCACCCTCCCATTCCCAGCTGTGTGTTTTTAAATGAAATGCAATCAATCAGTGATCACCCTTCTCACTAAATACACAATCAGATTGTATAGTGTATGGTCATCTTTATACAAGTACATAGGAGGGAGTGGACAGAAACACTCAGCTGTCAAGCCCTGTTCACAACTCTGCATGGCGGGAACTCGCTTTTCCACATGTGTTCTTTTTTTTAAACAAGGGGGGAGGCATTTGAGCATTTTCACTCATCACACATAGGGCAGCCCACCCACCTGAATGGGCTGCCCTACACACAGCAGTCACCCCAAAGAAGCTTCAGAACTATTTTTTAGAGTGGAGCTTGGTGCGTTTTTACTGTGATTTTTGATGCAGCGCATTTCTGAAATGCAAGGAAATGCACAGATGTGAATGGAGCCTCATTGTTCTTGTGTTAACACACCAATTTTCAAGGCCCCCTTCACATCTAGCATGGTGAGAGTGAACGTTTTGTGTCTCGTTTTTCCTATGGCACACATAGGGCAGCCTATGTTTATACACCTAAAATTACTAGCTGCCCTTTCAGTGCCATTAATTGGTCACGGCACACCAAACACAGAAGCAAACACACATTTTGCTATGTGAAAAAACGAATGGCAAATGCTGCAAAGTGCACAGTAAAAAACACACAACCCACAAAATGCCAAAATGTTGCATTAACCACATGTAGTGCATCCTATTGAAATCAACAGGCTGCCCTATGCGTGTCACAGGAAAAAAGAGACACAAAATGTTCACTCGCACTATGCTAGACGTGAATGGGGTCTGAAAGTGAAATTGGTGCGATAACACGAGAACAATGAGGCTCCATTCACATCTGTGTGTTTCTTTGCATTTCAGAAAAGCACGGCACCAAAAATCACAGTAAAACCCGCACCAAGCTCCTCTCTACAAAATAGTTCTGAAGCTTTTTTGGGGTAATTGCTGTGTGTAGGGTGGCCCATTCTGGTGGATGGGATGCCCTATGTGTGATGAGTGAAAACTCTCAAATGCCTCCCCCCTCGCTAAAAAAAACAAAATGCATGTGGGAAAGAGAGTTCCCGATATGCAGAGTTGTGAACGGGGCTTTCAAAGCTGGGTGTTTCTGTCCACTCCCTTCTATGTACTTGTATAAAGATGGCCATACACTGTGCAATCTGATTGTATATTGTGTATTTAGTGAGAAGGGTGATCACTGATTGATTGCATTTCACTTAAAAAATGTGCAGCTGGGAATGGGAGGGTGGATGATTCAGGGTGTGTGCTAATAAGGTCAGCTTTTCAACTCCTTCCTGTGTCAGGACCTAAAGTCTGATCAGGAAGAAGACATTACTAATGGAAACGTCTGGATACATGGATTAACACAAGAAAAGTAAGTGACTGTAGATTTAATGGAAAGCTTCGATATTTTTGCAAAAAAAAAAGTATATGAATGCTATATTGGTGCATGGGGGAGCTGAAATTTAGAAAAAAAAAGTGTACAAAGGTGAACTTACCCTTTAACAATTTTACTTATGACACTGCAACAATACACTCCAAGTGCTCGTAGTCCCCCTCTGATTATCTAGTCTCAGGCTGCCCAGGCATACCTCTCCAGGTAGCATCCCATATCTGGAAGAGTCCTTATGAGGTAGATTCTCATGTGGGGAGCTAGCAGGTAGCTTGTGATTATATCTTCGCTGGTGGACCTCTTGATGCATTCCCATGCGGTCCCTCTGACTCTTCGAACCCACCCCCCCTTTTCATATGCAGCTCAGGCTGAAGGGCAGGACCCAGAAAAGCCTGGGGAAAATGCAGAAGCTGCATTAACCCTTCCCCTCCCAGGCAGCCCAGAATCTACACCTAATAGCAGCACCATTAGTAGTTACCTGCCTACATGATCCCTTTCTTTACTGAATAGAGGGGTCAAAGGCAGGCAGAATACTTCCATTTAACCACTTAAGCCCCGGACCATTTGGCTGGCCAAAGACCAGAGCACTTTTTGCGATTCGGTACTGCGTCACTTTAACTGACAATTGCGCGGTCGTGCAACGTGGCTCCCAAACAAAATTGACGTCTTTTTTTTCCACAAATAGAGCTTTCTTTTGGTGGTATTTTATCACCTCTGCGGTTTTTATTTTTTGCACTATAAACAAGAAAATAGCGACAATTTTGAAAAAAAAAACACATTATTTTTTACTTTTTGCTATAATAAATATCCCCCAAAAATATATAAAAAAACATTTTTTTTCCTCAGTTTAGGCGGATACATATTCTTTTACATATTTTTGGTAAAAAAAAATTGCAATAAACGTTTATTGATTGGTTTATGCAAAAGTTATAGCGTCTACAAAATAGGGGATAGTTTTATGGCATTTTTATTAATATATATATATTTTTTTTACTAGTAATGCCGGCAATCAGTGATTTTTATTGTGACTGCGACATTATGGCGGACACATCGGACACTTTTGGCGCTATTTTGGGACCATTCACATTTATACAGCGATCAGTGCAATCAAAAATGCATTGATTACTGTGTAAATGTGACTGGCAGTGAAGGGGGTTAACCACTAGGTGGCGCTATAGGGGTTTGTCCTAGGGAGTGATTCTAACTGTGGGGGGAGGGGGGGGACTGTGTGTGACACGACACTGTTTACCACTCCCGATTACAGGGAGCGGTGATCAATGTCAGTGTCATTAGGCAGAATGGGGAAATGCTTGTTTACATCAGTATTTCCCTGTTCCTCCTCTCCGTGAGACGATCGCGGGTACTTGCACAGTATAGGAGATATTCACCCTGAATGCAGCTGCTGTCATCAGTAGCGCATATGCATGCCGGACCTTCAGAGCTTCTAGCTGGAACCAAGGGCTCCCACGCACATGCGCTGGAGTGACGTCATTGTGGCTCTGACCACTCATGGCCCTGGAGCCCGTGATCCTGGAAGAAAGGACGGGAGAAGATATCAGCCCTTTCAGCGGTGAGCGGGCGCTGCTGGGTGGACTTTGTTCTAAGGTAAGTATTTCATAATGTGCTAGTATGCAATGCATACTAGCACATTATGCCTTTGCCCTGCGGGGTTTTTTTCTTTTTTTTTTTTTTTTTCAGCGGTTTACTACCATTCTAAGGTTATAAAATATTATATATTTTTTTTATTAAGGTTTTTATCATAAAAATTTGTAGACATTTACAAAAGAGAAAGGAGAATAAAAAATAAAAATAAAAAACAAGTAGCAACATGAACATTTTCAATAAGATCTATAGGTGCCCTAAATATACTTACAGTAGTAATATGTCCCTGAATATTAACATAGGTTACCATTAAAAATATAAAAAATATAAATAAAAAGGTAAAAAATGTTTTAGAACCACTTTAACAGAGAAATATGCATATAGGAAGAGAGTGCAACATGACATCATCAGTCTGTTTCTTATCCTTTTACTGTCCAGTCACAGGCTGAAGAAGGGACAAGACCTGCAAGTGTTAATTAACTGCAGAAAACTAAAATCAGGTCTCCGGCCTTGACACATAGAACTATGCTGGGGAGGCAGAGTTCTTTAAATCCTAAAGGAGAAGTACAGCCAAAGCTCATGTGAAGTGCACTCCTGTGACCCATTTTTGGAAGACAGCGCGCAAAAGCCTGCTGTCAGCTGACGTTACAGAGCCAGTCCAGGCTGGGGCAAAATCGTGACAAAAAAGTTGGGATCTGCTCACAACCTTAGACCGGCACCGCGCTCAGTCTCAGAGGCTGAGCCAGCTGCTCCCGCCCCCACCACAGCCCATAGGCATTGAGGGCAGAACAGAGAACCGGTGACTGACAGTCACCAGCTCTCTGCTCATGGAGCTGTGAGAACTGATCAGCGGTGTTTGATCGCTCAGTTTTCAGTCTTAGAGTGGGTGGGGGACAGATGCTGCATCCACCTACTGTAGGTAAGTATTATTTTGTAAAAAAACAAAACCAGAGAAAAAAAAATTCTCTTTTAAGAACAGTATGGACAGAAGTACAATTCCATAGGCAGGTAAAAAAAGCTCCCACCTATGCATCCTAGCTGTAAAATAGCTCACCTATATGTACAGTATCTTATCTGTAAAAGAGCTCACATATGATATCTGTATCTTTTTTGTGTGGACTTAGTCTACTGGGCATCATCCAATATCAAAATCTCAATATATTTTGTATTACAGATTTGCACACGGCAGTTCGGATAGTCCTCTATTCTCTGATCTTTCTGCTGGGAGTCATGGGGAACAGTCTGGTTATCGCGGTACTCATAAGGAATAAGCGGATGAGGACAGTCACTAATATATTCTTACTCTCGCTGGCGGCCAGTGACCTCATGCTTTGTCTTTGTTGCATGCCCTTCACCCTAATTCCTAACTTGCTAAAGGACTTTATCTTTGGGAGCACTGTCTGTAGAGCCGCCTTCTATTTCATGGGTAAGTCACCAGCCCTCAGTGTTGTAAATACATATCAACATACAAAGAGCAAACCGAAAAGACCTTGACTTGTACAAAACTTAGTAAAGGTGTTCACTAATTAAACAAGCTGTCTATCAACCAAAAAACGTAGTACTGTTCTGTACTGTATTTGAAACTACATAATCATAGTTTAGCTGTGAAGTTCCTAAGTCGGCCATACATCTATTGAATGACTTGTATGCAACCATCCTGTTGAGTTTTTCCCGAATGATCAGTGCCAGATCTATTGCCAGCACCACTTATTGTAGCTTCAGGGCGGGGAAGTTTCCCCACTGTCAGAATACAATACAACAGCGGTAAGGATTCCCCCATCCACCTCAAATGTGTCAAGGGGGAAATGGGATCATTTTTTTTCCATTCAACTCGTTGGCTGAAAGAAAAAATATGATGTATGAGCTGTTTTAGTATTCCTGCACACTGAATGTTAAAATGTAACCAATACATGTATATCAGATTCGAAGAGGTCCAAGTCAATATTTACAGCAAATACTGATTCTCTTTAGCAGCACTTAGGTTTCATGTACACTTGGTCTACTTTGACCACATTTTCCGGTGGCCAGCAGTCAATACATTCCTATTCTAAACACGAGTCTTCCACATTCAGGAGTGGGAGGTAAAGGGAGGTTGAAGCTCCCCTAACCGCAGCAGTTTCTAAACTCTGGTAAAAGCCTATCTGTACATTGCCACATACCCTGTTTCCCCGAAAGTAAAACCTAGCGTGATTGTCAGTGATGGCTGCAAAATAAGCCCTAGTTAAAGTCCTTGTAGGTCTTATTTTCAGGGTAGGGCTTATTTTCGGGGAAACAGGGTAGGGCTTATTTGGGGGGTAGGGCTTATATTGCAGCCATCACTGACAATCACAATAGGTCCTATTTTCGGGGAAACAGGGTAGGCTTTTATGGAGTCGATTTTAGGAACTTTGGAAAGAAAACGCCAAAGGCTCCTAAACTCAGCAGGTGAGTTCCAGGCAAGATGGTTGGTTTGGTATAGTAGTAAACAAGCAAGAAAGATCAGAATGACTCAACCATCTGGTTATGCCAGTTATACAAAGGTTACCAACAAGCATGCAGTCATCAATGAGCTTTTTATTGGAAACACCATCATTCTTTGCAAAGTAAATAGCATGAATGCACAATTTTTTGGGAAATAAGGACTTTATGCCTATATTACAAATAAACCAAAAAAAATCAAAGTAAGAATAACCAAAAATCTTTATGCATTCCTGTACAGCTCATTTGTTTTTTTTTAATTCGTTTTTTTTTCTAAAAGCAAAAACGGTGGCACAAAGCAATCCTCCTTTTATTAACCTCTCTATCCATGTCAATGTGAGCATTTGTGTTTTCTTCCTTCCAGTTTTCTTTTCTGTTACAGCATGGTGCAGGTTTCATCTTGCTGGTTTCCATCAATTTGTTTTTAGTCAACGGGAAGCAAATGAAAAAGCAGGGTCCATTTTCATTCTCTTTTTAATCTGTTTTCCATCTGCCTTTTCTGATTTTGTGTAATGATGTGTGAAAAATAAACTTGAAAGAGAAGGATTGAAATCAGGAGAAAGACTAAATGAAACTGCAAGCACTGTTTAAAGGGGGGATTCAAGCTGACCAAGAACTAACCAAAGAAGTATAAAACTGCTTTCAGACAGTATGCATTTTCTTCTAGTCCTTGTTTCTGCATTTTAGGACGATATAAAAAAAACACGTTCAGATTTCCAAAGGTAGGAAATACATGTTTGTATTTCATTTGCAGTTGCAATAATAATATACAGTACCTTGAAAAAGTATTCATACCCCTTAGAATGTTCCACATTTTGTCATGTTACAACCAAAAACATAAATGTATTTTATTGGGATTTTATGTGATAGACCAACAAAAAGTGGCTCATAATTGTGAAGTGGAAATGCTAAATGGTTTTCAAAATATTTTACAAATAAATATGTCAAAATTGTGGCGTGCATTTGTATTCAGCCCCCCTGAGTCAATACTTTGTAGAACCACTTTTTGCTGCAATTACAGCTGCAAGTCTTTTTGGGGATGTCTCTACCAGCTTTGTACATCTAGAGAGTGACATTTTTGCCCATTCTTCTTTACAAAATACTCAAGCCCTGTCAGATTGGATGGCGAGCATCTGTGAACAGCAATTTTCAAGTCTTGCCACAGATTCTTAATTTAATTTAGGCCTGGACTTTGACTGTGCCATTCTAAAACATTATTATGCTTTGATCTAAACCATTCAATTGTAGCTCTGGCTGTATGTTTAGGGTCGTTGTCATGCTAGAAGGTGAACCTCCGCCCCAGTCTCAAATCTTTTGCACTCTAATGCCGTGTACACACGACTGGACTTTCTGGCAGACTAGGTCCGATGGTCTTCCCGACGGACTTCCGGCAGAATTACGACGGACTTTCCGAACGAACGGACTTGCCTACACACGACTGGACTTTCTGGCAGACTAGGTCCGCCGGTCTTCCCAACGGACTTTCGACTGAGTTACGGCAGACTTCCGAATGAATGGACTTGCCCACACACGGACTAAAGTCCGTTCATTTTGAACGTGATGAGGTACAATGGGACTAGAAAAGGAAGTCAGTCTCGCCGCTTTTATCTGCGAGATTGTCACCTTGCGAGCCCCATCGCAGGGCATACCAGGCCCTCAGGTCTGGTATGGATTTTAAGGGGAACCCCCCAAAATCCATACCAGACCCTTATCCCAGCACGCAGCCCAGCCAGTCAGGAAAGAGGGTGGGGAAGAGCGAGCGCCCCCCCCCTCCTGAACTATACCAGGCCGCATGCCCTCAGCATGGGGGGGTGCTTTGGGGAAGGGGGGTGCCCTGCGGCCCCCCACTCCAAAGCACCTTGTCCCCATGTTGATGAGGACAAGGGCCTCTTCTCCCGATGTCCGGCCTCTTCTCCCGCTCTCCTGTTCTTCTGTCGGGCTCCTCCGCTATCTTCTGCTCGTTTGCCGCTCCTTTGCTAGCGGTGGCCCGGTCTTCTTCCTCGTCTTCTTCCCTCTTCTCTTCTTCCGATGTTGACATGACGCTCTCTCCCGCTGTAATGCTGTGTGCGAGGTGTGCAATGACTTAGAGCAGAGAAGTCAGAAGAAAACCCCCCGAAGTCAGAAGAAGACCCCCGGAGCTGCCTAATAAACTACTTTAAAAACCTGTGTAGTGTGTTTTTTTTATTGACACTTTTTTCCCCAGGTGAATGGGTAAGGGTACGATGTACCCCATACTCACTCACATAGGGCGGGGGGCCGGGATCTGGGGGCCCCTTTATTAAAGGGGGCTCCCGGATTCCGATAAGCCCGCAGACCCCGACAACCAATGGCCAGGGTTGTCAGGAAGAGGCCCTTGTCCTCATCAACATGGGGACAAGGTGCTTTGGGGTGGGGGGGGCCGCAGGGCGCCCCCTTCCCCAAAGCACCCACCCCCCATGTTAAGGGCATGCGGCCTGGTACGGTTCAGGAGGGGGGGCACTCGCTCGTCCCCACCACCTTTCCTGACCAGCCAGCTGCGTGCTCGGATAAGGGTCTGGTATGGATTTTGGGGGGACCCCTACGCCGTTTTTTCAGCGTAGGGGGTTACACTTAAAACCCATACCAGAAGACATTGTCGACTCTCTCACGCTCGCTGCAATAGGAAAATGTGTTTTTCCTATTGCAGCGAGCGCGCGATTATACCTTGTGGCCGAGACCAGCGCGATAGGATCGCGCTGGAAATATTCTCGCGGGCAGGTGGTGCAGCTGCTCTTGCATCGTATTTGGTCCATCGGACCAGCATACAGACGAACGGGCTTCCTGATAGGAACTGGGTCCGGCGGAAAGATTTGAAGAATGTTTCAAATCTAAAGTCCGACGGATTTTCGACCGAAAAGGTCCGTCGGAAGTCCAATGAAGCCCACACACATTTGGATTGTCCGCCGGATTCGGTCTCGCAAACTGCAAATGGGACTTCTTATGGCTTTCTTTCAACAATGGCTTTCTTCTTTCCACTCTTCCATAAAGGCCAAATTTGTGGAGTGCATGACTAATAGTTGTCTTGTGGACAGATTCTCCCACCTGAGCTGTGTATTTCTTCAGCTCCTCCAGTGTTACCATAGGCCTTTTGGCTGCTTCTCTGATTAATGTTCTCCTTGCTCAGCCTTTCAGTTTAGGTGGGCGGCCATGTCTTGTTAGATTTGCAGCTGCGCCATACTCGTTCCATTTTCAGATGATGCATTGAACAGTGCTCTGTGAGATGTTCAAAGCTTGGGAAATTTTTTTATAACCTAACCCTACTTTAAATTTCTCCACAACTTTATCCCTAAACTGTCTGGTGTGTTCCCTGGCCTTCATGGCGCTGTTTGTTCACTAAGGTTCTCTAACAAACCTCTGAGGGCTTCACAGAAGAGATGCATTTATACTGAGATTAAATTACACACAGATGGACTCTATTAAGTGGCGTCACTAGGAGAGTACAGTCCACACCTAGGTGACACCCGCCAGAGAGGTGACACCATCCCTAGGGTGGCCAAAGCCCTGGCTTCTTTTGGCAGTTTTTTTTTTCAGCCAGAACACCTCCGGTGCTGCGGCTTGCCTGTGTTTTCCTTCTCCTCTCTCACTACTCTGCTGCTGAGCCTGTTCCTGTCACTATATCTAATCACTGCCTGCACTGTGTGTCCTCTCCAGCTGCCGCCTGGGTGTACCGTGTACCTGAGCTGCTCTCACTTGGCCCCGATCTGGCTATATATAATTTAGATGTGTCCAGCAGCACCCCCCCCCCAGGTTATCGGATAACCGGGGGGGGGGGGATTGAGGTTAGGATCGTGCTGCTGGACTAAAGGTATATTATATATAATATACCGTGTGTGTGTCTGTGTGTGTGTGTGTCCAGGAGTACAGCCCCCCTCCCCTCCAGTTCTCAGGGTGGGTGGCTCAGCTACTATACCTATATACAATATAGCTTTGTCCAGCAGCAGCACCCCCCTCCCCAAGTGATAACCAGGGGGGAGGGGGTTCTGCTGGACACAGCTATATTATATATTGGTATGGTAGCTGAGCCGCCCACCCTAAGCTGGTCTGATAACCAGGAAGGAGGGGGTGACACCATGTTTTACTGCACCAGGTGACACCGACCCTAGTGATGCCACTGACTCTGTTTACTAATTAGGTGCCTTCTGAAGGCAATTGGTTCCACTAGAATAAGGGGGCTGAATACAAATTCATGTCACACTTTTCAGATATTTAGAAGTAAAACATTTGGAAAACCATTTATTATTTTCCTTCTACTTCACAATTATGTGCCACTTTTTCTTAGTCTAAAATACCATAAAATACATTTACATTTTTGGTTGTAACATGACAAAATGTGGAAAATTTCAAGGGGTATGAATACTTTTCAAGGCACTGAAGATAAAAGCATGTGCTTTTCTTGAAAAAGCAAATTTCTTACTTGCAGAGATTTTTCAATATGGTGGGTAACCTCTGTACTTACGAATGATCATTCCCTATTCTTCATAGAGCTGCACACTGTACAATAATCAGTTGTCCAGTTGGATTAAAAATGTGCTTTTGGTGGTCTGGTAATCACAAGTCTGGTCTCTTCTTCCATTATTCAAAAGATCTGTCCATCCCTGGGCACCCTAATGTGTCCAGCAATATACCAATATTTGTAAGTGGCAGGTTGGATTGGATTGATTAGGCCACATAGGAGTTTACAGTACGTAAATAAAAAATATTCCTGAATGCTGGAAGTACTCAGTATTACACTAAAGCCTCATACACACGATCGGATTTTCGTTCGGGAATTGTTAGATGACAGACTGTTGGCCTAAAATCCGACCATTAGTACGCTCCATCAGACAACTGTTGTCCAACTTTCTGGCAACAAATGTTGGATGGCAGGCTAGTAAATTTTCAGCGGACAACGATGTACACAAATCTGTCATACAAGTCCAAAGTACAAACACACATGCTCAGAATTAATGCTCACCAAACACAACATTAGCAGAAGGTGCCCAAAGGGTGGCCCTCAAGAGCTGAAATTCCACGTAGTATGTCACTACATTTGTGTTTGTTGGCCCACTATTGCGTACCGTTTGTATGCAACACAAGTTCACGGCACACGCCCTTCGGACAAAAGTCTGATGCTTTGTCTGCAGAAAATCTGATCGTGCGTATGAGGCTTTATAAATCTTCTGACATGCTGGGAAATCTCGGTGTGACTGAGAACCAGTTACACTCCTTTTTATGGAGGGAAGGAAGCGGATATTTGACTGTGTGTGCAGCACATTGTACTATCAGCCAGTTCTGAGGTGAGATCACAGCTGTTCCCGGCCATCCAGTATGGATGGCCAAACATTTCACCAACGGTCCTTCAGAGTGAGCGATCTGATCATTTGTGGTCACCCTAAGATCCTATACACACAAGTGTCAAAAGAGTACACATGGAACACACATCACGTATCCAACAAGTACTTCTCAGATGATGAATCTGGGAAGATGAAAGTTGCTAGCTGCCCTCACTCCTACCCTTCCAAGGAGGTTTCTCCACTGGGGGCTTCTGCACCTATTGTATGTTTGTTTTTTTTGTTTTTTTATATAAATCATATATATATATATATATATATATATATATATATATATATATATATATATATATATATATATATATATATATATATATATATATTATATAAATCCTAAGTCAAGGTAGTGAGCACCCACAGAAAGTATAATTTGTTTAGTTCCCTTTTGTCTATACTGATTCTTAAAATATCTATTATGCCTGTAAGTGGGGCCATTGCAGGTTTACATGACTGTCTGTCAGTCTATGTAGAAGGTAAACTAAGCTGCTTATCAGTGGCGGCCTGTCCATAGGGGGCGCACGGGCGCTGCTCCCCCCCAGGCAGTCACAAAAAAATATTTTTTTTTTTAAAATGGCCCTTAAAAAAAAAAATAGAAAAAAAGATCCTTAAGTGCACTGTGTTCGGGCGCCGGTCACAGTGCACTATGGGAAGCGCCACGTCTATGCAATCACGAGATTGCAGATGAGGCACTTCATTTGCAGGCTTTTGACCTGCCCTGTGGCGCAGTCCATCACTCTGGACAACTTCCGCCTGGCACCCGTAGGATACATACTATGCCGGGTGCTTTGATTGACATTGGCACCACCCTAGAACATGGGCGGTGCTTTCCATCCAAGTTACAACGTCACTTCCGGTTTTCCCTGTGCCAGTGATAAACCGGAAGTGACGTCAGCAGCTCCGTGGAACGCACGGCCCAAACAGAGCACTCTTTATCTGCACAGCTTATAGGTAAGTTTTTAGTAATGACTGTAGAAGATGACAGGGGCAGGTGTGCTTACAGTTGGAATATGGCTTCTCATCTGTTATGAGAAAGGCATATTAATGCAGTGCTTGGTTCCCCACTTGGTATGGCACTGAAAGTTCTAGCACCTCCTGGCACTGTAGATGGCTATCCTCCCAGTGCTTACTTCAGTGTTAGTACAGTGATATGAAAGGGTTACTGTAGAGAGGTAATATAGATTCATTTGCATTTCCTATGCAGAAATGTGGGATGATCTATATACTATCTGTGGCGCTGATCTATATACCTTATCTGTGGCGCTGATCTATATACCTTATCTGTGATGCTGACCTATATACCGTATCTGTAATGCTGAGCTATATACCCCATCTGTAATGCTGAGCTATATACCCCATCTGTGAGGCTGAGCTGTATACTATGTCCTGTAATGCTGAGCTGTATACTCCTGACACTATGGGGGTTATTTACAAAAGGCAAATCCACTTTGCACTGCAAGTGCACTTGGAAGTGCAGTCACTGTAGATCTAAGGGAAAGATCTGAAATGAGGGGAAGCTCTGCTGATTTTATCATCCAATCATGTGCAAGCTAAAATGCTGTTTTTTATTTTCCTTGCATATCTCCTTCAGATCTACAGTGACCGCACTTCCAAGTGCACTTGTAGTGCAAAGTGGATTTGCCTTTAGTAAATAATCCCCTATGGATGGAAGCAAGTGAATTACAGGGGACGGAGTGGGTGGATTGTACAAGGGGTGGGGCTTATGGGAAGTGGGAAGGGTCAAATAGGAAGGGCGGGTCTGGCGCCCCCCATCCTAAAACTTAACCAGCGGCCACTGCTGCTTATACTTACGTGGACAGCGATCATGTGCGAGTTTCTTGCTGGAGTAACCTTTCAACTTTCTGAGAGTTGTAATTTGCACAGGGCTAAGGAGGTCCAACTCCTGCACACCATGTGAACGAGCTCAGGCCTGGCAGTTGACCATTTTGGCACAAAGCTTAGGATTATGGGAGGCATGTATGAGTGTCATAAGTAAATCTATACCCAGAAGTACCTTGTTTTTTTTTTACTGCAGGTTCAATGGTGGATTAGGTGGTGATAAGGAAAGTTGGGTGGGGGGGCGCAGTGGACATATTAGCCCAACAGCCCGACATGTTGTTGAGTACACATAGAG
Source organism: Lithobates clamitans (assembly GCA_037952925.1). NCBI lineage: Eukaryota > Metazoa > Chordata > Amphibia > Anura > Ranidae > Lithobates > Lithobates clamitans. The sequence continues at coordinate 2,607,046 of JBBGZY010000748.1, forward strand.
CTACATTACAACTTTATGGTAGCAACCAAAATATGTGCCATTCAGGATACAGATACTTTTACAATCTTCTTAAAAATCAGTACTACTTTTCAAACTATATTATGTCACAGTAGTGCTTTCCAATATCATGGAGCGTGAGGTTGGGCCTTAAATTTATTATCCAATGAACTTCCCGCCAATCGTCATTACATTTCATGTCAGAAAAGTTATGAAATGAAAATGAAGTTGAGTGATCACAATAATAATATTAGCAAAGCAGATAAGAAAAATGTAATTACACGGTCCAACTGCTATTAAGTCCATCTGACATTCAGTGAAGGTTATGTTAATATTGGATTAAGCCGTTTATATGTTGCATTATCTCCCTTCAACAAATAGATGGTGCTTGTTTACACCTATCTAGAAATTTACGTATATTTTTACCAGAGGAGATACAGTATATGACACTTTAGGAGTGGCCAGTTAGAAAAATGTACTTAATTTAAATTTAACTTCTACCATTTAGATGGAACAAACGGATTTTAGCATTTTTATAGGAGAAAGGTAAAGCTTTTACATCTAGGTACACTATGCATTATTTACAGTTTAATGAATTGTAATTGTGAATATGTTATAAAATAACATAACGCAGGACTGAGACCTGGCAGGTGGCAACTCATGTCTGCACCTAGAATCCCTATTCTCTGTATGTGCAAGCTTAATAACTTCAACCTAGTTGATTGGGAAGCGTAACATTTGACTGTATTGTGGCATAATAAAAATGTTTCTACTAGGAAGGCATGTACCGTATATTGTTTGATAAACCTTCTGACTGACTATTATTGGATGATAATCGGAAACAAAGAATTGTCTAGGTTCTTGCCACTTGGTTTTGTTCAGACGCTGGTAGCATGACTGATTAAGCTTTAGCTTCATGCAACTCTCAGGGGTGTTCCAAAAGTCACACATATCTAGAATGAAAATTCTAGTCACTTAGTAGTGAGAGCATAGGCACCCCCATCCTGCATCCCTCTATGCAACGTTCCATGCCTTAAAGAACAGAGCATTGGTGCATATGAGACATTGGGCATGTTTATTCTCTGACTCTGTGAACGTCTGAACATACATAATGGGTAATGGGGCTCCAAGCATGCTCCAGAGCGAGATGCTTAAAGATCACGTATCGTATAGTTGATTCTGTTTTGTAACATTGTTTTGCTTTAAAGCAGAACTTCACTCTGTCAACATTATGCTGCTAGTATTAGAACCTGTGGTGGAACTACCGCCATAGCGACCCACGTGGGTGCTATCGGGCCCGCTGCCGAGTGGGGCCTGCACAGGGCCGATCCCAGGTGGGTGCGCGGGGTGCAGTGCACCGGGTGCCAGAGAGGTGGGAGAGCTGAAGCGCCAGAGGGCTCCCCTCCCTCCTCCTCCCCTTGTCCAGAGGTGGCTCACCGCTGCCGCTGTCTTTTTCCTGCTGAAGCCCACCCCCCTCCCTCCTCCTGTCAGAGAAGGGGAGCAGCCGGAGATCGGAGTGGCTGTCTCTGTGTGGAAAGAGACCAGCCACGCAGTGACGTCGCTGGGGGGGCAGTCCATGCCTGAGTGGGGCCTGCACAGGGCCGATCCCAGGTGGGTGCGCGGGGTGCAGTGCACCGGGTGCCAGAGAGGTGGGAGAGCTGAAGCGCCAGAGGGCTCCCCTCCCTCCTCCTCCCCTTGTCCAGAGGTGGCTCACCGCTGCCGCTGTCTTTTTCCTGCTGAAGCCCACCCCCCTCCCTCCTCCTGTCAGAGAAGGGGAGCAGCCGGAGATCGGAGTGGCTGTCTCTGTGTGGAAAGAGACCAGCCACGCAGTGATGTCGCTGGGGGGGCAGTCCATGCCTGACACATGATCTCCTCCACGTTCTGTCTGTGTCTAACTCCTGCCTGCTGTGATCTGTTCTCCACCCGGGTGGCTGCACATTGTCCTCTCCTCTCCAGCTGCCGCCGGGTGTTTTTATGTACCCTAATGGGGGGGTTGTCCTGGTGGGGGGGTCTGTAATAATGGAGGGGGGGTCTGTAATAATGGAGTGGGGGGTCTGTCCTGGTGGGGGGGGTCTGTAATAATGGAGGGAGAGTTTGTCCTGGGGGGTCTGTAATAATGGAGGGGGGTTTGTCCTAGTGGGGGGGTCTGTAATAATGGAGAGGGGTTTGTCCTGGTAGGGGGGTTCAGATGTCCCAGGCACCTTCATTCCAGGACAATACAGTGTCCGGGAATGAAAAAAGGACACAGCCACCCTGATAAACACTGCCAAACTGGTTGCTAGGGCCGCGTCTAGCAACCAGTGACATCATTGACAGAATCAGTCAGAGGCTGAGCGTCGCAAGGGCCACCTTAACCACAGCGCTCCGAGTCCACCCACCTCCTCTCCTTCTCCGCCTCTGGCCGCAGCAGCAAAGAGAGAGCGGCAGCCAGAGCCCAGTCCAGAGTGAGCGTCTGTATCTCCTCCATCGGCATTCTGCTGTGCAGATCCACGGCAGCCTGTGCCCAGGGCCAACCAGTCTCGGGGGCCGACTCCCGCTGCCTGCAGTTCATTGCCCGCAGCCAGACTTTTCTCCTCCTCCCGCCCGCGAGGGCCGCGACCCGCGCCGCCCTACTGAGTGCCTGAGGGAGGGCCCCCCAGCCAACTTCCAGGTTTGTAATGTGTTAGTTTGCTCACTATTCTATGAGAAGAACATGCATGCTGAGCTCAGTGGAGTCCCTGCTGCTGGCCTATTCGTGCACTACATTTACAATTATTCCACTAGGTGTATGTTACATGTGTAGCGCTGACAAATTTTGCCTGTCTTTCTAATGTAATGTTAAAAGTATGGACAATGCATTCTTTGGTATTTGGCACCATCTAGTGGCCAAAATGTGAAATGGACTATTTCAAAGACATGGAGAATAGTTACAGGAAATGACTGTTTGTTTACATTTTACAATGAACTGACCTACCCACAATGCCAAGTGACCTCCCATGGACACTCAGCACTGAACTGCATGCTGGGTAGGTTATAAAAGGCCCCACGCGGCCATCTTAGCTCTCTTGTTCCTGGGACGCATGGCCTGCCTGTAGGACCTGTGGATGTGTGTGTCCCACAGAGTTGCGGCCTACATTGTGCGGAGTGGAACAGCAGCCCTTTGATCCTGCCTTCCATCACAGCGTGCTGGAGCAGCAGTGTGATCGTTCCAGAGACCCTTGAAAGAGGTAACTGAGGACTCCCGGTCGTCTGTGAGCAGCCTTTGATCCTGTCTTACATCACAACGTGCTAGAGCAGCAGTGTGATCTTTCCAGAGACCCTTGAAGGAGCTAACCGAGGACGCCCGGTCGTCTGTGAGACGGAACAGCGTGACGGTGTGGCCGCAGCGAATGAACTGAGATACTGTGGAGCGGAGGCATCCATCTGTCTGGACCAAAAATTGGTGAGAGGGCTGATGCCCAGAAGTTTGTACCGCACCTTTTCACACTTAGACTATAAACACAGTCTTGCTGGGACTTGTAGTCCCACAGAGAAGATCTTAAGCAAAAGGACTGAGTTTGAACAGACCTCAAGCCTATCCTTCACTGTACTACTGACACTGTGTTACTAAAAGCCAGAGCCGCTACAAGGGGTGGGCGGAAGGGGCGGATGCCCTGGGCGGGACAATTTATTGGGGGTGGGGAGGCGCAGTGAAGTGTCCTAGAACGGGCGTTACTAAATGGCGGACCTCGGGCCAAATGCAGACTGCCTCACTCTCCTATGCGGCTCGCTGCGGTACTGCCATTTAGCAGTCTTTTCTTCCCCCTGCCGTCTCTGTAATCCTCACACAGAGCCGACAGCGGGAGGCGGGACAGTTCTGGATGGAGGGCGGAGCTGCCGGAGGTTAACAAGCAGGTGATTGGCTGCTAGGATGAAGGGCAGTCTCAGCAACCGATCACCATCTTGCAACACCCGCCCTCCATCCGAGACATACCGTGCGCCTCCCTCCGATCTTCGGTCTGTGCAAGGTAAGTGAGGGAGGAGGCAAAGTTACAGGGAGTGAGGACACTGATAAGGGGGAAAGTGTGTGCTGACTCACTGAGGACATTAAAATGGAGTTGTTGAGGGCTGTGATGTGGTGGGCTGACAGGTGGGGGGCTGAGCAGACTGTGATGTATTGATGTATGGGGAGATGTGGATATTACAGTGGGGGGAGATGTGGACATTACAGTGGGTGAGATGTGGACATTACAGTGGGGGGAGATGTGGACATTACAGTGGGGGGAGATGTGGACATTACAGTGGGGGGAGATGTGGACATTACAGTGGGGGGAGATGTGGACATTAGAGTGGGGGGAGATGTGGACATTAGAGTGGGGGGAGATGTGGACATTAGAGTGGGAGATGTGGACATTAGAGTGGGGGGAGATGTGGACATTACAGTGGGGAGGATGTGGATATTACAGTGGGGGAGATGGGGGCGCAGTTTGCCATCTTCGCCCTGGGCACCAAATGGCCTTGCCCCAGCACTGCTAAAAGCCAAAGGGCATTGGAGGCAGTTGCAGGTGTACTGCACTTCAAGAATAGTTCTAGCATTCGTTTTCCTTTTGACCTTTGTTTGTTCAACTGTCGGATTACAATTAGTACAACACAAATAGCTGACAGAAGACCGAAAAGACTGCATCTCTATTTGCAAGGTCTTGCATCCTATTAATGATAAGAGGGACTGCATTATAAAAGTAGGGAGAGCTCCCTAGTAATTGTATTACACTGTACTGATAACCTTGCATTTCTGTGGTTACTCAGGTGTGCTGGAAGTGGGAAGGTGCCCAGTGTTGAGGTTCTTGCCTGAGCATTAGTCTCACTTGGAGACGCACTTTCAGGGGTCATCTAAGACAACTTTATATGTACAAACTGTTGTGAATACCTATTGGGCTGTTGCATTACGTTTGTGTGACAGTGCAAATACTGTAATTACTATTTTATACCAATTCCAGTAAAAATACGTTCCTGGTTAAGTACAATTGGTGTGGAGTGTTGTTCCTTTTCCAGCAGGTGGTACATCGGATATCTAGGTAATAACAAAGGTATACTATTGGTATATTGCACATTGTGGGGTTGTCTTCTACTGTTTGCTTCACACTAATGCCCTGTACACACGGTCGGATTTTCCGACAGAGAAAGTGTGATCGGACTGTGTTGTCGGAAATTCCGATCGTGTGTGGGCTCCATCTGACTTTTTTCATCGGAATTTCCGACAAAGTTTGAGAGCAGGCTATAAAATTTTCCGACAACAAAATCCGATCCTTTAAATTCCGATCGTGTGTAGACAAATCCGACGCACAAAGTGCCACGCATGCTCAGAATAAATTAAGAGACAAAAGCTATTGGCTTTTGCCCCGTTTATAGACCCGACGTACGTGTTTTACATCACCGTGCTCAGAACGATCAGGTTTTCCGACAACTTTGTGCGACTGTGTGTATGCAAGACAAGTTTGAGCCAACATCAGTCGGAAAAAATCTGATGGATTTTGTTGTTGGAATGTCCGTTCAATGTCCGATCGTGTGTACAGGGCATTACACTGCACCACAGCTGTGTCAAGGGGACTGAGCCAAGTTATTGGGGGTGTAAGAGCAGAGTACAGGCCCAAATCAAATACCAGCAGCTCCTTCGGGGGTAAGTGCTACACATGTAACACTGCATAACAGTTAATATAATAATACCATATGTAAAGTTCATTTTTTTTGTGGGGGGCTGTTTGCAGGGGGGGAGGGCCCATACAACATTTTGCTATGGGGCCCTGTGATTTCTAGTTACGCCCCTGATTAGAACATACATTATCTCTCAAAAGTGAGTACACCCCTCACATTTTTGTAAATATTTTATTATATCTTTTCATGTGACAACACTGAAATAATTACACTTTGCTACAATGTAAAGTAGTGAGTGTACAGCTTGTATAAGGCCTCATGTACACTGCTGCTGGTAAACGGACGTTCAGAGGCCGTTGGAGGCTTTTTGCAACTGCCCCTGAACTTATCCAATGTTTAACACTGTAAATTTTCTGTCCCCTCAAAATAACTCAAAACACAGCCATTAATGTCTAATCCGCTGGCAACAAAAGTGAGTACACCCCTAAGTGAAAATGTCCAAATTGGGCCCAATTACCAAATTTGGTGTTATCGCTCTCACTCTCTTATATTGGTCGCTGGAAGTTCACCATGGCACCTAATGGCAAAAAACTCTGAGGATCTGAAAAAAAGAATCGTTGCTTTACATAAAGATGGGCTATAAGAAGATTGCCAAGACCCTAAGGCTGGGTTCACACTGCTGCGGTGCGGGAACGCAGCGAATTTACTGCGGGTTCCCGCACCGCACCAACTCGCACGGCAGTTCACACTGCCATATGCGAACTGCTGGGGAGTGTCATACAATGTTAATGACACCCCCAGTTCAGCCCGCATATCGCAATGCGAACTGACAATTCGGACACTTTCGGATCGCATAGGTGTGAACACCCATGCGATCCGATTTTGGTCCGAACAAAAAAAAGGGTCCTGTGCGAGTTTGGACCGAATGCGGTGCGATATCAGCCATACTATCTGTATGGCTGATATCGCACAGCACAGACATCGCATGTGATGTGAACAGCAGTGCGCTGCGAATCACATGCGATGTCTGCAACGGCCGCAGTGTGAACCCAGCCTTAAACTGAGCTGCAGCATGGTGGCCAAGACCATACAGCGGTTTAACAGGACAGGTTTCCACTCAGAACAGGCCTTGCCATGGTCGACCAAAGAAGTTGAGTGCACGTGCTCAGCATTATATACAGAGGTTGTCTTTGGGAAATAGACATATGAGTGCTGCCAGCATTGCTGCAGAGATTGAAGGGGTGGGGGGGTCAGCCTGTCAGTGCTCAGATCATACGCCTCACACTGCATCAAATTTTTCTGCATGGCTGTCGTCCCAGAAGGAAGCCTCTTCTAAAGATGATGCACAAGAAATCCTGCAAACAGTTTGCTGAAAACAAGCAGAATAAGGACATGGGATTACTGGAACCATGTCCTGTGGTCTGATCAGACTAAGGTAAACTTATTTGGTTTAGATCAGTGGTTCTCAACTCCAGTCCTCAGGACCCACTAACAGGCCAGGTTTGCAAGATAACTGAAATACATCACAGGTGATCTCATTTGCTGCTCAGTGATTGCAGTATTCTAGTCTGCATCTCCCCAAGGTAATACATAAAACCTGGCCTGTTGGTGGGTCCCGAGGACTGGAGTTGAGAACCACTGGTTTAGATGGTGTCAAGCGTGTGTGGCAGCAACCAAACACAAGTGTGCCTTGTTTACAGTCAAGCATGGTGGTGGGAGTGTCATAGTTTGGGGCTGCATGAGTGCTGCCGGCACTGGGGAGCTACAGTTCATTAAGGGAACCATGAATACCAACATGTACTGAAGCAGAGCATGATCCCCTCCCTTCGGAGTTTGGGCCGCAGGACAGTATTCCAACATGTTTCTGTCAGTCTGCTATTCCTTTTAGAGATGTGACTAGCATTGTGCCCACTTTACCTTGTTACCAAACTATTGTGGGATGTTTATATGTTTATGGTAATTACTGTTTATGTTTTATTGTAGCTGTTTATTAGATGTAATGATGATATGGTTTAAAGTTTATATTGTTTAGGATAATGTGATCAGGCTCTTACCCCATTTTGTGTGGTATATATTCTGTGTGAATTTACAATAAAGTCCGTTTCAGTTAGCACCTAAGCTAGTGTTGTCTGGTTCTTGGGTGCAATGCTCAGCTATAATACCTGGTTCAAGAGTGGAGGAAGCTGTATCTTGGCAGAAGCACCCAAGTGGGGTGCTAGGCGGTTGTCACAAACACCAATGGCTACATAGTCATCATGATTCCTGGGAGGGGAAAACCCCCCAGAGAAAGGCTTAGGCCGGCTTTTGGACAGAATGGCCATGTGACTTTGTGTACCCATATGTTTGTTTCTTTTCAATGGGGACCTGTCTTGTTTGCTTTTTGTATCTTAGCAGCCACTAACTATTTTGTTCTTTTTATATGTGGCTGAACATTCATACTACCAAGCATTCCTGAAAAAATATATGTTGATGGACCCGCGCTTATGGAATTGAATGAAAAGAGAGAACTGCTGCCCCTACCGATACAACCACCTAAGTGGAATATACATGTAACATAAAATGAGGGAAGGTAGGTATAGCGCTGTTCTGGGGTACAGTATTACATCCCCCGATGTGACACACTATATGTCCTGCTGTTCTATTGAATCAAAGACCAGGAAATGGAATTAAAGTGTCATGTGCTTCGTGCAAATCCAAAGCTGTGCAGGTGCTGCCAATGCACTTAACAAGAAAGTAAAAAAAGGTGTTATAATAACAAGTGTAAACGTTTTGATTAGAAAGGCAGAGGGAGATTAGGGAAGTAAACAAGCGGCTGAACAGCTGGTGTAGTAAGGAGGGGTTTGGGTTCCTGGAGGACTGGGCCGACTTCTCAATCGGTAACCGGTACTATAGAAGGGACGGACTGCACCTAAATGAGGAGGGTGCAGATCTGCTGGGAATATAGATGGCCAAAAAGTTAGAGGGGTTTTTAAACTAGGGTCCAGAGACAGAGATAGCCAGCGCGGAAGATATTCCAGAGGGTAGTATTGGGGGCATTAGTGGTAGGTTAACCAAAGCACAAAAACACAAGGTGAGTATAGTAGCAACCCCTAGTTGCAATCTTGAAACACCCAATACGAGGACAATATGCGACCGGTATAAACTATGTGGCATGTTCACTAATGCCAGGAGCATGGCGGACAAGATGGGTGAACTAGAGATACTGTTGTACAAGGAGGATTTGGATTTTGTGGGAATTTCAGAGACCTGGTTCAACAGCTCTCATGATTGGCTGGCAAACATTCAAGGGTATACCCTATACCGCAAGGATAGAGAGGGTAAAAAAGGGGGAGGGGTATGCCTATTTATCAAGAATAATGTACAAGCGAATGTAAGAGATGACATCACTGAGGGAGCTAGAGAGGAGGTGGAATCCTAATGGGTAGAGCTCCAAAGGGATGAAGCTAAGGGGAAAATAATACTGGGAGTATGCTATAGGCCCCCTAACCTGAGGGAGGAAGTGGAGACGGATCTCCTATCACAAATTGGATTAGCAGCAAGGATGGGAAGTGTTATCATAATGGGGGATTTTAATTATCCAGACATAGACTGGGCGGAGGGAACCGCGCATTCATTTAAGGCTCGCCAGTTCCTTAATGTCTTGCAGGACAATTTTATGGGTCAGATGGTAGACGCACCAACGAGAAATAAAACATTACTGGATCTACTGATTACCAACAATACAGACCTGATCACGGATGTGGAAATACGGGGCAATTTAGGTAACAGCGATCACAGGTCAATTAGTTTCAGTATAAATCACACAAATAGGAAACATGAAGGGAACACAAAGACACTGAATTTCAAAAGAGCCAACTTCCCTAAACTTGCTAAAAGGTATAAATTGGGATAAAATATTAGGAACAAAGAATACGGAGGAGAGATGGGTTTGTTTTAAGAGCGTATTCAATAAGGGCATTAGCCTATGTATCCCATTGGGTAATAAATTTAAAAGAGCGAACAAAAATCCTGGATGGCTTAACTCCAATGTAAAAATGCATATAAAAGCAAAGGAGAAGGCCTTCAAAAAATACATGGTTGAGGGATCATCCTCAGCATTCAGACTTTATAAAGAATGCAACAAGAAATGTAAGGGTGCAATTAGGACGGCTAAGATAGAACATGAAAGACACATAGTGGAGGAGAGCAAAAAAATCCCAAGAAATTCTTTAAGTATGTAAACAGTAAAAAAGGGAGGACAGACCATATTGGCCCCATAAAGAATGAGGAAGGACATCTGGTTACAAAGGATGGGGAGATGGCGAAGGTATTGAATTTATTCTTCTGCTCAGTCTTCACGAGTGAATCGGGGGGCTTCAGTAACCAAAACTGCAGTATTTATCCTCATGACACAACACAGGAAGCACCTCCATGGTTAACAGAGGACAGAATTAAAATTAGACTTGAGAAACTTAACATTAATAAATCACCGGGACCAGATGGCTTGCATCCGAGGGTACTTAGGGAACTCAGTCAAGTGATTGCCAGACCGTTGTTCCTAATTACAGACAGTCTATTGACTGGAATGGTACCAGCTGATTGGAGAAAAGCCAATGTAGCACCAATATTTAAAAAGGGCCCAAAATACATCCCTGGGAATTACAGACCAGTTAGCCTAACATCAATAGTATGTAAACTCTTGGAGGGGATGATAAGGGACTATATACAAGATTTTAGTAATAAGAACGATATTATTAGCAGTAATCAGCATGGACTCATGAAGAATCGTTCTTGCCAAACCAATCTATTAACCTTCTATGAGGAGGTGAGTTGCCATCTAGATAAAGGAAGGCCCATAGACGTGGTGTATCTGGATTTTGCAAAAGCATTTGACACAGTTCCCCATAAACGTTTACTGTACAAAATAAGGTCCGTTGGCATGGACCAGAGTGTGAGTACATGGATTGAAAACTGGCTACAAGGGCGAGTTCAGAGGGTGGTGATAAATGGGGAGTACTCAGAATGGTCAGGGGTGGGTAGTGGGGTTCCCCAGGGTTCTGTGCTGGGACCAATCCTATTTAATTTGTTTATAAACGACCTGGAGGATGGGATAAACAGTTCAATCTCTGTATTTGCAGACAATACTAAGCTAAGCAGGGCAATAACTTCTCCGCAGGATGTGGAAACCTTGCAAAAAGACCTGAACAAATTAATGGGTTGGGCGACTACATGGCAAATGAGGTTCAATGTAGAAAAATGTAAAATAATGCATTTGGGTGGCAAAAATATGAATGCAATCTATACACTGGGGGGAGAACCTCTGGGGGAATCTAGGATGGAAAAGGACCTGGGGGTCCTAGTAGATGATAGGCTCAGCAATGGCATGCAATGCCAAGCTGCTGCTAATAAAGCAAACAGAATATTGGCATGCATTAAAAGGGGGATCAACTCCAGAGATAAAACGATAATTCTCCCACTCTACAAGGCTCTGGTCCGGCCGCACCTGGAGTATGCTGTCCAGTTCTGGGCACCAGTCCTTAGGAAGGATGTACTGGAAATGGAGCGAGTACAAAGAAGGGCAACAAAGCTAATAAAGGGTCTGGAGGATCTTAGTTATGAGGAAAGGTTGCAAGTACTAAACTTATTCTCTCTGGAGAAGAGACGCTTGAGAGGGGATATGATTTCAATTTACAAATACTGTAATGGTGACCCCACAATAGGGATAAAACTTTTTCGCAGAAGAGAGTTTAATAAGACTCGTGGCCACTCATTACAATTAGAAGAAAAGAGGTTTAACCTTAAACTACGTAGAGGGTTCTTTACTGTAAGAGCGGCAAGGATGTGGAATTCCCTTCCACAGGCGGTGGTCTCAGCGGGGAGCATTGATAGCTTCAAGAAACAATTAGATAATCACCTGAATGACCGCAACATACAGGGATATATAATGTAATACTGACACATAATCACACACATAGGTTGGACTTGATGGACTTGTGTCTTTTTTCAACCTCACCTACTATGAAACGATTATAAATAGTCCTTATGTCATTCCAAAAAAAAAAATGTTTGAAAATTAATAAAACCAAAAACAAAAGAATGAAAAAACTGAAAAGTGAAAAAGTGACAGGTGCTCTTCAAATTTGTGCTCTGTGCTCCTTAAGGATCCCCTATAGGAACTGCACTCACCCGAACCACTAACCCCACGCAGGGGTATCTCGCCCTCACAGTATCTGCCACTGTGTATCAATCATGAGATCTTATTTTCGTTGTGTCAGCTGTAGGTTTCCGTGGTTGCGGTATAAAGGTGTGTATTCCACCTTTAGATCTTTTTTTCTTCTTTTTTTTCTTACATGGTGATCTGGCCAGTAAGTATGGCATGGCGCTCCGCTGTCAGTCCACCGACTGACAGCGGAGCGCCGTGCCATGCTTACTGACCAGATCACCATGTAAAACTAAAAGAAGAAAAAAAGCCAAACAAACAAAGTAAACTAATGCAGTCACCACATCTAATGCCGCGTATAAACGATCGCACATTCCGACATCAAAATCCATGTTTTTTTTCCGACGGATGTTGGCTCAAACTTGTCTTGCATACACACGTGTTAGTAGAAGTTGGTGAGAGACAATTTGCGCTTTTCAGCCTCCTGCTTTTCTGGTTGTTACTGCTCTTCAGTTTGTGTTTGCGGGTTCGTATCTGGTTTTCAGATACGAACCCCCAAAGCGCACGTGAGGTCCATATAAAATATATGGAGTACTTTGGGGGTAAGGGGGCCATTGATATGCCTGAAAATGTTTAATAAACATTTAAAAAAAATTTTTTAGTGTAACTGAAATATTTCCTTTTGATTTACTGCTTGTGTTTCTTTTAGCTGTCTCCTAGGTTCTCCAATGGGCTTTTTTTTGGACATTTTCTTCAAAAGTGCAAACGTAATTTATTTGATACATGTGGTGACAATCTCTTCTTCAGCGCACTATTATTATGTTGTGGGTCTGCTACACACACACCTTGTTTTTGATGTATGTAATGCATTACTGATAAAAATATTCATCATTTTCAGCACCATAAATGAATTTTGGTGAGTCACAAAAATGGCCTGATTGTGCAAAATATAAAGCACTGTGGGAGTCATTTACTAAAGGAAAATCCACTTTGCACTCCCAAGTTAACTGCAAAAGTGCACATGAAACTGCACTGAAAGTGTACTTGTAGTACAAAGTGGATTTGCCTTTTAGTAAATAACCCCCATTTCAGTGTAAACACCAACTTAGTCCAAAAAATGATATTGAGCATCGAAAGAAGAAGCCACACATTGTTGAGTAGAAAACTTTTTACTCTGTGCACATTCACATGTGCGTTAGGAAAGGGGTTTTTTAACAAACCAACATATTTTAGTAATAACATTTTTGTTTTTGACAGTGCAAATAGCCTTTATTTGTGCTAAAACAGGCATGTTTAAAACCATAAAACAATACTCAACTCAGGAACTTACGAAGTTCAACTTTGACAAAATGAAAGCAATATTAGACATTATTATGTCCAAACTGTGTTGATATTGCCTTCATCAGATGGGGTGATGTCACCCCTGTGAATGCCAAATTTTGAAGATGCACACAAATTGAGAGTCAAAATGGGGATTTTCCTCCTGATCTCATGCCTAATGTCAACATGTGCTAGCTCCCATCATGGATGATCAATGGACGTGTTTTGAGGGTGCACCCCCTTCCTGTCAACTACTTGAGTTGCGAGGAAGGGGTTGCACCCCTAAAACGCGTACATTGATATCCCATGATGGCAGATGGCACATGTTGACACACTGTGTGCATCTTCAAAATTTGGCTTTCAATATACGTCAAAAAATGAAAAAAAAAAAAATTAAATATCAACAAATTGAAGAATTTTGGTGTGTTTTAGATTCTGCCTAAAAGCGTAACATGTGTGCATCGTACGTACGATCTGTGAGTGGAGGAAGGTGTAGCGGAAGCGCCGATCGTTCTAACGAAGGTACAATTTTTACGTGACATCAGTGGCCTATACTGCTTTTAGATTGGGGCCTATATTGGGACAAGATTAGGAGAGTTTAGCCTGACATTAGGGTTTGTCTTGTGTTGTGTCTTGCAGATAAAATGGATCTATTCAATGAGGACGTTATCCCAATATTCCTTGATATGTACAAGGAGCTTCCCTTTCTGTGGCAGGTAACCCACCCCTTTTATAACAATAAAACAAAGCGGAAGGCAACACTGGATCAATTGCTGGAATTTGTGAAGCCGGTGATCTCCATGGCAGATATCCCATATTTGAAGGCCCTAATTGGTGGCATGAGGAGCACTTATAATAGGGAGCGCAAAAAGGTCCAGGATTCCCAGAGATCAGGAGCTGCAGCAGATGGCATTTATGTACCCAGACTGTGGTACTATGACAGACTGCATTTTCTAGCAGGCCAGACTGAACCCAAGCCAGCACTCTTCAATCTTCCTTCAAGGCTCCCTTCCACCTCAGCTGAGGCTTCCAACTTCCAACCTGGGCCTTCCAGCCAGGGAGATGTGGAGGAGCCCAGCTTGAGCCAGGTATAGCATTGTTCATAATACTTCTAGTCAAATCATTAATTATGTTAACTAGATGTTATTATTGATCATTAATTTCTGATTTTACAAAGTGTTTTTTACATATCGATAGACAGTAGTGGCCACAAATGATTGGGACAAGGAAGAAAAATGCTGGGGTCAGAATGATAGCCTTTTCTATTTATTAACATTCAATTTGCAACAGTCATGAGCTAAAAATGATGTGTGATTGATGAACCAAAAACAAAAACTATGTCCCTTTTTCATACACAGGAAAGTCTCAGCCAGGAGGAGGCCGTGGAAAGTAACAGCCAGGAGGTGGCGGGGGTAAGTGGCAGCCAGGAGGTGGCCGGGCCCAGTAGCCTGCCCGAATCCCAGGTCCCTCCCCTCCAAAAAAAAAAAAAAAAATCCCAGGAAGAGGCATAACCTGGAGGAGGCAGCACTTGGGCTATTTCGGAAGGCTACTGTGGCCCTCAGAACCCCCCCCAATATTCAAGAGGACTATGCCTACATGGTAGCCTGAAAAATGCAGGAAATTAAGGAGGGCCAACGCCTCTTATGTGAGGAAGTTATCTTACAAGCCCTAAACAAGGGGTTGAGGGAAGAACTCACAAGCCAAAACCACATTTGTGAGTTCAACCATGGTCCTACTCCTACTCCCCCACCTCCTGCCACAACTACAACACCAGAGGCACAGCCTGGAAGCAAGCGTGGAAGGAAGACAAGAAAGTGATGGCCTGGGTCCAGTCTGGTCTGACAAAGGACGCAGGCTGTTGTATGACCACAGCCTGGGGACAGATATGTCATCTGCTGCTGTTCCTGATCTCTTGTAGTCCTGGACCGGATTGGGCTCACTATTATAAGGACTCCTCAGGCCAACAATTTTGACTGTAAAATAATTGATGGCTGCCCTGGGGTACAAAGGCTTCGCAAATTTCACCAGTTTCTTCCTCTTTATTTTCTTATGACCCATAATAAATGGATATTTATTTTTCACAAATACTTGCCTATGTGTTTTACTTCAAAAAAGGACAGTTTGCAACAGTCATGAGCTAAAAATTATGTGTGAATAGGCAGGTATCAGGAGTCATGAATCAGACCGAGAAGTATAGTTAAATCACACTTGTTTAATAATAAGGTAAACAGAGTAAGCGTAGTCAAAACAAGCCAGAGTTCAATAACCGGATCAAGTAGTCAGCCAAGCAAATGTCAGAGAGCCAGAGATAAAACGTAGTAGTACAGCAAGCAAGATCAGGAGCCAGAAGGAACGTCAGCCGAGCAAGTCTTCAACAGGAACGCAGGAGAAAGTCTCTGTGATGTTGACAAAGGCGAAGGAAGAGATCAAGTGAGCTGGACGACTTTAAGTAGGCAGGACTGACGAGCAGAATCAACAACAGCTGGGTAACTGTGGAGAGAGATGGGAGCTGGCAATTAGCCGACAGCTGAGTGGCCAGCCCAGAGAAGGAAGGGCTGAGCCCAGCCCTGACAGCAGGTACATTTCAAAAATACAATGTCATATTAACAAGGGACACCAACACCAACCTCCTTGAGGTTAAAAAAATACAAGATAATAATGGTGTTGTGGTGACTTGACACAAAACAGAAGAGAAAAATTATGGAAATCACTATTAAAAAAAAAAAAAAAAAAAAATCATGAGATCACGAGAAATAATAAAGAAATCAGGTTGTCAGAATTCTGTGTAAATATCAGCAGCAAAACAACTTCATTATTCTAGCATTATAAAGAAGAGGAGAATGCGCTGCATTGAAAGATTTTAAAATTTGCAGCGTGATGAACGTGCTATCTCCATTACGAATGCTAGTTTTACCAGACAGAGCGCTTCCATCACATAATTGATTCAGAGCATGCGTGGAACTTTGTGCGTCGGAATTGTGTACATACGATCGGAATTTACAAGAACGGATTTTGTTGTCGGAAAATTTGAAATCCAGATCTCAAATTTTGTTTGTCGGAAATTCCGACGGAAAATGTCCGATGGAGCCTACACATGATCGGAATTTCCGACAACAAGCTCCTATCGAACATTTGTTGTCGGAAAATCCAACCGTGTGTACGCGGCATAAGAATTGGAGACACGGAGGGAGATCTAAAGGAGGAATACACAACTTATACCGCAAGTACGGAAACATACAGCTGACACAACGAAAATAAGATCTCACGATTGCTACACAGTGGCAGATACTGTGAAGGCGAGATACCCCTGCGTGGGGTTAGTGGTTCGGGTGAATGCAATTCCTACAGGGGATCCATAAGGAGCACAGAGCACAAATGTGAAGAGTACCTGTTACTTTTTCACTTTTCAATTTTTTCATTTTTTCATTCTCTTATTTTTGTTTTTATTCATTTTCAAACTTTTTTTTTTTTTTTTGGAATGATATAAGGACTAAGGAACTAATGAATGAATGATTTGTAAAGCGCAGCAAATGCGAACTGAATCGCCTCAAGGCGCTGAGATACATTCTCTGTTGTCAGCTTGTTAGAAGAGGAAGGTCTTTAGTTTTTTCCTGAAGGCCTGGTGGTTTTCTTCCATGCGGATGTTGGTAGGAAGAGCATTCCATAGTCGGGGTCCTTGGACTGCGAATCTTCGTTCTCCCTTTGCTTTGTAGCGGTATTTGGGAATGATAAGGAGGTTTTGGTTGGCTGATCGAAGACTGCGATTCGGTGTGTAGTGTTTTATTTTCTCCCGGAGATATAGCGGAGCATTTCCTTGTATACATTTGTGGGTGAGGCAGAGGGTCTTGAATGTGATCCGATTCTTCACGGTTAGCCAGTGTAGGCTCTTTAGGGATGGGGAGATGGATTCCCAGGGTTTTTTTCCTGTTAACAGTCTTGCGGCCAAGCCCAACCCCTGAAAAACACCCCCACACCATAATCCCCTCTCCACCAAATGATTTGGGCCTGTGCACTAAGCAAGGTCCATAAAGACATGGATGAGCGAGTTTGGGGTGGAGGAACTTGAGTCCTGACCTCAACCCGATAGAACACCTTTGGGATGAATTAGAGCGGAGACTGCGAGCCAGGCCTTCTCGTCCAACATCAGTGCCTGAATTCACAAATGCTCTTCTGGAAGAATGGTCAAACATTCCCATAGACACACTCCTAAACCTTGTGGACAGCCTTCCCAGAAGAGTTGAAGCTGTTATAGCTGCAAAGGGTGGACCAACTCAATATTGAACCTTACGGACTAAGACTGGGATGCCATTAGAATTCATGTAAAGGTAAAGGCAGGCGTTATACTTTTGACAGTATAGTGTATTTAGTTCTCAACTTCTAAAAGAAGTGTAGTCACTCCAGTTAAACCAAATGCAATATGTAATGCTGATTAGGGCTTATGGTTTTCACCCTGGCATTGCCTGGATACAAAATTCCATACTTCCAATTAAAATCTTCTGGATGTCAGAAACCTGGTTCTAAAAGTAGTAATGTGCAGAATATAAGTACGCAGGAGAGGCATGATAACACTGCTTGTCAAACTTTGTCCAGAGATGATGTGAAGTATGCATAAAAAAGGCTGGCAAGGGGCTGCAGCCCTACCAACTAACCTGCCTAGCAAGCTGCAGATAGTTAGATTAAACTAGTTTATTAATTTTACTAGTGTAAACTTTCTGAATTTAGTGATGTTTTCTGGATTACATTTTCTTTCAGTAAAATGATTATAATTGAATTTTGGAATTATTATTTTTATTTTACATTTTTCTTACACAAAGCCACAGGTTTTTATTGTTACAACCTTGGGCATTGTGTGGACCAGCCACTGGCATCCTAACAGACAATGATATCATTGGTTGATGAGGACATCAAGCACCTGCACATCATTTTATTCACCCCTCCCCCTCTCCATCATCACTGGTGTCACAAAAGCTGAGTAAAGCAGGCCATAGATTGTGCAATTTTTTTTCCTGCAACCACAGGCTGGAGTTGTCCCTGCCAATAATCAGACCTTGGGTATAATCAGCCTGCCCATGGATGGTTCGAATCTCAGCCAGTCCCTCCTGAACTCAGATTCAACCCATTTATGGCTGGCTTAAAGTGGTTGTAAAGTTAGGGAATAGTATTACTGCCGGGTTTCAATGTTATACACAGTGTCAATTGTTTTTTTTTTAAATGATGCAGCTAAATACCTTATTTTAGAGCGCAGATGTGTGGTCATGTGACCTCCTACCACTCTCCCGATC
Source organism: Lithobates clamitans (assembly GCA_037952925.1). Taxonomy (NCBI): domain Eukaryota; kingdom Metazoa; phylum Chordata; class Amphibia; order Anura; family Ranidae; genus Lithobates; species Lithobates clamitans. Next base: position 2,625,394 of record JBBGZY010000748.1, read on the forward strand.
TCATACCTCCAAACTTTTTGAGATGGGAATGAGAGACACCTATTGGCAAAAGTATGTAGACATAGGACAAACCCCCTTAAAGGAGAATTATACAAAAAAAAAAAAAATCATAGTTAAATCCACTACTGCATTTTTTTTTTACCAATTATTCCTTTTATATTGGCTTTTGAAATTTACAAATGCAGCAATTTAGAAATTGGATGAAAAGTTTAGCACTGGGAAACACTTTTTGAAAGATAAAAAGTACATTTTATATATAACTATATAGATCAGACCAAAATGAGTAAGAAATGAGGAGGAAAGAGGGACAGAGGGACTTTGCTCCAAATCAGGGACAGTCCCTCAAATCCAGGGACAGGTGGGAGGTATGCTCCATCTAAGGACTACAGTGGGAGGGGCTGAGATTGCCCTCAGTGGTCACATGCCTGCTGTGCTGTTTACTCAGCCCCTCCCAGTGTAATCCGAGCGGCGGGAGGTCATGTGACCGCTCAGAGTGTGTATTATACCTTGTTATAACAGGGGGGCTGGCAGTAATGCTATTCACTGACTTTACTTCCACACTAAATAGTGGCAGGAAGGGAGGGGATGGGCAGGTTTAGAAATCGCTCACACACTAGGACTGATAGGCAGGGAGGGAGGGGGAGACTAACACAGCCGAATGATGACGGAGGCATGTAAACTGACCATGGTATCATGGATCAGCAGCCTTGATTACCATGGTCAGTTCACATAGGGGAAAAAGGAACAGGCAGAATCAACCAGGTTTTTTACAGCATAGAAAAAAAATTAGACAGCACAAGCACTATGCTGTTTAACCTGTTTTTAACCACTTCCCATCCGGCCTATAGCAGATTGACGGTCAGGAAGTGGTTCAGTTATATGACGTCCAGCAGGATAACATGCTGGCGCGCGCCTGCGGGGGCGCGCAACGCCGTGATCGTGGTAAGAAGCCTCTGACAGAGGTTTAGTTAGTTTAGTTTTACCATGTGATCAGCTGTGACCAATCACAGCTGATCATCACGTGAAGCGGGAAGTGCTGGTAAACAGCATTCCTCGGTGCTGACAGGCAGAGCCGATCGGTGGCTTTCCCTGTCAGAGGGTGGGTCTGTGCTGATAATCAGCACATTGATTATCAGCACAGCCCCATCAGATGTGCAACCACAGCTGCTAAAAAGTGCCCATAAGCTGCCAGATCTACAAGATCCTTAAGGGAGAGAAACTGAGGGAGAAGAGAAACACTGGAACATTAGTCTTTACCAATGTGCAAAGATGTATTTGCTTTGTAAGAATAAGTCACCTCTAATTTTGGATGCCCTACGTGTGTGGATACCACTGCATTATAAATTATAATTTCGTTTTTTACATTTTAGAATGAGGTACCTAATTTTAAAGGATTACAAAACATATGCAGCGCTCATTGTGCCCACAGCGTATGAATCAAAATAAAATGTGAAATGCCAAAATCCAAAAAAAACAACTATTATAAAGTGCAATGCAACTCCACTGTAACACATGAAAAATCCAAATAATTATATGAGCCTGTGGCGTCCCAAAATGTATAAATCAAAACAAGCACAAAGTAAAAGATGTGGGATACCAAAATACAAAAAACGAATAGAAAATGCAATGCGACTCCACTAAAACACATGAAGGATGCAAATAATTAAAGCGGGGGTCCACCTATCTATGTTTTTTTTTTTTTTTTTTGGAGTTCATTTACAAACTTTTCTTCTCATGATTATCTACTCACATGTTCTGTGTAATAAGTCCGCTTGTGTCCGATTTCGTTGTAAAGAATAACTTATAAAATTCACTGAAGGCGGTTTCCATCTTCATTGTGGGCATTTGAAGCCCACAAGCATGTATTTCCTGGATGCGGTGAATGCTGTGCTCCCAGCATTCACCGAGATGTTGTGATGACGCTGTTGCACAAGGCATGCTGGGAAGCCTGAGACTAGCTCCCAGGGGACTGTGGGAGGTCTGGGAGAGGCTAGAAACACGCCTACTCCCATGGGAGGAAAACCAGGAAGTGCAAAGAAGATTAGAAAAAAAAAAGGTAATTACGGCGATTTAAATTTTTTTACACAGCATGTCAGCATCTAGGCAAGGAAGAGAATGCATAGAGATAATGTTCAAAATTTGGGTGGAACCCCGCTTTAAAAGAGCCCGTGACTCACATCAAAGGTAGCAAGTGATCCACACATAAAAATAATGTTAAATAAATAAAGCATACAATTGTGTATAAATAAATGAAGTAAATAAAAATAGAAATAGAATAAATTCATAAATAGTGAAGTGTCATTCACTAAAATACATAGATGTGCAAAACGTTTAAAATATACGTATACCAAATTAATAGATAGTTAAGTGCAATACAATCAAGTCCATAGGGTGTACAAACAGTACATGTGAATCCGTGAATCAAAATGAGTGTTTTCAATGTCCTAATAATATAATAAATAGGTGAAAAAATGTGATCCCAACTTCATGCAGTACAGCTCCTAATAACAGCGTGGACAAGTCTTCTGATCAAACAAGAAAGTGCAAGTGTAGTGGACATTAATTGTAGCAAACAGTGACCAAAGTGGATGTGTACTTCCAAATCGGGCTCCGGGGTGCAACACCTGTTTCCCCAGCCTCTCACCTGTAGCAGCGGCCCCAGTGGGCCAAGTAGAGCGTAAGCCGACAAGCGGTATAGATCTCCACAGGCACAGCAACTTCCGGTGGTAGTCACAGCTTATGGGGTCATAAATTATCCAGCCAGCAGTCGCACTCCCCCCATTCAGTAGATGTAGGCAGTAAAGAGGAAAGGAGAGGGCTCTAAATGGCTGTTGCTAGGGGTTCCCTCGTAGAGAATTTTTTTTGAGATTTCTATATACAAGACATTATACAGAACAGCACTGTTGCAAGGTTTGCCATGATTATATATTTTGGTTAGTTTTAAAAAATCAGGTGGCTTCCGAGTGAAATAAAAGAAAAAACCTTTTAATAACATTCCATAATCAATGGCTTAGTTGGCAAATAAATGTTAAACAAGCTGCCTTAAAATTAGGAATCTTGCCATATTCTTTAAGCTTCTTCAAACCCTTTTGACATAGAGCAACGTGGAATTATTAGATAAAATATATTATTATTCTTGTGAACTGGTATGTTGCAGTGAACCAGTATAGAATATTTCTGCTCTTCAGTTCCGCAACAGATGGAGAGCAGAGTATTGCTTTTCTCGGCTGTATTCATTACCCAGGAGCTTTCTTCTATTCTATATGTACTGTATATGCACACGGTTTCTTGCTAGGAAGTCATGACAAAAAGGACCCATATTAGGGCACATTAGTGTACAAGTGAATCTGTCAGAAGAGCAAATATTGGACCTGGCTGATTTGGGCTGTCCTGATCTTGGTTGCACTACTTAGTAAGTCTCTGACCAGGTAGAAGCATGTGGCCAGTATAAAATAATAGGTAATCAGCCAAATGATCAGCCAGCGAGTATCTAACTTGCAATTTTTCAAACAATGTTGCAATGTTAGAACAAAACAGTCCCAGGGTGGCAAAGAGCATGCATACAGTACACAATAATATAAAACAGTATATAAAAGCTGCACAAACATGAACTCATCATAGCACTAACTCTGTGGTCAATGTTTAATGCTCTATAACAGCCTTTTTTCAACCAGGGTGCCTTTTAGGTTCCTCCAGGGATGCCTTGGCAAAATGTCTAAATAGTGCCCAAAAAATTTTGGAAAAAAATAAAACTATATTTTTTATTTTCTGTTATAAAACATATACAATTAAAAAAAAATGTAAAATTCTAATTTCTTCATAAATTTTGGCCAAAATGTATTCTGCTACATGTCTTTGATAAAAAAAAAAAATCCCAATAAGTGTATATTGATTGGTTTGCGTGAAAGTGCCTACAAACTATCCTATATACTGTAATTTTTATTTGTTTTTATACTACCAATGGTGGTGATCAGCGACATATAATAGGACTGTGATAGTGTGGCGTGCGATCTGACATCACCAGTGACATTAATACAGTGATCATTGATAATACCCTACGCTGTCACTGTACTAATGACACTGGCTTGCAAGGGGTTAACATCTAGGGAGATCAAGGGGTTAAATGTTTGCCCAAGACCCCTTTAACACTGGGGCGGTGCGAGCGTTAGCAGTAAAGCGCCGCTAGTTTTAGCAGCGCTTTACCACTGTTATAGCGGCGCTTTTAAACCCTGCTAGCGGTCAAAGAAAGGGTTAATAGCGCCCGTGTTGTGGCCCATTCAGTTCAGTGAGCAGGGGCAGTGCAGGAGCGGTGTATACACCGCTCCTGCACCGTCCCAAAGATGCTGCTTGCAGGACTTTTTTTCCCGTCCTGCAAGCGCACCACCCCAGTGTGAAAGCACGCAGGCTTTCACACTGGTATGGCTTGAGAGGCCCTTATTTAGGAGCTATTTTTAGCACTAAAACGCCTGAAAAGCGCCCCCGTGTGAAAGGGGTCTAACTATGTTTAATGTGTGTAAAATGTGTGGCTTTTACTACTATATCTCTCGGTTTCTCATCCCTGCTTTGCAGGGATGAGAAACTGACAGCTTGCTTGCTCTGTACAGAGCTATGTGTTGTCAACACAGAGCTCCAGGCTGTGATTGTATACAGCCAATCAGCAGGTCCCGGCCATGAATCATTGGTCGGGACTTGCGGACAGGCTCCTGCTCTGTACAATTACAGCAGGTGCTGGCCAGGGGGCGTGCATGCGCGCGCTGTAAACTCAGAAGTAGGCAGTGATGCACCACTATCACTAGCCTAGCCTACACCAGCCGCTCGCTAGACAGACAGCAAGTGGTTAATTGAGAAAGCTAGGTGTAAATTGTTACAATGTCTTGATTGCACTGTGTCCTCAGGCTAACCTGCTGAATTGGGGTAACTGACCAGGAAGGGTTAACGTTTTTCCTGTACTTTTCAGGAAGGTTGAAGGTTTTCAGCCCCCTACAGGTCATACCATATAAACAGGGCTCACTAATGCCTCGTTTCCACTGAGCGGGTCGGTTCAGTACAGTTTGAATGTCCTCGAATGGTCCGGTCTATTATGGCGAGCGTTTCCACTGCAAAGGGGGCCATACAGGGTTTAGAAAAAATGCTAGTGTGATGTCATATTTGTGCGACAGGAAACCTGAGAATCAACAGCAATGGAGATCATCCAGCAGCTCATCTTTTCTCTAGTAGCTTTTTGGTTCTTCATATTTAAAAAACATGCTGCACTGTATGAGAGAAGGTTGCGAGCGGCAATGAGAAACACAGCAGAAAAGAAAACTTCTAGCTTGGATATGTAGCCGAGAGAAGAAGTACACCTTTATGGGACAAAGATGGCAGCGCTATAGGGTAAGCAACCTACCTACCTGACACACACACTGACTTTCCTACCCGACACACGCACACACTGACTTACCTACCCGACACACGCACACACTGACTTACCTACCTATGAGACACACACACACACACACTGACTTTCCTACCTGACACACACACTGACCTACCTATGAGACAGAAACACACTGACTTTCCTACCTGACACACACACACACACACACACACACTGACCTACCTACGAGACACACACACACTGGACTTTCTTACCTGACACACACACACTGACTTTCCTACCTGACACACACACTGACCTACCTATGAGACACACACACACACAGACTTACCTACCTGACCCACTGACCCACCTACCTGCCACACTTACCAAGAATAATGAAAAATGTATATGTTGTATGAATATTTTTTTTATTTTATGATCTGTTGCCATCTGTGTTTATTTTTTTAGATGCTTCTCCTCTTGTCAAAGCAGCGCTGCCGACCAGTCATTTGGGCTCTTCCCCACACCAATGAGTGGTGGGATGTGACCGTCCCGGGATTCACACACACAGTGGGTGCACAATTTCCGAATGTCTGAGGAAACCTTCTCTTACCTTTGTACAAAGCTACGTCCAGCGATGGAGAAAAAAACCACCAACTTCAGAGCGTGTTTGCCTGTGAGGAAAAGAGTTGCCATTGCACTGTGGAAGCTGGCTACCAACAGTGAATACCGAAGAATAGGTCATCTTTTTGGTGTCAGTAAATCCTCTGTGTGCCGGTGTGTGCAGGACTTCTGTAAAGCTGTCTGCACATTGCTAGCTCCTGAAATTGTACATTTTCCAGACAGGGAAAAACTTAGACATGGCTGACTACTTTGAAAATAGGTGGGGCCTTCCACAGTGTGTTGGTGCTATTGATGGCCCACACATACCAATAATAGCACCACAGGAATACCACACTGACTACTTCAACAGAAAAGGCTGGCATTTCATCATCCTCCAGGGAGTAGTGGATGGAAAAGGACTGTTCTGGAATGTGAATGTAGGAAAGCCTGGGAGTTTGCATGATGCCCGGGTTCTAAGATTGTCCACATTTTGGGATTGGGTTGGCCAGGGAGGCCTGTACCCTGTGTGCACTAAGAACATTTGTGGGGTGAATGTTGGCTATTATGTGCTCGGGGACTCTGCCTACCCTTTACAAAATTGGCTCCTGAAACCATTTCCTGACAATGGCCGCCTGACACCAGAACAGCAAATCTACAACAAGAAAACATCCAGGGCACGGGTTGTAGTGGAAAATGCTTTTGGAAGACTTAAGGGTAGATGGCGGTGTCTTATGAGGAGGAATGACAGTGACATTAAACTTGCCAAATCCATGGTGCTAACTTGCTGTGCTCTTCACAATCTTTGTGAAAGTCATGAAGACTTCCACCAGGATTGGAATACAGATTCAGAAGAGCCAGTAGTGATAGCAGCACAGGATATGGAAGAAGAGTGCAGTGAAATACGTCAGGCTATGATGCGGCACCTCAACGTTTAATTTCCTAACATTCATTTTTACAAGTTTTAATAAAGTATTACTGTATTAATAAAGTGTTACATTAAATCAGACATACTCAAAAAATTCTCTCATGATTTTTATTTCACAAAAAAAAAATTTCTATATATTCTAGAAAGTCAAAACGTGAAAAATATATTTAAAATAAGCTTTTTTTTTTAATAAAAACTTAAATTTTTTTTTTTAACGAAACGTGTACAAGTGTACAATTCTGTGCTGCATGAAAGGCCCTACTGTCTGGGTGGTAACCTGGGATCACGACTGGCTCCAAGTACTTGAACAAGCTGACCCAGGACACCAAGGAAGGCCTTGTTGAAGGTAGCCAACTGCTCCATCTGCTTTTTTTGGGGGGGTTCTGTGCATGCGCCCCGCCAGTGCATGTTTCGGTCACCTCAGTTCCCGGTACGGACCACCAATATGGCCTTGGCTCCATCATTACCACACCTCCTCTGCAATGATTTTATGTAAGTACTCTGGGGTGCACGTTTGCTTCCCCCGGCTACCATTGGTTGCATATAAATTAATTGTTTACTCTACTATACCCCATAGATATGTTTGAGCACTGTGCCCCTGATGAGTGGTTTACACGAAACGCGTCGGGCATTTTGTTACGCAGATACATGCTCACATCACACTATCAACTCAGAACATCTTTCTTCAATCAATTACGGGTTTATTTTTATGACTATTGTCCTATGCTGCTTTTATGTGTATATATATCTTTTATCATTGTATGTATCCATTGATCACTTGTGACTATCATGTGGCCTCTAGTTTGACATATTGATGTATTCTTGATGCTTTTTGCATGCGCTCACACAAATGTGCGTAGGTATACTGAATGACATTTATTACAATGTTCTTCTTTTACATGCAGTCTATAATTGTGATATGTTTTGATACACACTGCATGATCAATAAACAACATTTTTTCTTTACCTCCTGATGTCCGTGGGCCTCATTTAAAGTCCCAAACTCCCTTCCTTTTTTAATCTACAACAAGAAAACATCCAGGGCACGGGTTGTAGTGGAAAATGCTTTTGGAAGACTTAAGGGTAGATGGCGGTGTCTTATGAGGAGGAATGACAGTGACATTAAACTTGCCAAATCCATGGTGCTAACTTGCTGTGCTCTTCACAATCTTTGTGAAAGTCATGAAGACTTCCACCAGGATTGGAATACAGATTCAGAAGAGCCAGTAGTGATAGCAGCACAGGATATGGAAGAAGAGTGCAGTGAAATACGTCAGGCTATGATGCGGCACCTCAACGTTTAATTTCCTAACATTCATTTTTACAAGTTTTAATAAAGTATTACTGTATTAATAAAGTGTTACATTAAATCAGACATACTCAAAAAATTCTCTCATGATTTTTATTTCACAAAAAAAAAATTTCTATATATTCTAGAAAGTCAAAACGTGAAAAATATATTTAAAATAAGCTTTTTTTTTTAATAAAAACTTAAATTTTTTTTTTTAACGAAACGTGTACAAGTGTACAATTCTGTGCTGCATGAAAGGCCCTACTGTCTGGGTGGTAACCTGGGATCACGACTGGCTCCAAGTACTTGAACAAGCTGACCCAGGACACCAAGGAAGGCCTTGTTGAAGGTAGCCAACTGCTCCATCTGCTGCCGGGCGATTTCTGCCTCCTGGCGCATAGCTTCCTGTGCATCCTGACGCAGTGCCTGAAATTGCCTCTCAGAAAGGTTCTCAATCCTTTCCAGCTGCCTTTCCTCTGATGCCCGCATATCCTCCATGACTGTGCGCAGATCCATCTGCAACCGTCTCCTTTCACCTGTAATATACAAAAGACCAGAATAGTTTTTGGAAGCATCAGTGTCACCACTGTAACCCCCTTTCTCATCTACCCCACCAGACTGTACCCCCCTGCTCTCCTGTCCCACCTCTGTTACCCCTGATATTCTGCCCCAACTCTGTTCACCCTGCTCATCTGCCCCGGCAATACACCTCCTTTCACATCTGCCCTACTGCTCTTCTGTCCACTGCTGAAGCCCCTTCTCATCTGTTCCACCACTGTACCCCCTGCACATCTGCCACACTGCTGAACTCCCTTCTCATCTGTTCCACCACTGTACCCCCTTCTCATCTGTTCCACCACTGTACCCCTTGCACATCTGCCACAATTCTGAATTTTTTTTATAAAATGCACAATTACAACTATCATCATGTCTTACCAGTGTGCGGGGGTGCAATGGGCGTGCTCTGGTTGGCTTGAGGTACTGGTGCTGCTGAAAGAGGTTGAAGGTCCATCGTCGGAAACGTTTGATGCATCATTGGAGACTCCATCACTTGTTTCTGAAAATGCACATATGGTTATATATTTTTTAAATGGTTAGCAGAGCAAAATCCTATGTATAATACCAAAGGGGTCTATCATGGATTCGAGCATTGAAGTTGCAGAGTCCAGACCTCCCTCCCTGCCTTGGTTTGCTGGCCTATGACCGTAAATGGCGTCCATGGCGTCGTACCACTTCCAAGTTCTCCGACTGTTTCCACTACGGCTGTTGTCGTCCTTAAATTTTTTATATTGGCCTTTAAGCTTCTTAAGCTTTGCCCTACACTGAACCGACGTGCGTTCAAATCCCTCGGCTGCCATCCGCTGAGAAATATCTTTGTACACCTTTTCATTCCTTACTGATCCATCAAGCTCACTCTGAATAACGCTATCACCAATTATGCTAAGGAAAGTAGATAGTTCCTGTGATGACCAAACACGGCTGTTAGCAGGCATCCTTTTCCTTTAATTCTCCTTTAATGCATGTGTTTGCTTGGCGCTTTCCTCTGACATCATCATAGCACAGCAGAGGGTTTTGTGTCAGCCAATCAGTGGAAAAGATCATATGACGCCGGTAACCCTGCCCTAACCGAACCATTCCGTTTTCTATCACCCCACATCTGAAGCAGGACCCTGAATGGAGCGGTATGGTTCGTTTGTATGGCACGCTTTCGTAATGCAAACACCCAAAATAGCGTACCGTACCGAACCAATCCGCTCAGTGGAAACGAGGCATAAGTGCCCTGAGAGAGATCCTGGGGAAAAATAGGATTTTTATAACAGCTTACCTGTAAAATCCTTTTCTTGGAGTACATCACGGGACACAGAGGCTCATAGTAATTACTAAGTGGGTTATATCTTACCTTCAGGTGCTGGATACTGGTGTAATTAGACAGGAAGTTTCCTCCCTATATAACCCCTCCCTAAGGCTCGATTCACACCTATGCATGTTGCTTTTGAGCGTTTTTGGAGGTTTTTTTTTTCATGCTTGCCACGTTTTTGAGCAGCGTTTTTGCCGCGATTTGCGTTTTTTTTTTTTTACAGTTTTTTTTTCAGTCTTAAAAAAAAAAAAAAGGCAAAAACGCACCATAAACGCATCAAAAACGCTGCAAAAACGGTGCACTTGCGTTTTTGATGCTTGTCCATTGAATTCTATTACATGCAAAACGCTGCATTTTGCATGAAAAAAAGTCCCTGACCCTTTCCAAAAATGCAGAGAAACAAAAAGGCATTGATGTGAACATGTTCCATAGGAACCCATGTTAAAAAATTCCCGTGCATTTCTGCAAAATGCATCAAAAAACGCGCTAGTGTGAATGGAGCCTTACAGGGAATACCTCAGTTTTTGTAGCAAAGCAATAAGTGTCCCACAAGAGGGGCGGGAGCTCTGTGTCCCGTGATGTACTCCAAGAAAAGGATTTTACAGGTAAGCTGTTATAAAAATTCTATTTTCTTTATCGTACATCACGGGACACAGAGGCTCATAGTAATTACTAAGTGGGATGTCCTAAAGCAATGCCTACTGAGGGGAGGGAGACACAAATAAACGCAGACCGCCAGACGTGAGGACCTATACTGCTGCCTGCAGTACACTGCGCCAAAAAGCGGCATCCTCTTGCCTTCTTACATTCACCTGATAGAAATTAGTGAAAGTATGAATAGACGACCAAGTGGCGGCCTTGTAAATCTGAGTCGTAAAGCTTGGTAACGCACCACCCATGAAGCGCTTACTGCCCTGGTAAAGTGCACTCTAAGAAGAAAACATTTTCTTCAAACCACAAGCCTGAATAATAAACTTGACGAATCTGCATTAAAACAACAGTTGATTTAGATGCTATCTGTCCTATCCTGGGACCTCCAGGTAGCGCCACAAACATTCGTTTTAGCAGGTGCTTCAGATAGGCCTTGACTGCTCTCACTACCATGAGTGCGCAACCATTTTAAATAGCTGATTTGAACGCTGCCTGCCCATTCTTAGAGTCCTCTGGCAGCACAACAATGTCAGATTCCCGTATCTTGAAACATTCAGATATACCTTTAACCGCTCTCACTATATTGAGAGGAATTAATAACTTTCCTTCCGCAGAACAAGGTTCTGGTAAAAAGGAAGGTAAAAAACGTGTTGATTCAAATGACAGCTAGATCCTTTTAGAAAAAAAGCTGGGCGAGGATTTAACATCACCCTATCCTTAAGAATAATTAAGTATGGCACTACCGCAACGGAGAACACCTATTCCCCCGTTAGGAGGATCAAAAGGAATATGATGCATCGGCCCAAGGAGCTGTCCTTGTACGCCGACAAAACTAGACTCAACCCTACGGCACAAGTGCGACCCAACTGGCGGATTTATACGCGTTGTCCCTTGTATAAAAGGGCACAGATCAAAGAATGCGAAGCAAGCGGCCTTTGAAAAACAATGACAAAAGCCGAGATCTGACCCTTGATGGTATTCAAGGCTAGCTTCATTTTTACCCCCAACTGTAGGAAGGCAAGAAGTCTACCTATGACATACCTTCGAGGATGCCATCTCTTGGTTTCATACCAGAAAACCTAGGCCCTCCAGACCCTATAATAAATGGTCCTAGAGGCCCGCTTTCTTGCATTAATCAGGGCAGTTACCACTGAACCTGAGAGCTCCGATTCTTTAACATGTGGGCTTTAAATAGACAGACCATTAAATTTAGCGTTTGTAAGGCCGGATGGAATACCGGCCCTTTGTGAAAGCAAGTCTGGACTAGATGGAAAAGTCCACGGTTTCGCTACTGCCAACCTTACAATCTCTACATACCAGGATCTTCTGGGCCATGCCGGGCTAGTAGTATTACCGGCTTCCCTTCCACTTTGATCCTGCGTAGAAGCTGCGGAAGCAGGTGAACTGGGGAGAACGTATAAAGCGGTGAAAAAACTGATTCCACGGGGTCACTAACGCATCTGTCCCATATGCGAGTGGATCCCTAGCCCTTGACACAAAGCCGTCCAACTTCTTGTTGAACCTGGATGCCCAAAATTCTTATTTGGGCAGAAAAAAGTCAGGGTGCAGAGGCCATTCTCCCGGGAACAATTGTTGACAGCTCCAGAGAGCCGCCTGTCAATTCTCCATTTCACGATATGAAGATTGTCGATAAGCAAGGTACAAGCTTCTCTGCTCAAACCAGAACATGGCCTTCCCTCTGACTGCGTGGCTTCTAGTGCCTCCTTGGTAACTGAAGTAAATTACTGATGTGGCATTGTCGGATTGTACCTTGACAGAACAATCCTGTAATCTAAACGCCCAGGCCATTAAGCCAGACGTGCCATCGGAAGCTCCAGAATGTTGACAGGCAAGGCGCTCTGAGCTTGACCACTTCCCCTGGGCAGTGATTTCCTTCAGGACTGGTCTCCATCCCTAGAGGCCAGCCTTCATAGCCACCACCTCCCAGGTAATCAGTATGAAGGATCTTCCCTTCTGCCATCTTGCTGAGGTTCCGGCGTATTTCCGGGACCAGACCCTTTGGATAATGCCTGGGTTAGGATCTATATGTTCCAGGCAGACAGAATAAAATTTATAGCAGCCTTGAACGAAACTGAGCATAGGGAACCGCTTTGAATGAAGCCATCTTCCTTAGCACATTAGCAAAGGTAAATGTAAGGAACTCTTCCTTGCCTTGACCCCTTTTTGGGCTGAGTCCCAAACACTCCAAGCTCCTTACCGACCATAAGAAAGTACCTTTAGACTGGGATCCCAACCCAGGAGTTCCAGATACTTGACCACCTAGGTCCAGCCATGCTACTGACTGATTTCATCAGCAGCAGATTGCTTCAGTATGCCATTACTGCTATACCCTGGGCATTACCCTGGGCACGGTGGCTAACCCGAAGGGCCAGACCACCAAACGGAAGAGGTGCTGTTCCCCTGCGAAGCGCAGACAACCTCTGTAGCCCATGCAAATAAACACATATGCAAATGGACCATATGTGTATAAGGCAAGTATTAACGCCATATGCCTCCATGGAAGCGTGCGTTCATGGAAGCATAAATTCATACAAATATGTTTTTAGGCAAGAACAAGAAAAGTGTGCACGCTGTATACACGCATACATATAACACGTGTGCTATGGAACAGGCATCTTGCAAGCAAGCATGCGCTTTATGAACGTGTTATGCAACATTACACAACGTGTATCCATGCAGACACTTATTCTTATGTGAACATAAGGAATCCTGTATATTTAAGGAAAACTTAAATTAACATGCCTTGTTATGCAACCATGCCAATCTAGGTGATCATGCAACTTTAGGCGATCATGCATCCTCATGCGATTCTGCATATTTATATGATCAAACACTTTATGCATTATAAGCACTACTGTGTGAACAAGTACCCTTGTGACCAAGGACTCTTGTGCGATCAAGCACCCTTGTGCGATCAAGCATTTTTATGCGATTTTAGGAATTTCTGTAAAAACAAGCACTTTAATGTGACCCAGTGTCCTCATGCGACTATGTAAAACACATGTAAATCCATACCAACAGAAAACATGTATCTTTATGCGATCAACAAGAACATGTTCTGTTACTCGTTTTACCTACATGATGTACATTAGAAACTCATGTATTCTATGCAAACATGTTGACTAGTAATGAGGAAGGTATCCTCCGGCAACGTGCGTTTCCGCAATCATGAGATTTAACTGTTTGTGCGTTAGCAACAATGCGCACCAGCAACTGTGCATTTGGCTAGCTTGTAAGCAAGCACCTGCATGAGGATCCTGTGGAGGTTTTCTAGCCTGATGGTCAAGCATCTTTATGCGATCAAGCCTTTCTGTGTGACCATGCGACTAGGAGAAAAGAAAATAATGATGCATATCTTTACAAACATAAACATGCATCTTTATGTGACCGTGTATCTTTAAGCGATCCTGTCACCTTATGCGATCACGCGTTCTTATGTGATAAAAAAAAAATGAAGCATGTTTTGAGTGTTATATATTTTTTAACAAAAACATGTCCAAACATGGATTTTGTACACACATGACCATGTATCTTTATGCAACCTGTTTGTTTAAGCAGCACCTGTGTGTTTCAGCAGCAACTGTGCGATCTAGCACTGTGCGATCCAGCCACTGTGTATTTCAGCATCTGTGCCTTTTAAGCAACTGTGCAATTCAACATATGTGTATGTTAGCAACAGTGCAATTTTAGCAACTGTACATATCAGCATCTTTGCGTACTAGCAACAGTGCAATTTTAGCAACTGTACATATCAGCATCTTTGCGTACTAGCAACAGTGCAATTTTAGCAACTGTACATATCAGCATCTTTGCGTACTAGCAACAGTGCAATTTTAGCAACTGTACATATCAACATCTTTGCGTACTAGCAACAGTGCAATTTTAGCAACTGTACATATCAGCATCTTTGCGTACTAGCAACAGTGCGATTTTAGCAACTGTACATATCAGCATCTTTGCGTACTAGCAACAGTGCGATTTTAGCAACTGTACATATCAGCATCTTTGCGTACTAGCAACAGTGCGATTTTAGCAACTGTACATATCAGCATCTTTGCGTACTAGCAACAGTGCGATTTTAGCAACTGTACATATCAGCATCTTTGCGTACTAGCAACAGTGCCATTTTAGCAACTGTACATATCAGCATCTTTGCGTACTAGCAACAGTGCCATTTTAGCAACTGTACATATCAGCATCTTTGCGTACTAGCAACAGTGCCATTTTAGCAACTGTACATATCAGCATCTTTGCGTACTAGCAACAGTGCAATTTTAGCAACTATGCATATCAGCATCTGTGCGTACTAGCAACAGTGCAATTTTAGCAACTATGCATATCAGCATCTGTTTGTATTTAACAACTGTGCGACTTTAAGCAAGCAAGCACCTGCTCAACTGCATTTGGTCCCATATTTATACCTGTAGGATACCAAGCACATATGCACTATGCTCAAACATGCAATATAACAACATGCATTTCAAAACTGCAAGCACGTGTATGATGCTGTTCATGCCCACAAGCAGAAAATTACACTTTTAAAGTGAACTGCTAATCATCCAGGGGTGTATCTACTACGTACAGCTGTACATGGATAGGCAGAAAATATGCAACATGTAATCATGGCTTGTCTGTACCTGTTCCCAAGCTGGTACTCACACACTCACGGCCCACTGTTCTGTCTCCAAGGCCACCCGACCTGTCAGCACATGGTAATGGCTGCCCTTCTTCTTCCTGCCTAAAATAACAATAGGCTAGAAGCAAATCTGTGCCCTCTAGTGGCTGGGGAAAAAACAGCAGCCTGCCTGAGCCAGAGTACAAGCATGATAGAACAGCACACTGCTCCCAGTGGCCACTGGGAAACAGACAGTCAGATCGCTCTCTTAATAGAGACACTGCAAACAAATGCAGACTCACCATTCCTCGCTGCAGGGTACTGCTGGAATATCACAGCGACCCAATCTTCACCCATCACGGTGGGTTGGAGTCATGCCAGACCTTCAAGGACGGGGTCCCCTCTGTACGTAGGGTCCACTGCCTTGGGCCATGGATAGCGCCCTGCCAGAGCAAACCTGTGGTATAGCAATGTGACCAAGGTGCTGGATCCCAGGGCCCAGCTCTCCTGAGAGAAGCATTACAGGCAAAACCTCATTCTTCGGTATCGAGGCATCGGGTACCATCCACTTTCGCTTTTGTTTTGTCTCTTTGAATGGATCCGATAGCGTAGCTCCCTGACCCTGTTCAGGCCATCTAGGAGCACTCATTAACCATGACCAACACCTTAGACACTGGCGAAAAAACTGAGGTATTACCTGTAAGGGAGGGGTTATATAGGGAGGAAACTTCCTGTCTAATTGATTACACCAGTGTCCAGCACCTGAAGGTGAGATATAACCCACTTAGTAATTACTATGAGCCTCTGTGTCCCGTGATGTATGATAAAGAAATACTGTACAAGTGGCCAGTCCCCTAACTCTGAGAGGGGTAGAGAAGGAAGCGCCACCTGAGTGTAGTATTAACAAATGATGTTTAATGACACCAGGTAAAAACACACTTACAGGATAAAAACATATAAAAGGCTCATCTGTATAGGTACCGTATGTAGTCCTCAGTGTTCCCTCTGATCCTGTGGTGGTGATGCTGCAGGGATGCTGGGCTGTAGAAGGTGGATTACCAGCTGGGAGCTCCTTCTGTGGCTATCAGGAAGAGACTAGGGGCCGGCCTGGAGTGCACGTGGAGCACATAACACAGACGCTGAGAGGGAGGAGAGAAGATCTATCAACTTCTCAGCTCCTTCTGGGCCACAAACACCATTGAAAGTAACAATACAAAAAGAAGAAATGGGTTAACAGGTACAGTAAGCACAGTTCTGTAATGTTACAGGTCCTGAGTTGAAGGGTACTAGTGTCTTCTGCTAGCAAATGTTGGGGCCCTTTGTAAAGAGAGTAGGTTTAATCAATCAAAAAGTGAGACAGTAATCCTCTAGGAAATCCCGTTAGGTAGTGGTTTGTAAGAACAGAATGGCTAAGAGTGGTAGCTCCAAACAAGCATCTTCTGACAGTAGAAAGGGGAATAGGTGTCTGCATGCAGTGTCTGTACTGTGCTAAGAAAGATGTTGGGTTTACACCCGCTCACCAATCCTCTGGGCGATGAAACAACAGAGGTCCCAAATGGTGGTTCAGGCTCCTAGCAATGTTGTAAGGCACTGGATCACTTACTGTCGGCCGATCAGGATGGCTGGTAGCTGAACTGGCAGGGTGATGGGACAATGGCCAACAGGACACCTGGATGGGTCTTGTGATCCCCGAAGCGTTGTGTGGGTTATCTCCGCTGGGCTAGATGGCGCTGAGTTGCTGAGCAGGGTCCCTGGGCTGAACGGTGGAGGACTGCATGGGTCACACTGTTCCTGGCTCCTTTATCCTCAGTTTCTTGGCAGCAGTCTCGGGAAAAGCATGTCTCTCTCTCTCTCTCTCAGATGTTGGTAGACAATGTGGCCCTCTCTTTCTTAGGTGGAGTTCCACCACACAGTCCCATCACCTCACCACTCCTGTCCTCTATCCCCTCTCCTCACGGTAACTCTCTCCCTGGTAGTCTCAAGAGAAACATGGCTTTCTCTCCCTCTGTTGGGTCACACAGTTCCTGGTATCAACGTGTGTGTCTCTCCCCTCAATCAGATGCTGGTACCTCAGACCGCTCTCCTCACTGTCCTCAGACAGCCCTCCTCAGATCTTCTGTCAGCACTCTCTCTGTAGTGCTGTGTGGAACACCCGTCTCTCTCTTTTCTCTCACCTCAGCACTTCCCTCTCCTCATTTACCTCAGCACTTCCTGAAACTCCCCTTTTTCCCAGTGTGCTTTGTGTCTCTGAGTTTTCTGGAAGGACAAGTCAGCATCTCTCTGTCTCCATCTTGTGGCCAAAAGGAGAAAATGCATTTCAACATGCCTGCTTCATACACACACAAAAAAAATACAAACTTGATGGTTCACAATGCCACCTAACATAGAATTAGGTTTTTCTATATTCACACTAAAGCATTCATTGATGTTGTATTTCCACATGCTCTCCAGTAGCAGCACCAGACGCTGCTTTTTTTCCTTCACTAGTAATAAACCCCTTCCCCCACCACCAACCAACTTTGGTAAGACCAAACATATCTTGTACCAGGTTTGTTAAATAATTCCAAACAAGCTTGAAATGAATTAAGCTCACCATAGACAGAGCAAACTTATTTCCTGCAACCACAGACAGTGTTGACAGGTGAATCCCTCCCATGGTGCCATTGTGTTATCCCAGTAGGTGAGACGGGGGAAGCCAGGATGCCAGGAGAACACAGTGATTATAATGGCATCAATCAATCAACATGGGTACATTCAGCCTGTTCATACATGGTTCGATTCTTGGCTGGTTCCTGCTTAACCAGCCAAGATTCAAACCGTCTATGGCCGGCTTTAGTTTCAAAAGCCCCATGTGTTGCCTGTCTGGATATGATAGTTCCCTCAACTATAGCCAGTCCAGACCATGCCTCATACCCATACCTGTGAACTTGCCTAAATTCTTGTGGTTTATATCAAAGCACTTCTTCTGTGGGAAGACATTGTAATGTGTGTAAAGCAGGCTAAATGCCCTGCATCGCAAAGCATGGAACATACAGTGATATAAATATAGCTAATAAACTTTGGGGGGAATTAACAGAGAGTGGTGCAAGAATAGTGCTTGTAACACTCTACTAAACTTTGAAAAAATGGAGCAGATACTCAGGGCCGTCTTTAATTTTGATTGGGCCCTGGGCAAACATTTACTTGGGGCCCCCCTCCATTCTGAGCCATACAAAAAATAGCAGGTAGACTCAAAATCAGTTAACTGCAGCAGATCACGCAGCGATTGCAATTGTTTGCCAGAGGTTACAGCCTATCATTACTGCTCAATGGCTGGTTTCTAGAGGTTACAACACATAATTTCTGCTTGCCGATTGGTTGCTAGAGGTTAGTGCACATTATTAGCGCTCACTAATTGGTTGCTAGGGGTTACAGCACATCATTAGCACTTACTGATTGGTTGCTAGCGATTAAAGCAGATCACTACTGTTTGCTGATTGGTTGCTAGAGGTTCATGCACATCATTACCTCTCACTGAGCAGTGGAGCAATCCCAAATAATTGAGCAAGTAAAGGGGCACATTAATACACATACTACAGGAGAGGTTCAGAGACAGCGGACATACTACAGGAGACAATCAGAGACTGCGGACATACTGCAGGAGATTACCAGAGACTGCGGACATACTGCAGGAGACAATCAGAGACTGCGGACATACTGCAGGAGACAATCAGAGACTGCGGAAATACTGCAGAAGACAATCAGAGACTGCGAAAATACTGCAGGAGACAATCAGAGACTGCGGAAATACTGCAGGAGACAATCAGAGACTGTGGACATACTGCAGGAGACAATCAGAGACTGCGGACATACTGCAGGAGACAATCAGAGACTGCGGACATACTGCAGGAGATTACCAGAGACTGCGGATGTACTGCAGGAGACAATCAGGAACTGCGGACATACTGCAGGAGACAATCAGAGACTGCGGACATACTGCAGGAGACAATCAGAGACTGCAGACATACTGCAGGAGACAATCAGAGACTGCGGACATACTGCAGGAGACAATCAGAGACTGCAGACATACTGCAGGAGACAATCAGAGACTGCGGACATACTGCAGGAGACAATCAGAGACTGCGGACATACTGCAGGAGACAATCAGAGACTGAGGACATACTGCAGGAGATTACCAGAGACTGCGGACATACTGCAGGAGACAATCAGAGACTGCGGACATACTGCAGGAGACAATCAGAGACTGCAGACATACTGCAGGAGATTACCAGAGACTGCGGACATACTGCAGGAGACAATCAGAGACTGCGGACATACTGCAGGAGACAATCAGAGACTGCGGACATACTGCAGGAGACAATCAGAGACTGCAGACATTATACAGTGGATGGTCAGAGAACTTTCAGCAATGCACAGCTTTTAGACATGTGCATTTCGTTTAGTTCCGAATCGAAATTCGGACGAAATTTTCATGCATCCGATGCATCCGAAATACCGAATTACAATACTAACGAATTTAAACGAATCCGAAATGTTTCGAATCGAAAACCCACGGACGAAATTCGAATCGAATTCGAAACCAAATTCGAAATATATTCGATTCGAAAACAAATTCGAAATCTATTCGACTCGAATTCGAAAACAAATTCGAATCGAATTAGAAAAAATATAAATTGATTTCTAAAAAAGAATACAATAAAATAGAATATAAAATAATAAAACAATAGAATAAACATAAAAGAATTGTAAAGAATAGAATAGAATTTAATAATATTTATTAAAATACAACAGAATATGACCATCTTCTGAAACTCGAATTTCGAATAGTATAAATTCGAATTCGAAAATAGATTGGAAAATAACAATTTATATATATATATATATATATATATATATATAACCATTTTCCGAAATTCAAATTTCATATAGAATGAATTCGAATTCGAATAGAAAAGATTAGACTAGAAATAGGAAATAGACTAGAAAAACAATAGAACAGAATTGAGTAAAATATAATGTGTATATATATTATATTTTATTCTATACTGTTCTAATTTTTTTTCTATTCTAATCTTTTCTATTCGAATTTGAATTCATTCTATATGAATTTCGAATTTCAATAGATGGTTATATATGAATAAATATCTAATATATATATAAAACCATTTTCCGAAATTCAAATTTCATATAGAATGAAATTGAATTTAAATAGAATAGAAAATAATATCATAAAAAAACAATAGATCAGATCAGAAAAAAAAAAAAAAAAAAAAATAATAAATATATATATATATATATATATATATATATATATATATATATATATATATATATATATATATATATATATAAATAACCATTTTCTGAAATTCAAATTTCATATAGAATAAAATCGAATTTGAATATAAAAGATTACAATAGTTTAGAAAATAATAGAAACAAATATCATAGAAAAACAATAGAACAGATCAGGAAAAAAAAATTATATATATATATATATATATATATATATATATAATTAGATATTTATTTATATATAACCATCTATTGAAATTCGAAATTCATATAGAATGAATTCAAATTCGAATAGAAAAGATTAGAATAGAAAAAAAAAATAGAACAGAATAGAATATACATGTCCCGACATTGGAATTTCATATAGAATGAATTTTGAAAAGAAAATAAAATAGACTAGAAAAACAATAGAACAGAATAGAATAAAATATAATATATATATATATATTAGATTCTTTTCTATTCTATTGTTTTTCTATTCTAATCTTTTCTATTCGAATTTGAATTCATTCTATATGAATTTAGAATTTCAAAAGATGGTTTGAAGTATATGAAATTCGAATTTCGGAAAAAGGTGTTTTATATATATATATATATATATATATATATATATATATATATATATATATATATATATATATATATATATATATATATATATATATATATATATAAATATATAAATATATATATATATATATATATCACCTTTTTCCGAAATTCAAATTTCATATAGAATGAATTCGAATTCGAATAGAAAAGATTAGACTAGAAATAGAAAATAGACTAGAAAAACAATAGAACAGAATTGAGTAAAATATAATGTGTATATATATTAGATTTTATTCTATTCTGTCCTATTTTTTTTCTGTTCTAATCTTTTCTATTCAAATTTGAATTCATTCTATATGAATTCTGAATTTCAATAGATGGTTATATATATATATATATATATATATATATATATATATATATATATATATCTCAATAAATATCATATATATATATATATATATATATATATATATATATATATATATATATAAAATTTCTGAAATTCGAATTTCATATAGAATGAAATTGAATTGAAATAGAATAGAAAATAATATCTTATATATATATATATATATAATATTTTATTCTATTCTGTTCTATTGTTATTCTATTCTATTCTTTACTATTCTAATCTTTTCTATTTAAATTTGAATTTATTCTATATGAATTTCAAGTTTCAGAAGATGGCTAAATATATAAATAATATATAGATATATATATATATATATATATATATATATATATATATATATATATATATATATATATATATATATATATATATATATATATATATATATTATATACACACATATATATATATATATATATATATATATATATATATATATATATAGCCATCTTCTGAAATTTGAAATTCATGTACAATGAATTCAAATTTGAATAGAAGAAAATAGAATAGAATAGAGTAACAATAGAACAGAATAGAATAAATAATAATATATATATAATTATTATTATGTTTTTTTGTAAACGCTATAACTTTTGCGCAAAGCAATCAATAAACGCTTATTGCGATTTTTTTTTTACCAAAAATATGTAGAAGAATACGTATCGGCCTAAACTGAGGAAAAAAAATGTTTTTTTATATATTTTTGGGGGATATTTATTATAGCAAAATCTAAAAAATAATGCGTTTTTTTTTAAATTGTCGCTCTTATTTTGTTTATAGCGCAAAAAATAAAAAACGCAGGGGTGATCAAATACCACCAAAAGAAAGCTCTATTTATGGGAAAAAAAGGACTATTCGAAAATAGAAATATTTTCGAATGCGATTGAAATATTATCGAATACGATTGAAATAATTTCTAATACAGTTGAAATAATTTCGAATGCTGTTGAAATATTTTCGAATGCGGTTGAAATATTATCGAATCGATTGAAATAGATTTGAATACAGTTGAAATAATTTCGAATGCGGTTGAAATATTATCAAATTCGGTAGAAATATTTTCGAATGCGATTGAAATATTATCGAATACGATTGAAATAATTTCTAATACAGTTGAAATAATTTCGAATGCTGTTGAAATATTTTCGAATGCGGTTGAAATAATATCGAATCCGGTTGAAATATTTTCGAATTCGACCGATTTTCGAATTCGGTCGAAAACTAAACTGATTTGAAAAACGAATTTAATGAATTTAACGAATCTAACTAAACTAAATTAATTAAATAACGAATTAAAACGAAACGAAACTAAACAAATTTTTTCATTTTGCACATGCCTAACAGCTTTACAGTTAAATAACACAGCTCAGGGTTTAAACATTCAGGCATTCTGTTGGTGTAAGGACATACCTGGCCAGCCAAACTTACTACAAACATTCAGGACTGGGGGCGGGGCTTCCACTCTCTGCTCTCACTCTGCTTCACTGATGCTTTGTTGGGGGGCCCACATCACCCGTGAATTAGGGCACCGATCACAGCTTTGCAGAGCGCACAGAGGACACGGGAGGATGCATTCCGCGCTAGCCAGCTGAGAGGGGCGGGGCCGGGAGCTCCACTGACGCTCTGACCCCGCCCACGTGCAGCCTGTATACTGGGAATAGAGCGCCTGTAGTGAGAGCCAGTGATCGGAGTGGGAGTGTCATTGGAGCTGCCGCCCCCGCCCCCGGACCTCTGTATTCACCAGCCAGTATAGAGGGGACGGGGCCGGAAGCTCCTCTGACACTCGCACTCCGATCACTGGCTCTCACTACAGGCGCTCTATGCCCAGTACACAGGCTGCACGTGGACGGGGTCAGAGCGTCAGTGGAGCTCCCGGCCCCGCCCCCTCTTAGCTGGCTAGCGAGGAATACATCCTCCCGTGTCCTCTGTGCGCTCTGCAAAGCTGTGATCGGGGCCCCAAGTCACGGCTAGCGCGGGCCCCCCAACAAAGATTGGGCCCAGGGCAAGTGCCCCGTTTGCCCTGCGCTAAAGACGGCCCTGCAGATACTGGGTGTGGATAAGCTAGGACAAGCACCATGCTTACAAAAGAAGGGAGCAAAGCAATCACTTATCATGGTTCTGCTACTCTTTTCTTGCCCAATAAACAGGTTGGGGATGTGCTCTTCACCAAACTAAGGTGCAGCTGCTGCAGTGGAGAGCAAGGATCTAGTCATTTTGTTTGATGAGGTTCTGGGATCACAAGACAGGCTAACTCTGTTAGTATAGCACACCGCACGTGGAGCTGCTGAGTTAAGAATCCCCACTGCTACATGGCCAGACACACAGCATTTCCTTCATGCATTTCAACACAGAAAACAGTCCTTGGCTTGTTTTTTGTTGTTTTATTAGGGGTTGATAACTTGGATGGGGTAGGGGATTTATGGGATGCCCAGCTTGAAGTAATGTCCAAACTATGAACAAAGGGGACAGTTCCCTCCTTATTTACACACATGTCTCCTCTTCCTTCCTCCTTGGTTCACGTGTGCAGCTCCTGCTGATCACTCCAGGGGAACTAACAATCTTTAATGTTAATTCAGCGACTGCCCATTACAGGCTGGGGCATATGTCCCTTTGTGGATTAAATAGCACAATGTGGAGTGAACAGCATCTCCTTTTGCTTTCCTGTAGAGCCAGATTTCAGAAGATATCAACCCACCTGGTTGCTTGCTTCCTCAGTTCTCCTGACTGGCCACTTTCATGGAGATTCCCCAGGGCAAGGATGAAGACCTAAGCATAATGCCGTTTGAAGAGATCACTGCTACAGCTTACAGTCTCTCCCCTTGTATTGTTCCTGCAACAGGCTGAGCTTACTCACTGTCTTGCTTGCTCGTTTGAGCTGCCTCTTCTGGCATGAATCCCTTCAGTTTCCTCCTATGGTGGTATTCTTTCAGGCTAGCTTTCCTGAGCCCCAGCCCGAGGCAGAGCACCTCCCTCCAAACTAGGGAATTTGCCTCAAGGGCCACTGACAGCCTCTCCTCATCACTTCATCTCCATCTTCCACACGACTCCCTTGCTGGCATGGCCCATGTCTACTTATGGGATTTTCACAGCCCCTGCCAGCTCACTTCTGGGTATTGGCTGAGGCCCCATAAATATTAATGGCAGCTCCTCCTGACCCCCGCCCTCTAGTTCTAGAAGGTTCTCCAACCCTCCATATACCAGGGGGAGGCACCAGAGAGCTGCCAGGATGAGTAATCCAGCCCTAACTTAAGTAAACCCTGACCCAATTAAAACTCACAGGCTTTCAGCATGAGTCAAGTAAATTTTCCTATAATGCCACTACTAGTAGCCCACACTACAGTGTGCTACACCAGGTAAAAATTATGTAGGCAGGTGCTTAGCTAAGAAAGGAGAGTGAGAGAAACATTGGCTGCAGCTGCCCTCTGTAGCTGCTGCCCTGCAGTACTGAACTGGTTAACAGTTCTATCAGCAAGAGGAAGAAGCTGCTGAGCAGGTAGAGTTCAATATACTGAGTCAGGCAGCACTACACTGTGGGAACTGTAGTCCACAGGAGAGAGACTCTACTGTAATCAAGAGCTATTGAACTGCATTTCCCAGAGGGAGATTGCCAGGAGGAGGGCAAAGCTCCATTTTCTCAGGTTGTACAGGACACAGCTTCCTCTTGCTGTGAGGCAGACCAGAGAGTGCACATTGCTGTCCAGTGTGCACCACCTCTGCTGCATATTGGCAGCCTGAGTGGTATCCGGAGTGCTGAGTCCAGGTAATTGGACACTGTGGGTCTTAGGTTGGCCATACACATTAAGATTTCTCTTGGTTAGGCCAGCGGCTGTCAGAATACCTGAACGTTGACTGTGTCTTTTTGGCTGCCGTCACTGTTCAACCAAGAATGTTCCTCACAGCTCCTTCAATTTTCAGAACAAATGTTGTTGAGAGGGTTTTCGTTGACAGGGCCACCCGCGGCTCAAATTTCTGCCAACAAACGCTGTCTGGTATAAAAAGAGCTTCACTATTATTTTTTCAAAAATAGCCCCTCCCATGTTTACCTGCCATTGATTCCAAGTGTATGAACAGCTGTTAATAGAAAAAATATGGAGGATGAAGGCGGGACTTTGTGTGAGGCATGTTGGTGAATGTGTCCACATTACAAGTAATGTTATGGTAAGATGTCTAAGGTGGATCCTGTACCGAGTAATAATACCCACAGAATATGTTGCAAGAAAAAGATGGTATAAAGTTTAATAACATAGATCCTAAAACCAAATACATAATAAAAGGAACACGTTTGGGCCACCATAAAGCATGTTAAAATAGGTTTAAGATTCATTTATTTGGTGTAAAGCATGTGTGGCGGTACCCAGGTGAGGAGTACAAAGACAAGTGTGTCTTGCCTACAATCAAGCATTGTGATGGGAGTGTCATGGTCTGGGGCTGCATGAGTGCTGCCGGCAATGGGGAGCTACAGTTCATTGAGGGAACCATAAATGCCAACATGTACTGTGACATACCGAAGCAGAGCATGATCCCCTCCCTTCTGGGACTGGACCACAGGGCAGTATTCCAACATGATAATGACCCCAAACACACCTTCAAGACGACCACTGCCTTGCTAAAAAAGCTGAGGGTAAACCCTACTGAGCATCTGTGGGGCATCCTCAAATGGAAGGTGAAGGAGCGCAAGGTCTCTAACATCCACCAGCTCTGTGATATTGTCATGGAGGAGTGGAAGAGGACTCCAGTGGCAACCTGTGAAGCTCTGGTGAACTCCATGCCCAAGAGGGTTAAGGCAGTGCTGGAAAATAATGATGGCCACACAAAATATTGACACTTTGGGCCCAATTTGGACATTTTCACTTAGGGGTGCACTCATTTTTGATGCCAGCGATTTAGACATTAATAGCTGTGTGTTGAGTTATTTTGAGGGGACAGCAAATTTACACTGTTATACAAACTGTACACTCACCACTTTACATTGTAGCAAAGTGTCATTTCTTTAGTGTTGTCACATGAAAAGATAGAATAAAATATTTCCAAAAATGTGAGGGGTGTACTCACTTTTGTGAGATACAGTACATAATATGATATTATGGTCCTTTTTATGGCTATTTTATTTATATTAGAAATATAGAAAAGTGACGGCAGGTTTGTTTTTTGGGCTATTTTATTGTTTTGGTTTTTTTTCATAATTTTTTTTTCCGACTATACAGTGGGGACAGAAAGCATTCAGATCCCCTATGGTGATCCCTCTAGTGATGCATTCTAGAATTCTATTCGCTCTCCCCACTGCCTGGCCACACTGTTTGCTCATTTTGCAATCATCTGAAATAAGTACCCCATGTTAATATGCAGAAGTTCTTATACTGAACTGTTTACTTCTATTAACAGCTAACAAAAATGGGGTTGTGACCTGTCCACTTGCTTTTATCTAAATGCACCAACATGCCTCCATCCCAATGGTTACAGAAAAAATATGGAGGATGAAGGCGGGACTTTGTGTGAGGCATGTTGGTGAATGTGTCCACATTACAAGAAATGTTATGGTAAGATGTCTAAGGTGGATCCTCTACCGAGTAATAATACCCACAGAATATGTTGCAAGAAAAAGATGGTATAAAGTTTAATAACATAGATCCTAAAACCAAATACATAATAAAAGGAACACGTTTGGGCCACCATAAAGCATGTTAAAATAGGTATGTTTACAGACATGGTTTGAATAATGATTGTACATTTACAAGAGAAAGTACATAGTACAATAGTACAATACATGGTACATGGTACAATGAATAAATGTGTGCATCAATAGATGTTAACTCTACGCGTTTCTTGGCTTGAAACCAATCGTCAGGAGTCTGATGCAGTGTAACTGCGTTGAAACAATAGCAATATGTCAGTATAGCAACAAAAGTAAGGGAAAAATGGACAAATAGAGATGCAAATTGTTAATATACTCACAAATGATGCATAGGTAAATAATGACCCATACATTATAGTGCAATGTTGGTCTGGGTCCACTAAGTCTCCCCCGGGGTTGAGGCAGAGAGCACGCCCCAAAAGACCGTCGGCCCCGGCTGACAGGGTGGCCAAAGCACCTACAGAGGTCGCCAAGCGGGGACAGATAACGAGGCCCAGGGAATGGGAGGAAAGCTGTGAAAGATAAAACATGAAATATATGTGAGTGAGCTAAGGTGAGGGGTGTGAAGTGAATATAGAAGGAAAAAGGCAAAGAATGGGACCCAAAGTGTACGTGGGTATGAGTGTGTGAGAAGACCCAAGACAAGAGAGAGGCGTGTGTAAACCGTAATGTGTGTGTGCAACAGAGGAAGCCACTGCAGGTGTCAGTGGAGCAGTGTGGAGGTGTGCAAGGAGATTGCCTGTGGTGAGACTGCCGGGTCAGGTAACATGCCCCAAGGAGACATGGCGAACGCTCGAGGTGCCCGGCCAATGACAGCCATTATAAAGCCGTGGGCCAGGGGCGTGCTCACGCCAACGTCATGAGCGGACGCGACGGGGGAGGGGCAGCGAGGAACATCTTGCAGCCACCTCCCAGCCCCGCAGCGCCAAGGCCCTGGATGGTAGATCAACGAAAACCCCGCCTACGGCAGCCGGCGGCGCCAGAAGCGGGACGTGGGAGTAATGACGCCGATGCGTCGAGGTCAGGGCCCGCCCCCGTCAATGGTGGGACGGGTGACGGGTCGTGGACTGGGCGCATCGCAACCCCGGGAAATAGACCAGATAAGTCCCGGCACCAACTGCATCAAGGGAATGGTAAATGAAACATGTAGATAGTCATGGGAAATAAGGTGTAGATAATACGGAAATGAGAAAAGGAAAAGAAAAGGAAAAAACAAAGTAAACAAGAGATATAAAGGCAAGTAATCTCTGCCCTGAATAGGATCAATGATGGGCAGAGAAAATGACACAATAGACACAAAATCTTGCAATGAATAAAATCAATAAGCAAGAGAGTGTGGAGGTAATTAGCTTTAGCCCTGAACTGAATCAGTATATTGTCTGACTAAAGGGAAAACATAGGCAAGGAAGCAAAAATAAAAATGAAGTATAAAAATAAAAAATGGATAAAAACAGAAACAAAAAACAACTTTAGCTTTAGTTACACTGCATCAGACTCCTGACGATTGGTTTCAAGCCAAGAAACGCGTAGAGTTAACATCTATTGATGCACACATTTATTCATTGTACCATGTACCATGTATTGTACTATTGTACTATGTACTTTCTCTTGTAAATGTACAATCATTATTCAAACCATGTCTGTAAACATACCTATTTTAACATGCTTTATGGTGGCCCAAACGTGTTCCTTTTATTATGTATTTGGTTTTAGGATCTATGTTATTAAACTTTATACCATCTTTTTCTTGCAACATATTCTGTGGGTATTATTACTCGGTAGAGGATCCACCTTAGACATCTTACCATAACATTTCTTGTAATGTGGACACATTCACCAACATGCCTCACACAAAGTCCCGCCTTCATCCTCCATATTTTTTCTGTAACCATTGGGATGGAGGCATGTTGGTACATTTAGATAAAAGCAAGTGGACAGGTCACAACCCCATTTTTGTTAGCTGTTAATAGAAGTAAACAGTTCAGTATAAGAACTTCTGCATATTAACATGGGGTACTTATTTCAGATGATTGCAAAATGAGCAAACAGTGTGGCCAGGCAGTGGGGAGAGCGAATAGAATTCTAGAATGCATCACTAGAGGGATCACCATAGGGGATCTGAATGCTTTCTGTCCCCACTGTATAGTCGGAAAAAAAAATTATGAAAAAAAAACAAAACAATAAAATAGCCCAAAAAACAAACCTGCCGTCACTTTTCTATATTTCTAATATAAATAAAATAGCCATAAAAAGGACCATAATATCATATTATGTACTGTATCTCACAAAAGTGAGTACACCCCTCACATTTTTGGAAATATTTTATTCTATCTTTTCATGTGACAACACTAAAGAAATGACACTTTGCTACAATGTAAAGTGGTGAGTGTACAGTTTGTATAACAGTGTAAATTTGCTGTCCCCTCAAAATAACTCAACACACAGCTATTAATGTCTAAATCGCTGGCATCAAAAATGAGTGCACCCCTAAGTGAAAATGTCCAAATTGGGCCCAAAGTGTCAATATTTTGTGTGGCCATCATTATTTTCCAGCACTGCCTTAACCCTCTTGGGCATGGAGTTCACCAGAGCTTCACAGGTTGCCACTGGAGTCCTCTTCCACTCCTCCATGACAATATCACAGAGCTGGTGGATGTTAGAGACCTTGCGCTCCTTCACCTTCCATTTGAGGATGCCCCACAGATGCTCAGTAGGGTTTACCCTCAGCTTTTTTAGCAAGGCAGTGGTCGTCTTGAAGGTGTGTTTGGGGTCATTATCATGTTGGAATACTGCCCTGTGGCCCAGTCCCAGAAGGGAGGGGATCATGCTCTGCTTCGGTATGTCACAGTACATGTTGGCATTTATGGTTCCCTCAATGAACTGTAGCTCCCCATTGCCGGCAGCACTCATGCAGCCCCAGACCATGACACTCCCATCACAATGCTTGATTGTAGGCAAGACACACTTGTCTTTGTACTCCTCACCTGGGTACCGCCACACATGCTTTACACCAAATAAATGAATCTTGGTCTCATCAGATCACAGGACATGGTTCCAATAATCCACGTCCTTATAGGGCGTACACACGGTCAGACTTTGTTCGGACATTCCGACAACAAAATCCTAGGATTTTTTCCGACGGATGTTGGCTCAAACTTGTTGTGTCTACACACGGTCGCACAAAGTTGTCGGAAAATCCAATCGTTCTAAACGCGGTGACGTAAAACATGTACGTCGGGACTATAAACGGGGCAGTGGCCAATAGCTTTCATCTCTTTATTTATTCTGAGCATGCGTGGCACTTTGTCCGTCGGATTTGTGTACACACGATCGGAATTTCCGACAACGGATTTTGTTGTCGGAAAATTTTATCTCCTGCTCTCCAACTTTGTGTGTCGGAAAATCCGATGGAAAATGTCCGATGGAGCCCACACACGGTTGGAATTTCCGACAACACGCTCCGATCGGACATTTTCCATCGGAAAATCCGACCGTGTGTACGGGGCATTAGTCTGCTTGTCTTCAGCAAACTGTTTGTGGGCTTTGTTGTGTATCATCTTTAGAAGAGGCTTCCTTCTGGGACAACAGCCATGCAGATCAATTTGATGAGTGTGCAGCGTATGGTCTAAGCACTGACAGGCTGACCCCCCACCCCCCCATCCCTTCAATCCCTGCAGCAATGCCAGCAGCACTCATAAGTCTATTTCCCAAAGACAACCTCTGGATATGACGCTGAGCATGTGCACTGAATTTCTTTGTTGACCATGGCGAGGCCTTCTCTGGGTGGAACCTGTCCCGTTAAACCGCTGTATGGTCTTGACCACCATGCTGCAGCTCAGTTTCAGGCTCTTGGCAATCTTCTTATAGCCTAGGCCATCTTTATGTAGAGCAAAAATTCTTTTTTTCAGATCCTCTGAGTTCTTTGCCATGAGATGCCATGTTGAACTTCCAGTGACCAGTATGAGAGAGTGAAAGCGATAACACCAAATTTAACACACCTGCTCCCCATTCACACCTGAGACCTTATAACACTAACGAGTCACATGACACTGGGGAGGTAAAATAGCTAATTGGGCCCAATTTGGACATTTTCACTTAGGGGTGTACTCACTTTTGTTGCTAGCGGTTTAGACATTAATGGTTGTGTTGAGTTATTTTGAGGGGACAGCAAATTTACACTGTTATACAAGCTGTACACTCACACTTTACATTGTAGCAAAGTGTCATTTCTTCAGTGTTGTCACATGAAAAGATATAATAAAATATTTACAAAAATGTAAAGGGTGTACTTACTTTTGTGAGAGCCTGTATATCTGTTAGCATTCTTTTACTGGAGTGGAGTTCTCCTCTAAGACGGTAATGTCACTGGAGCACTCAGGCTATCTCTGCTCTTTTTTTCTATAATATGCAAGCATATGGCTTTATTTGTATGGAAAATTGTGTTTGCTTTCAGCGATGGTGTGAGTCCATTAATTGAGAGAGCCGCACATCTCCTATCAGGAGCCTGAAGACATGAAGAATAATTTTTCCTCTTTCCACACCATGCCATTATATCTACATCAGAGTTAATCTTTACAGTTTATTATCTATCAGGTTTTGTATCCTGAAAGTGTTGTTTTCTGCTGGTGGATAGCATAATAATATCACACATTGTAATGTAAAATGTCTGTATTGCATCTCATCATCAATATACAGCGTGTTCACAAATAGAAGGCAACTAAATGCCTATTTTAAAATAATATTAACAATAATAATAAAAGGTATATAGTTTATCTATTATTATTTATTGTCGTTTAGTGTTGGAAGTGAGCATTATGATGCATTTGGATAGTTTTGTCAGTTGCTGGTAAACGTATGTAGTATACAGAGTGAAAGGAATTTCCCAGTACTTACATGGAATGATTTAACAGACTGCTGGACATTTAAAATATATACATTTTAATCTTCTGGAATAAGAACCATCTTTATTGATGTTCACTCAGCATGTCATTCAGCAAAGTGCAACATTTCCAACCATCAGGGGTCAGGTAAAGTGACATCATATCTTCTTGTCTCTTGTCTCGATGAAGGGACACCAGTGGTTTCAAAACGTTCCATTTTGCTGTATGACATGCTGAACGAACATCAATAAAGATGGTTCTAATTGCAGAAGAATAAAATGCGCTGCAAGATATTTTTTATCTAATTACAGTGGGGCCATCCAAAAGTTGCTTCAGCACCCTGCACCTGGGTGTACATCGGTCTGGTGTGTGATGGAGATATAGAAATGCAAAAAGAACCAGTGGTGGTTGAGACTTTGGAGGCACCCCCAAAATAATGCAAAAACAAAAAAATATATATTATTTTTTTTAATATAAAAGCTTATATATTCATTACAAAAAACATGAGGATATTCCTCTTTGGACCTCCACTGATGCAGTTGCTATTTGGTGAAAAACGAGATTAATTTTTCCATATAAAAGCTTATAATACATTTACTACAAAAAAACATATAAAATCCATAAAACACAACAAAGATGGCTGATACATCATATGCATTAACCCTCATTAAACATTCATATGACCTATCCACTCCATTTGGAATAAATGTCCAAACATTTCTCATTGGAGTAGATGGTTCCATTGGAGCTGACCCAACACATCTCAACAAACATTTTCCTCGGGTTTGGAATAGTTGGACATCTGCAATATAATATATATGCAAGCCTTTAATACAACATCAGGCAAGAGCATACAAATGAATGCAATCCCTCAACATCTAAATAGGGTTCAGTAACAGTCACACTTACATCAAGATAACATGTGGTATATCGAGTCAGCCATAAATATTAAGCACAAAGGTCCATCCCTCCACATAGACGGCAGAGAATCCTGTCAATGGCTGGGGAGTACAGGGGTATGCACAAGAATCACCAGACTCCAGGAGAGGCTCCATATTGTGAACTGCAAACCAAAACAAAATTTATATTATATGTAAAACCTATGTAAAATGACCTCCCATATACTGTATGTAGTAGTATGTAGTGAGTTCTGTAAAGTTCACAGTAAATAAATCTTAAATGTAGCTCATAAAATTAAATAAGCATACCTGTCCTAGTGGATGTGGTCATATATGTTATACAGTATCTCATAAATGTGAGTACACCCCTCACATTTTTGTAAATATTTTATTCTATCTTTTCATGTGACAACACTGAAGAAATTACACTTTGCTACAATATAAATTAGTGAGTGTACAGCTTGTATGACAGTGTAAATTTGCTGTCCCCTCAAAATAACTCAACACACAGCCATTAATGTCTAAACCGCTGGCAACAAAAGTGAGTACATGCCTAAGTGAAAATGTCCAAATTGGGCCCAAAGTGTCAATATTTTGTGAGGCCACCATTATTTTCCAGCACTGCCTTAATCCTCTTGGGCATGGAGTTCACCAGAACTTCACATGTTGCCATTGCAGTCCTCTTCCACTCCTCCATGACGACATCATGGAGCTGGTGGATGTTAGAGACCTTGCGCTCCTCCATCTTCTGTTTGAGGATGCCCCACAGATGGTCAATAAGGTTTAGGTCTGGAGACATGCTTGGTAAGTCCATCACCTTTACCCTCAGCTTCTTTAGCAAGGCCGTGGTGGTCTTGGAGGTGTGTTTGGGGTCGTTATCATGTTGGAATACTGCCCTGCGGTCCAGTCTCTGAAGGGAGGGGATCATGCTCTGCTTCCGTATGTTACAGTACATGTTGGCATTTATGGTTCCCTCAATAAACTGTAGCTCCCCAGTGCCGGCAGCACTCATGCAGCCCCAGACCATGACATTCCCACCACCATGCTTGACTGTAGGCAAGACACACTTGTCTTTGTACTCCTCACCTGGTTGCCGCCACACACGCTTGACACCATCTGAACCAAATAAGTTTATCTTGGTCTCATCAGACCACAGGACATGGTTCCAGTAATCCATGTATGTCCTTAGTCTGCTTGTCTTCAGTAAACTGTTTGCAGGCTTTTTTGTACATCATCTTTAGAAGAGGTTTCCTTCTGGGACAACAGCCATGCAGATCAGTTTGGTGCAGTGTGCAGCGTATGGTCTGAGAACTGACAAGCTGATCCCCCACCCCTTCAACCTCTGCAGCAATGCTGGCAGCACTCATATGTCTATTTCCCAAAGACAACCTCTGGATATGACACTGAGCACGTGCACTCAACTTCTTTGGTTGACCATGGTGAGGCCTGTTCTGTTAAACCGCGGTATGGTCTTGGTCACCATGCTGCAGCTCAGTTTCAGGGTCTTGGCAATCTTCTTATAGCCTAGGCCATCTTTATGTAGAGCAACAATTCTTTTTTCCAGATCCTCGTGGAGTTTTTTGCCATGAGGTGCCAGGTTGAACTTCCAGTGACCAGTATGATCAGTATGAGAGAGCGATAACACCAAATTTAACACACCTGATCCCCATTCACACCTAAGACCTTGTAACACTAATGGGTCACATGACACTGGGGAGGGAAATGGCTAATTGGACCCAATTTGGACGTTTTCACTTAGGGGTGTACTCACTTTTGTTCCCAGTGTTTTAGACATTATTGGCTGTGTGTTGAGTTATTTTGGGGGGACAGCAAATTTACACTGTTATACAAGCTGTACACTCACTACTTTACATTGTAGCAAAGTGTCATTTCTTCAGTATTGTCACATGAAAAGATAACAAAACAGATTAACAAAAATGTGAGGGGTGTACTCACTTTTGTGAGATACTGTACCAGATAGAAATGTCTTTGACCAAATAGCAACTACATTGGAGGAGGTCCAGAGAGGAAAAACCTCATATCTGAAAAACCTTAAATAGCCTCTGTAGGGAGAGAGTGTACAAACCACGTGATCAATGGGGTCAAATAAAACTCAAGGGTGTGGTCTCCCATTTTCTCTACTGGCATCAATGGAAGACAACACCCCACAGTATTATTGGGCTTACATTGATCACATGGTTTTATAAATATTAGGCCATTCCTCTCTCCAAACCCGCGAGAAAGATGTTATATTGAAACGTGTTGGGTCAGCTCACATGGAACCATCTACTTTGTATAATGAGAAATGTTTGGCCATTTATTCCGTGCATCATGGGGACTGGAAAGATCTATGAATGTATAATGAGGGTTAAAGCATATGATGTGTCAGCTGTTTTCCTTGTGTTTTATTGATTTTATACTTTTTTTGTAGTAAACCTATACATTTGTATATGGAAACATTATATTTGTTTTTGCATTGTTTTGTTGATGCCTCCAAAGTCCCAACCATAACTGTTTATTTTTTTTTTTCAAATAGTATTTGGGTATATTTGCACCCAACAATATGCTGGTATTTTTGATATGTGATAGAGATATCTCTAAGACTATTGGAGGTGTCACGTTCAGCTTCAGTTATCCTCCACAGTAACCAAAGAACTTGAAATCAGGTGCATTTAATAATATGACTATTAACGTGGATATTTACCCATAACAACTTTATAAGAAATGTTTTTTTAGCAAGGAACATACATACCAAATTAATAAATATGCTACCAAAATCCGTGTGCGCTATAGATTGAAATAAGTGCAGCGTAATACAAAGTCCATATACATATGAGAGAGGAACGATATAGATAAAAATAAAAATAAAGTTCTTCAGCAATGGAAAGCAGGAATACCTCGTGAGGAAAGACACAATACAAGTCCTGTTGAGAGTATTCAGGGTGACTGTTCCTCCACTAACAAATCCAAACTCTTACCAGATCCGGTGGACCTCTGAGCTAACAGAAGGTCATAAAGGCTTGTATCCACAGATGGGATGGAGGCAGCTGGTGAGTGTAACCAATGAAACCAGATGACCCAGGATCGGATATGAAATGGAAATAAACACAATCTAAGTGTTCTCCGTAAAGTCCATTTAATGAAAGGATCCGCAATGTAAAAATACTGACAGCTGTAACATAAAGGACGCTGAAGCAGCGATCAGTAAAAACGGCAGTGTAAAACAGCAGTGTGTCTTAGATGGCTGCGTGTGACGTCCGCAAGATAGCTCCTCTCCCCATATGCGTTACGTCCTACAGGACTTCGTCAGTGAGGGCCTTTGATGAAGGCTTCTTAGCCGAAACGTGTGAGCGTAGCCTGTACCCATGTAACCAAAAAAAGGACTTTTATTCAAGAGCATCCGAGTTGCCAGCCCTTTTCTGATTCAAGTACTGCATTTTGGGGCCTGAACGTCCTGGCTAGAGCACTGGTCCACAGTTCACAGATAATCATATTGGCAGTGGAGTTGGGGTATCATTTTGCTTCTGTTGGTTGCTAACTGTCACATTTTTGTTTGTTTCCTCAACCAAACTATCAAACCATCAAATGGCTGGTGCCATAACTGATCGCAGGTGCAGCACCATGGCAGCTGCAGATCAAACAGAAGCAGCTTTCTATGTTGTAGTGGCTAGAAGGGTTTAATTCCACTTTAAGGCCGGATTCACACCTATGCATTTTTAGTGCTTTTTGCATTTTGCAGATTTGCACTACAGTCCATTTAACATGGTTTCCTATGGAAAATGATCTGTAGTGCAAATCTGCAAAATGCAAAAAGCACTAAAAATGCATAGGTGTGAATCAGGCCTAAGGCTGTCAGCAGATCAGCCTCTACAAACTCGGCAGTGCTTAAAATAGAATGGAACTGAGCATGTGCAGAGCAGGGTGAGACAGTGTATTACTGGATTTCAAACAATATAGGCACTTATTTTTAATGTTTTACATGGCTATACCTGCAAAAGGGGCCAGCCTTAAGTGATCTAGCAGGACTTAATTTTATGATTAAAGTTCCACTAATTACAGCCAAGACGCTGGTACTTTTGATTGTAAGCATTCAGGAGCTGTACCCTCCTAACCTCTTTTTTAAACTGTTTTGTAACATTTTTTTCCTCCCTATATTTTGTAAGGTGTTGCACAAACTGTAGGTGCTATATTAATAGCTCCATTCCCTTGAACAGCCCCAGACACATGCGTAAATCTCGCAAACTGCCTCCTGTAATGTCTACATCACACATTCTAGGATGCAGTTTGTAAGACATCGCAGAGACCTGCCGTGTGTCTCCAAAAAAAAAAAAAAATTAACAAGTTTTTACTTTAAATTATTTTCTGCCAATGTGTAAGGGGGATGGAGTAAGGCAGGAGAGAGGACCTTAGGTCAGTTTTAAAGAAGATAAAGATTTGCTTTAACGTATAAAAGGGTTGTAACTTATCAAAACATTGTTAGTCAGCTACACTGCAAAACTATTGCAAAAGTAAACATCAGCTTTT
Organism: Lithobates clamitans; assembly: GCA_037952925.1. Lineage (NCBI taxonomy): Eukaryota > Metazoa > Chordata > Amphibia > Anura > Ranidae > Lithobates > Lithobates clamitans. The sequence goes on from JBBGZY010000748.1 coordinate 2,662,914, forward strand.
AAATATGAATTTAAAAATACCCTTTTTCTATCCAAAACGCGTAAAACGTTAAATGTTCAATATTTGCTTAAATGTATTGTTTTTAGTAGGTCAGGGTACTTATGGACATTCTGAGAAAAAGCAGCAAAGCACAATCACTGTGTGGTACTGCAAAGCTGGATGCACAGCCTTAGAATATAATAAGAAAAAAAAGACAATATAACAAGGGCTCAAGTCCACAGTGGGGGCTCAGTGATAAAAGGCAGGCAGATCAATCTTGACCACATATACAATTGTTGCTTGTGGAGGTGCATAGCCAACATGCATCAATGCAATTACAGTGTCAATTACTGAGCTGTTTGCTTGGAACTTTTTTTCCAAGCAGATGTGGGGGGCTGATCATGCGTGAGATGTGTATACACAGCACCAAAGATAAAGAATACTGCACAGGCACCATGATATGCATGAGTCATCTCTGAGACAGTTTTAGTCCAGGTAGTAGATATTAACAACGGGTGATGCCTATCAAGTGAAGAAAGGAAGGAGGAGGCTTTTTCAAAGGGAGCACTGTGGTCTCTCTGAAAGGTAATAAATACAGTTGTGCTCATAAGTTTACATACCCTGACATAATTTATGATTTCTTGGCCTTCTTTCAGAGAATATGAATGGCACAAAAACTTTTCTTTCACTCATGGTTAGTGTTTGGCTGAAGCCATTTATTATCAATCAACTATGTTTACTCTTTTTAAATCATAATCACAACAGAAACTATCCAAATGACCCTGATCAAAAGTTAACTTACCCCTGGTCTTATTACCGTGTGTTGCCCCCTTTAACATCAATGATAGCTTGAAGTATTTTGTGGTATGTGTGGATGAGGTGCTTTATCTTTTCAGATGGTAAAGCTGCCCATTCCTCTTGGCAAAGCCTCCAGTTCCTGTAAATTCTTGGGCTGTCTTGCATGAACTGCACGTTTGAGATCTCCCCAGAGTGGCTCAATGATATTAAGGTCAGTAGACTGAGATGGCCACTCCAGAACCTTCACTTTATTCTGCTGTAGCCAATGACAGGCCTTGTGTTTTGGATCACCGTCATGTTGGAATGTCCACGTACGTCCCATGTGCAGCTTCCTGGCTGATGAATGCAAATGTTCCTCCAGTATTTTTTGATAACATACTGCACTCATCTTGCCATCAATTTTGACCAAATTTCCTGTGCCTTTGTAACTCACACATCCCCAAAACATCAGCGATCCATTTCCGTGTTTCACAGTAGGAATGGTGTACCTTTCATCATAGGCCTTGTTGACTCCTCTTCAAATGTAGTGTTTATGGTTGTGGCCAAAAAGCTCAATTTTGGTCTCATCACTCCAAATGACTTTGTGCCAGAAGGTTTGAGACTTGTCTCTGTGCTGTTTGGCGTACTGGAAGCAGGATACTTTGTGGCTTTCTTCTGGCGACTCGACCATGCAGCCCATCTTTCTTCAAGTGCCTCCTTATTGTGCATCTTGAAACAGCCACACCACATGTTTTCAGAGAGTCCTGTATTTCACCTGAAGTTATTTGTGGGTTTTTCTTTGCATCCCGAACAATTTTCCTGGCAGTTGTGGTTGAAATTTTGGTTGGTCTACCTGACCGTGGTTTGGTTTGAACAGAACCCCTCATTTTCCACTTCTTGATTAGAGTTTGAACACTGCTGATTGGCATTCTCAATTCCTTGGATATCTTTTTATATCCCTTTCCTGTTTTATACAATTCATCTACCTTTTCCCGCAGCAATACTTTTGCTTTCCCAATGACTCAGAATCCAGAAACGTCAGTGTAGCACTGGATGAATCATGCAAGGATCTGTCAGGAGTCCAGAAACTCATTGACCTGTTATACACACACACTAATTACAAGCAAACAGATCACAGTTGAGGATGGTTACCTTTAATAGCCATTCAAACCCCTTTGTGCCAACTTCTGTGCATGTTATCAGGCCAAAATCACCAGGGTACGTAAACTTTTGATCGGGATCATTTAGATAGCTTCTGTTGCCATTATGATTTAAAAAGAGTAAACACAGTTGATTGATAATAAATGGCTTCAGCCAAACACTAACCATGAGTGAAAGAAATGTTTGTGTTATCATTTATATTCTCTGACAAATGGCCAAGAAATCATAAATTCTGCCAGGGTATGTAAACCCGTGAGCACAACTGTATATGTAAAGATTACTCTTATGTATTATCTGTACAACATGAAAAAATACACATGGTGCCAAGTCCAGTTTTGAAGGTAACAGGTAATGATACACTATATTGTCAAAAGTATTAGGACGCCTGCCTTTACACGCACATGAGCTTTATTAGCATCCCAGTCTTAGTCCGTAGGGTTCAATATTGCGTTTGCCCACCCTTTGCAGCTATAACAGCTTCAACTCTTCTGGTAAGGTTGTCCACAAGGTTTAGGAGAGTGTCTATGGGAATGTTTGACCATTCTTCCAGAAGCGCATTTGTGAGGTCCGGCACTGATGTTGGATGAGAGGGCCTGACTCGCAGTCTCCGCTCTAAATCATCCCAAAGGTGTTCTATCAGAGGTCGGGACTCTGTACAGGCCAGTCAAGTTCCTTCACCCCAAAGTCACTCATCCATGTCTTTATTGACCTTGCTTTGTACAATGGTGCACAGTCTTGTTGGAATAGGAAGGGGCCATCCCCAAAACTGTTCCCACAAAGTTGGGAGCATGAAATTGTCCAATATGTCTTCGTATGCTGACGCCTTAAGAGTTCCCTTCACTGGAACTAAGGGGCCAAGCCCAACCCCTGAAAAACAACCCCATGCCATAATCCCTCCCACTACCAAATGATTTGGACCAGTGCACAAAGCAAGGTCTATAAAGACATGGATGAGCGAGTTTGGGGCAGAGGAACTTGGCTGGCCTGCACAGAGTCCCGACCTCAACCCTGATAGAACACCTTTGGGATGAATTATCACAGAGACTGCGAGCCAGGCCTTCTCCTCCAACATCAGTGCCTGACCTCACAAATGCACTTCTGGAAGAATGGTCAAACATAGGTACATAGTAACATAGTCTGGCTGAAAAAAGACACAGTCCATCTAGTTCAACCAATAAGGGGGGGGGGGGGGGCTTGTGGTCTTCTTAACCTTGTGGACAGCCTTCCCAGAAGAGTTGAAGCTGTTATAGCTGCAAAGGGTGGGCCAACTCAATATTGAAACCTACGGACTAAGACTGGGATGCCATTTAAGTTCATGTGCCTGTAAAGGCAGGCGTCCCAATATATTTGACAATATAATGTATATGAATATGAATATCTGTGCACCTCTGGGGCCTGCCATAATCATCTTCCCAATTCAACCTCCCGGGTAGCTATGAAAATAATTCTGTAATGAGGAACTATCAGCTTTGTAGTAAACTGTAGCAAAAAACCTTCATGTACAATAATGATCAGACCTGTACCTCTACATAGCCAGATTATCACAAGTGTTGCTTAGATCAGTAGCAGCCAATTTAACAATCTCGTGTATATCCATGTACATGGCTGCCCACGTTGATCCTTTGATAGAAGCTGAAGACCTAATTGTTTTTTGTTCAAAAACCATGTCTTATTAATCTGTGCTCACGAATGTCTTTTGATAACATCAGCTTTGTTTGCTAATAGGGTCACGTGATGTCAGGATGTGATGTATGCTGTGTAGATCTCTCATTTTCTTCTAATTGACCAGAGGAGATAACAGTGTTTTCTTGTTTCCTTGGATAGGCATCTCTGTGAGCGTGTCAACGTTTAATCTGGTTGCCATATCTTTGGAAAGGTACAGTGCAATTTGCAAGCCATTACAGTCACGAGTGTGGCAAACAAAGTCGCATGCCTTGAAAGTAATTGCCGTTACCTGGTTCCTCTCCTTCACGATCATGTTACCATACCCAATTTACAGTACATTGGTGCCATTTACAAAGCCTGAGAATGTGACGGGCAACAACTGTAGGCTGAAGATGCCCAGCGACCTGGCACAACAGTCATGGTAAGTGTGGATCATTAGTATACCCTACTATTTTTATATATCACACCCCCAAACACTTATTTTGCCTGTGCTGCTCTTCTGGGTATGGAGGAGCATGTGACCTGCTGTCCTGTGACTATTGTCACATGACCAAAGGAGTGACATCATTGCTCCCCCATGTCACCAACATTGCTGATTTCAGAGTTGATATCAACGGAGTAAGGAGCAGCAAGGAAGCATGGGCAAAGTGAGAATAGGCCGGTCAAGGGTACCCTTTGCAAAGACAGTGTAAGTTTGCCCTACATTGGCAAGGTGATAAGGTCTTTTCGAATGCTGTATATCTACACTTTCCAAACTCTAGCCAAACTTCTATTTTTTACTTGAATGAATACAGTGAGAATTGCTAGAACTTATATTAGATTTTGTTGCTGTCCCTAGTCGGGAGATTTTCCCTCACTTCCTGTCCAGGACAATATTGTCTCTGGGACAGGAAGTGGTGGACACAGTCAGCAATAAAATCTAAACAGAGGTTTCAACCCTCCCCCACCACTGGGACAAGAACTAAGATGACTTTCCTAAATGAGAACATGGACAGCAATGAAAAAAAAAACTCTAGACCTTCCGTACACTGTACAAATGCAAAAAAAAAACCAAAAAAAACTTTTTTTCGACTGGAGTTTGACTAAAAAAGCTATTCCACCATTAAAATATATAATATATAGTGTCTGCATACTCTATATTAGTTAAGGTGTTACTAAACCCACAACAGTAAAATCAGTCTGTATATGCAGTAAAGCATGCTTGTTATACTCACTGTGGAACCTAAAGGGTTAATCCTCTGCATTGTGTAAAAAGGCTGTTTGATCCTATCTTCTCTGATCCTCCCCTTCTTCCACAGTCCCCAATCCATCTGCACATGCTCAGTTTGGTATGTATTGCTAGAGAGTTTTTTTTTTTCTTGGAAGGGTGCATGTGATCAGCACAGGGCCAATCAGCACTGTACAGACAGAGGGTCAGGGGTCATGCAACCTCATAGAACAATCAGAGGAGAATGAAAACTCCTCCTACAAGCTTTAACCAGTGTTTAGCCAGACACTGATAGAAGTCTTAAGACTGCTATATACTGCTGATGAGAAAAGGTATTTAGAAGTTTATAATTACTAAAATAATGGCATTTCCATGTTCTGTGTACCGTGGGAGACCAGATATAGTGAATGCAGGGTCCTGGGTTTAGTAACACTTTAATTTATATTAGTTATCCCATTCTGGTAAATTAAACTTTTTTTTTATCAGCAATTAATATTGAATGAGTTTAACCTCCACTATAATTACAATGCAGTGCTGCTGTGTGTCCTTCATGGCTGATCAAGCCAAGCGAGTGGTCTGTCTGTAGTGACATTTTATGCCATATGTCAATTTCTTGCTCAGTGTTTGAGCTCACTGTCTGTGTGGGAGTGTGCTGGCGCTGTAATTGTGCCCATGATGATTAATGTACAAATAAGAACTCATCAGCCTCCATAAGCATGCTTTATATTTGTCAAATATCTCTTTAGTCCTAAATCCTTCAGTTCATCCTCTAATTTAGGCTGAACTAAATATGATATCTTTCCTTTTTCTAATGCTTCTTTTGACCAATCCTAATACCACTCATACACATAAAAATTACATCTGGCCAGAATGTCTGTTTCTGACACATTTTGGAACTGAGCCTACCATATCATTGTATGGACATTAGGAAACAGTGGCATTATGCTTACTTTCATTGGCCAGTGTGGTCATTTTACGACTGCATCTGCTGTCCACGCAGTATGTAAGCAGATATTTTTTGGCTGCTGTGTGTACCACATATATGGATTGTTGAATGGCAAATGCACTGCAGTGATAATTTGTCCATATATGAAAAATTTTAGATGATCACAGTTAATGTGGTTAAAGAGCTCTATATAAAAGAGAGTCCAGCCTCTGAGCTGCTTTGTGCTGTCCAAGTAGAGTGCAGAGTTGTCCATGTACATAGTATAAAATAAAAGTGCTGAAGTGCCCAAGCAGAGTTCACAAGTTCTGAGAGTTTCTTGAAGTTTTTGATGCAATACAGGCCCATTCCTCTAAATGCACTGCACTGGGACATGTATAACCCTTTCTTGACTAAGCCCATATCTGACATTTGGTGTTTACAAGTTAAAATCCGTATTTTTTGCTAGGCCGCACATCTGTGTATGCTCGGCGGGAAGGCGATAAAGGGTGTTTCCCCAATACAGGAGAGCTATCACCATAATCCACAGGAGACTGATGTAAGGACAAATCTTCAAAAGCCATAAACAGCTCAAATTTTTCTTGATTCCTTCCGAATAAACCAAAATTCAAGGTGTGGCTGACCCTTTTGACTCGACAAAAGTCGATTGAGAAATCAAAGGAGCCAGGTGGAGAATTAATGGGCAAACAGTGACTACATCCTATGAAATGTAGTAACTGTCCAGCAGGGTCAGATTAACATAGGGGCTATTGGAGCTGCAGCTCCAGGCCCCTTACCTTAAGATAGGCCCATTTGCAAAAAAAAAATCACAAAAACAACCCAAGATAGAGATCCCAAATTGAAGGGTAGGCAGCCAAAGACTTACCCCTCCAAGGACCTATGGTTCCGGAGATACGGGGCTCCTAGTGCAGCCTGTCAGAAGCTACATACAGAGCGGCCAGTTTAAATACAAGCAGGCACACTCTGCAGCAGACTGAGAGGATCAGCTCACAGTGCCTCTCACTTCTTATTAGAGGCACTAAGCTCAATGGACAGCTTGGAGTATTGGACCAATGATAAAGCACCATTGGTACCAGCTGTCAAATAAAAACGCTGCAGTGAAGGCACGCCTCTCACTGCAGTGTCATAGAAGGGGGCATGTGTCTAAAAGACACATACTCCCTTCCAGTCCAGCCCTCTTAATTAGAAGGAAAAAACATAGGTTTATGGGTATAAGGTTTACCCATAATCCCATGTTTTTCTCACACAGTTAAGAGGGAGAATGAGAATCTATTTACTGTGAAATTACTGGTTTGAAGTTATAATTTTAAACTTCAGTAATTTGTCTGCTTGAGTACCGTTTTTGAAAATATAGT